>CM077806.1:24110360-24480360 GCA_039737535.1 Lagodon rhomboides
CTCTTCTACCAGTAACAGCTTCTGTAAGAACCTCTATTGGACCTGTTCAACCAGGAGGAGCGAGAGAGGAGACGCTCTGAAACAAACCACAGCAGCAGGGACAAGTTTACAGTTTAGATGAAGGATTCTGAGAGAAGACATGAAAATAAGAGACTTACTGTTTACATTTCCTGACATGTTTCTCCTCAACAACACTTTGAAATGGTTGGCGACACTCGTTGACAGCGTCATGTGACCTGTTCTAATGATTCCTACATGAAAGCTAACTTCAGTCACACGGATGCGTTCAATAAACTTCTGTCTTCAACCCGAACATGTTTATTAAAGGTATTAAAAGGTATTTAAAGAGTTAAGTTCAGCCATGACTCGTCTTTACCTGCTGACACAGACAGGTGCACCAGCTGTCATGTGACACCTGTGCTCCACAGCTTGAAACAAACTTCACCACAGAGTGTGTGGACCCTGCTAACAGCTAACAGCTAACAGCTAGCAGCTAACAGCTAACAGCTAACCGCTAACAGGCTGCTTGTGTATTCAGACTGTAAACAGTTTGTTTATACACAGACAGACAGTAAACAAACAGACAACACAGATCATACAACTGAACGTCAAACACTGTGTGTGTGTGTGTGTGTGTGTGTGTGTGTGTGTGTGTGTGTGTGTGTGTGTGTGTGTGTGTGTGTGTGTGTGTGTGTGTGTGTGTGTGTGTGTGTGTGTGTGCGTGCGTGCGTGCGTGCGTGCGTGCGTGCGTGCGTGCGTGCGTGCGTGCGTGTGTGTGTGTGTGTGTGTGTGTGTGTGTGTGTGTGTGTGTGTGTGTGAGTGTGTGTACCCAGGTTCCACAGCGTGGTCTGTGCAGCCAGCTCTTTGGCATCATCCAGCAGCACACACAGCTTGTCAGGCATGTAGGTGCTTCGTGTGGACGGGATCAACACCTGCACGCACACACACACACACACACACACACACACACACACACACAGTTTGGTTTGTTTTTGACAAATGGCATCTTTAAAACGTACACAAATAAACATGTATGTATGTATTCTGGATGAATATATTCTGCTCTGAGGCTCGTGGTCACTGTGACTGTGAGGGAAAGTGAAGCTGAGGCAGGTGGGAGGAGGTGGAGGCAGGTGAGGCACCTTGTAGAGGAGCAGCAGCTTCCCGTCCTGCCCAGGTGTGGAGTACAGGTGGTACTCGGGCTGGGACCAGAAGTTCTTGCTGCAGTAGAAGTCGAGCAGGTGGACGGCGGAGGCGATCTGACTCTGCTTCAGCGCCTGCAGGTTGGTGGGCGACAGCTGAGTGCCGGGGAACAGGGGGAACACACACCTGTCTGGATCCTCTGATCCCACACACACACACACACACACACACACACACACACTCAGAGGGTTAGCATTAGCTCTCATTAGCATGAACATGTTGACTAACTCGGCTGTGCAATAACTCATCTGCTCTTACTGAGTCTGGACAAATAAGGAGCTGCCCTGGAGGAAAGTGAGCGAGGAAGTCTGACCACCTGGTAAGTCATGAAAATATGTCTCAGCACAGCAGTAGTCCTGATCGATCCATTCAGGGGACAGGCATTTTAAAAGTTGCTTGCTTGTCATCTGACCTACAGACCTGCTGAAGCTTTTACTGATCCATTTATCACCGTCAGATCACAGAGAGCTCTTTGTTTTGGGTTCAGACTGATGTGGTGACTCGGATTCATCCAGTCTGCGTCTAGTTACTAATTATTGATTTTAACACACCTATTGTCAGGGCTGGTGGTAGTAGCTGAGGTAGGAGGACCCAGATGCACGGATATGAGACCGAGGCTGCGAGGATTCATCATAGAAATTAATTTTCTCCAAGAAAAACCAAGACGACATGAACACGGCGTGACAATTAAATACAAAGCATTACAAAAAGAAAGTGCCACTCAGCGGAGACAGATGGACAGACGGACGGTAATTATTCAGTTATTAAATAAAAGAAACGCTTGCAACCCCTGCCTCGTTTCAACTTCAAGATAACTCTAGCATGTGTGTGCTGTAAAGTTTAGTCCCATCCTTTATTGTTCTCGCTACTAATTAAGACTTAGATGATTCTCTTGACTCTGTTTTATTACTTTCCGTTAGTCTCGTCTTGTTTTCCACGACACTTTAGTTCTGTAGAAAACATTCTCAGACTTTCTTCAGACTGTGTTAGATCAGAGTTGTCTGGAGCTGCTGTGATCTCCGTCATGCTAATCATGTCATGGATGTAGCGTTCAGGAGCAGGTTCCTCTGGTGTTTAACACAGAGTGTCAGATGAGCTGTGTGTTTCAGCCTCAGCAGCTCCAACACAAACACACTCTGGTCCTCCTGATGAACCGTGAGCTGCTGTTTGCTCTGGTTTCATCTGGCTGTTTAACACTTTCCCATCGATACATCACCGTCTCTCTGAATCAGCCATATTTCTATAAGAGTAAATCAAGATTAATGGCGGCCTCTTTATCTCTCTTCAACAGAGCTGCGACTGCCACGCAAGACTAAACCACACTTCCCAGAATCCCTCTGACTTCCTGCACTCAGCCCCTCGTCTCTTTCCCTATCTGTCCTTTAATTAGTGTTAATTACAGTCATTACTGAGCGGAGCTGAACATGAAGCAGCTCTGAACTCACTCGTGTCCTCCCTCCCTGAATCCTCCTCCTCCGTCCACGTCTCAAACTCCCAAAGTGAATCTTTAATTCCTTCTCTCAGGAGTCTCTCTCTCTCTTATCACATCCCCCCTCTCATAAATACTTCACAGTCCATTTGTGGGAGCGTTAACTCCACAACTTTTCTCATTTTCACAAACTGTCCCGAGGCGTCGGAGGGAGGAAACTTGGGTTTTGCTTCATCGCCAGATTATTATCACGTCTGTGTCAATAGACGAGTGAGAATCGGACCAATGTGATGTGTCACGGCTGAAAAGTCCAAACCTGCTCAGACTCAGCAGGATGGAAACTGAATCCTCAGCGGATTGAATGAAACAGAAGAAGGAGAGCGAGGCCGTGTGGTGACAAACAAGACGGAGCTCACACAGAGTTAATGAGCAGAAGATGCTCCGACTCCTCAGGTGGTCTGACGCCAACAGACCGCCGTGTTACAGGTGGGAGCTGTGAGGAGAGCGTTCTGGGAGAAAGACGTCTCAGTGTGGAGAGAAAACCTTCAGCACGAGTCGAGCTGAGCGACACATCTGATACAGAACTGTGATATCAGACTGATGACAGTTTATAAACGCTGTGTGTCCAACGACTGTTAGAAGCAGCGACTGTCCTGAGAGAAGCAGCAGAGACAGCGAGCAGGCGGCTCACTGCTGTCTGAACGAAGACCATCGCTCAGCGACGACGACGATGAAGATTAATGATTCATGCCCAGTCGATCTGAATAACTGGCTGCACATGAACACTTTAAATTGGATGGAAAGCTCTTCTCACTTTCACACTGCGGACACAGAAAAGTTTCTCCAGAGTTGAGATGAATTTATCTTCATGTGCCGTGTTGTGAGCTGAACCAGAATCACAGACTCTGGTTCTGGTTCTGGTCTCTGTACCGTTACATTTCACCTCCTGCTGCATCTTTTCCAGCAGCACCAGATGTCAGTTAAAGGGATAGTTCAGAATTTTGGACATGAGGTCTATTTTCCAAGTCAACCGGTGTGTTTGAGACGTCTGGAGACGTTTTCAAGACATTTCATTCAGTTCTCCTAGTCGCCGAGTTCGCTGTGCTATGGCTAGCACAAGTCAACGGATCTTATTAGCGTGGCATTAAAAACACTCATACCGACTCCACAGTGCACCCGAGGCAAATCAACTGTAACGGCAGACTACCGATGTACATATCTGTGTTGATAGAATAATATTTGAAACAAAACTAACCTCACATCGCATGAATCATCCATTTTTTTGAGGGACTAGTTTCTCAGCAGCAGCAGCCCACAGAGTATTGAGTATGTAGCGTTGCTAGGCTAACAGCTGATCGGGAGGCTAACAGCTGATCAGCGGAGAAAGGTGAGTCCACGGAGCCAGTTGTTCAGGTGTGCAGCCTTCAAAGTTAGCAGCACAGCCCCAGAGTTTGTAGAGACAACCTTGGCTTTCTTTTTTCCAACAGAAAAAAGCAGCTATGCTACGGATTGAGAAGCTGCGATATTGACGCCAGCGTCCTCTCGCATCCGGTAACTTATAAGTGCTAGGTGATATCAGTCCGCCGCTGCCTACTAGGAAGTATGACACGCTGCTGCTGCTGAGACATAAATCCTTAAAAATGCAAGGTTGGTTTTATTTCAAACATTCTATCAACACAGATATGTACATCGATAGTCTGCCGTTACAGTTGATTTGCCTCGGGTGCACTGTGGAGTCGGTATGAGTGTTTTTAATGCTAATAAGATCCGTTGACTTGCGCTAGCCATAGCACAGCGAACTCGGTGACTAGGAGAGACTGAATGAAATGTCTTGAAAACGTCTCCAGACATCTCAAACACACCGGTTGAGTTGGAAAATAGGCCTCATGTCCAAAATTCTGAACTATCCCTTGAACATTGATTGCTGACAGTGTGCTCATGGCTCTGACCCGAGTGTCGTCCTCACCTGCGGCTCCGTCGTAGAAGGGGCTTCCCAGGCGGGAGTGCAGGGCTCTGAGGGGAGAGTACCCGTTAGCAGCTCCTCCCATCATCCCTCCGTTGCTCCTGTGCAGGAAAAACGTCCTGTTCCCTCCGTCTCCTCCCGCCGCTGCGTTGTTTCCCAGGTATCCTCTGCTGCCGTACCTCCTCCCGGCGACGCTCCCGTCCTTGATGGCGGCGGGTTTGGCCAGCGTCACCTCCACCCTGGCGCCGTCGATCTGGGCGCCGTTCATGAGGCCCAGCGCGGTGACGGCGTCCTCGCGGCTGCGGTAGTGGACGAAGGCGTAGTCGGTGAGCTTCTTGACTCGCTCCACGCAGCCCGGCTTGAAGCAGGAGAACTCCAGGTGGAGAGTTTCCTCCGTGGTGCTCAGCATCAGGTTCCGGACCTGCAGACAGACAGAGGAACGTTAGACTGGATCATCGATTCTGTTAAACTCTGGTTCTGTCACACAGGAGAAGACGCATTATCTCCGCCGATAGCGATTCACACAGAGGAAGCAGCTCCGCATTAAAGACAAACCGACGTGAATTCACACAGAAATCCGGCGCTGCGGCTCCTAAAGAGGCGTGACGGTACGTCATGATGATGACGTCGGTGTGTTTTCAAGGTGTTTCCAGGTGTCCTCCTGTCAATCTAAACCCGTGGATAGTTTATAATCATATGGATGCTGTTATGATGTGTAGTGATTGAGATCCTGACCCACCAAACATCCTGGAAAGTGACAAAGTCACGTTTTTGCGCTAAATTACATAATTAAATAATCACCATCAGTAAACTGGACGCTGTCTGACTCTGCACGGGGACGGAGGCTGTCTTCTCGGGGAAAGTTCACTGAAGTCTCGGTCTGGAGGGCTGACCGTCGCGGTGATTTGTTTTCATCACAAACACTCGTGAGTTTAAGTTTTTTTGCCACCGACAGACGCTGTTTTTCTGACATGAATATGTCGGTCAGACAGACAGGAGGACAGACGGGAGGACAGACGGGAGGACAGACAGGAGGACAGACGGGAGGACAGACGGGAGGACAGACGGGAGGACAGACAGGATGACAGAGGCTTCTCCACGTATATCTGCGGTATTGTTTTCCTCATATAAGTTGCTAAAGACAGTTCCAGTTGCTATGTTCCTGTTGTTTGGTCCTGTAACGTTGCTTTGTGGGACATTTCTCTGTATTAAGTTGAGTGAAGGACCTGTGTAGTTATCAGACCGTCCGATCGACACGCCCTCGATACGCGCCGCCGGCTTATCCGTTCACACTGGTTCGGTTCGCCAATAATGCGTCCCTGATACTACCTCCAGAGGCGGATCAGCGCCGGAGCGAAATTTCACCCATCGCCGCATCGGAGAGATTCACACTGAGACGGAGGCGGAGAATTGGCGCAGTGAAGCCGCATCCAGACGCCAGTGTGAAAGGGGCTACTGATTCTGTCACAAACGGGTTCAGTGTGTAAACCTCCACTTCACGGGGATGATTGTGAGTTAAGGCTCGTGAGAAACTTTTGATTCTGATGGCCAGAAGCATGAAAATATAAAGAATGGTGTTCATTCTTCACGCCTGATTAAAGCTCAGGGACAAATGGATTCCTTCCTGATAACAGACACCTGGCTGGGCGTCATCCTGTCAGCTGCTGTACTTCCAGGATCACTGCAGCCTGTAACTCTCAGAGAGTCTCACTTCCTCACACACACACTGAGGGTTTCTTCACCTCTGGGCCTCCTCCCTCCCTCCTCCCTCATGTGCTGCTGCCCTCAGAGCAGATCTCAGTGTTTCAGAGTGGAGGCCTCCACAGTAATTGCTCCCCTGGAGGAGGAGCAGCTCCTCCCTGCTGCTCCTCTCTCCGCCTCACCTCTGATCTGAACCAGCCGGAGGAGTTTCCCCAAACACTGACCCGACTGAGAGCAGAGCCGGAGCTGACCGTCTTTATCTGTCTCATCCTGAATTAAAGGCTTCACAAAGTTTCCTCACTCGTACTGAAGTGAGTTTAGAAAGTACGACTCAGACGTGATCTGTGTTTCCTCCGTTCCCATCCATCACAGAGTAAGTTTCCTCACAAGGGATGGATGTTCGTGAAGGTTTTCAGGACCACACACACACTTTCAGACTTACATAAAGGACTCTGACGCGCTGCATCACCTCCTCGTCCACGTCCTTCTCAGGCTCCGCCCAGTCCACCTGGATGGTGTGACCCCACAGCTGGAACGTCCCTGTTCAACACAGAAGTCAGTTTTACTCATCAGCCATCATCTCACCGGCTGTGAGACACTTTAATCAGATGGTTCTGTCTTCTTCACTGCTGCCATCAGGCTGATATTCTCTTGATTGACTGATTATTGATCTGGTCTAAAGAAATGTCAGGAAATATCGTTCAGTTAACAACAAACAGTCCAAAGCACCCAGAAGACTGATGACTGTCCTGCTGCTCAGAGAGGAAATCCTCAGATTTAAGTTGTAACGAGGATATTTTTTGTACTCATGGTTTAAAAAAGACTCGAGCTGATTAATTGTCTGATCGATTTCAGCTCCAACAACATGAAGAGAAGGTTCAGTGAGAGGAAGAGCTGCAGCTGAGCGAACAGACTGCTGTAGTGAGAGATCTGCCTCCCTCTGCTGGACAGAGACGGCACTGACCCAGAGTCAGCTCAGACGGCAGGTGATGTCAGAGAGCAGCGGTGACTCAGCAGCAGAGAGACGACAGAAGGAGACAGGAAGTGTGTGTGGAGTGTGTACCAGGGATGAGCTTCCTCCGGGCCATGGCTGCTGCTTTGTGGGATTCATACTCCACGAAGGCAAAGCCTCGGTTTCTGGTTTTGTCCGTGGAGCTGGGATACACGATCACGTCCACCACGCCGTCCGTCACCTGGAGAACGAGTGATCAGAGAGAATCACAGACATGCTGATGGAAACCATGACTGTAACCTGACACGCTGCTAGTTTCCTTTAACTCTGACTCCTCGACTTGTCTACTGTTGTCCATGAATCTCACTTTACAAATAGTCGGTTCTGAAAGAGAACGTCACAGAGTTTGTGTTCTGACAGGAGACGAGTGACGGTGTTGCTACCTGCTTCATCTCCTCCATGATCTCGTCCTTCCTCTTGTCTTTGGGGATGGAGCCGATGAAGAGGCGGCAGTTGTCCAGACTCACACACACTCCGATGAACTTCCCCGGGCGGATCTCGTGGTTGTCCAACATCTGGATGGCTCTCTGAGCCGCCTCCCTGCACCACAATCACAAACTTTATCAACCACTGTTGATATTCCAGTTTACAATCCACATGTCCAGGAGAATATACTTTTATTAGATCTATGTAATCTAATCTGTCCACTAGTCGTTCAGTCGTTCAAATCAATACATGTGTGAGCAGATTTTGGTTCAGAGCTGCAGTCATTAGTTCATCACAAACATGTCAAACATCATCTCGTTGCAGCTTCTTAAAGGTGAAGATCTGCTGCTTTTCTTCATCATTTATGACAGTAAATGGAGAGACAAACATTTATCACTATCTATCTGCAGCCCTGATTTAGTTTATAAAGTGTGAACAGCTGTTTTTGTCACAGTGAGACAACACCAGGATGTAAAGTCACATTTCACCACATGTTATGAAACGTTACTCTGAGTGCTGATCTGCTGACGGTCACCTGTTGGTGTACATGACGAAGGCGTAGCCGCGGTTCTCTCCGCTGAACTCCATCATCAGTCTGAACTCGTACATCCTGCCGGCTCTCTCGAACAGCGGCACCAGCTCGTCCTCGTACATGTCTCTGGGGATCTTCCCCACGAACACCTCGCAGCCCCGCGGAGGGGGCGGGCCCTCCCAGCCTGCAGCAGGGCACAGCAGGGGGTTAAACACCACCACATCCTGCACCCACCCAACACCGCCCACAGCCAACAGTTTGGTCACCTGCTGCTTTCTTCAGGTGTCAGCCAGGACGTTTGATCATTTCCCTCACGTCTACGTTAACATGCTACAAAGCTCACAGTGGCTTCATGGAATCAAGGAACATATTGTTTGGGCTGTTAATCCCTCAAACGCAGCAGGATTTTCCAGCGGATGACTTTAATCAGACATTCATCAGCCGACTGTGGATTGAATTAGCGTCTGATCAGCTCCTCCTCGTCTGAGTCCTGTGACTCGTCCACACGACACATTCAAACCAGCACTGATCTGTGACGTTCCTCTCATCTGTTCCTCTGAGTCGTACTAAATGAGGCTTTCCTCTGATGACACTGACAGGAATTTATGTTTCTTCTCGGTTCCTTCTATAAAATCATCTCTGAAATGTCCCATCAGCCTCTCTGGCACCTTGTCAGGAGTATTTCAGTCTTATTCTCTATAACTGTCACAGCCCTCGTGTTAACTGCTGACGCAATTAACCGGCTAATCCGTTGGCAGAAAATAATCAATTAAGCCATTTATAAATCCTCACACTGATTTCAAACTTCAGAAGTATAACGTGTTGTCGCTCTACACTCACCTGGCGGCGGCCCGCCGTACTTCCTCTGGCCGTTCTCCTGCACCATGTTGTAGCCCGTCTTCTCCATCAGGTCCAGCAGCGCCATCTCTTTGGCGCAGGACGCCTTGAACTCCTCAGCGCCCTCCAGAAGGCAGACGTTACCGCGGTCTCCGTCCAGGTCTCCGTCCGACTCTCTGTCTCCGTCTGTCCAACAGACATCACGGTGAAGTGTCCTGTTAACATCTCGTCTACTGCAGCTGGTCTCAGCTCAGGTTAGAGGACGACGAGGATTTTTTAATTTGTTGTTGAAACTGTGACGTGACTTTCTGATGTTGATCGAGTATAAAACAATTCATTTAATGTCAAAAAATTCCCACGTTACAGTTCAGGTTAATATCTGGAGGCTTTCGTAACGAAAGCCTGAACTGTAACGTGGGAATGTTTTGCTCTGCATGATCCACAAAACATTCATTACATTATTAATCAACAATATTGGACTTCAGGAAACACTGATGGACACATTTATAGACCGAACAGCTGATCGATTAATCAAGAATGAAAACAATCGTTTGTTGAAGCTGTACATCAAATAAATGTTTGATATTTCCAGCCACAAAAATGTGCTAAATAACCTAAATGACTGATGAGGGACATTTTTAAATGTTTTCTGACATGTTGTGGTCCAAAAGGAACAACTGACAGATCAATCAATACTAAAAATAAGAACAAAAATAATACTACACTTGATTCTGGTCACATTTTTAATGGTCTTTTTGCAGAAGTGTAGTTTTAGTCGAGTAAAATCTTCAGTTTAAATTAAGAGTAATTATGTCCCAAACAAGACAATGACAATATCAAACATCATTTACTGTATTTTATCAGAACCATGACCAGATTTAAGCACATAATTAATTCACTTCTCACTCTGGATAACATGCCGCATGAATATAATCACTGCAGGAAACAGCCAACTCACATAATCAATGTCAACTCAAGCTGAAGACCTGTTTTAACTAAACATGTTATGTTTTAGGTATTTTTTACTCTTTGTATACAAGCTTCATTTACTTTATGTAGCTGCTATCATATGATTTAAAGTCAATATCAGGGTGTAAACTTTACATTCACACAGCACATATACGTTAAAACTGCTGTAATGTTAGCTAATTTAAATCCATGTTGCCAAATAACCCAGTCTGAGATGTATGATGTTGTTAGCCAGCATGCTAACATTAGCTTTTATTGATTAGTCTCCTTTTGATTTATGATTTTGGCCAAAGGTGGGACTGCAATTATCATAACACTCATCCTAATGTTTGCTTTATTAAAATAAGATTTCAGAATGTGAAATTTAAGTTAAATTAAGCTTCTTTTCAATATTCTGTTCAGCTAACTTTGTTCCCTTCAGCTAATGAACGACAGTAAGTCTTAATGTGAAGAAGTTAGCTCGTCAACCAGGATGTAAAACACCAGATTTATTCATCCAGGTGGTGAAACAACCACAAAACAACATCACAAGCTACAAACTGGACCGGTTCAGCCCACATGACGCTAAGCTAGCGGCTCGGTAACGTCCGTTAGCTAACGGTAACGGTAACGGGGTAACGGAACGTTAGCCTCCCCGCAGAGCGTCTTCTTCTCCGGCTAACTGTTGTAGCCGAGCTCACGGGACGCTAATAAAGTCTTACCTGCTCGGTCTGTCGCCATTTCCTCTCCCGGTGAACCGACTTCCTCCACAAACACTTCAAATGTCACACAGCGACAGTTTAGAGACGAAACTGTCAAGTACTTCAGTTAGACCTTAACTGAAAATAACGCGTTACCTGAGAACTATGTGTGGACCAATCAACGGGCCGGAATTATGATTGACAGTCCGTCTGAGCCAATCAGCATGTCTATTTGGGGCACGGAAGACGGGACATATAAATTGTCAAATAAAATAAAATAAAATAAAATATAAAGATATTTAAATGATGAATCGATATTTATTTAAATAACGAAGTTCTAGCTAACTATTCTTCTAACTTAGCTAACGAACCAAATAAACTCTTACCAAACCTAAACAAATCAACTGGCCGGAATAATGATTGACAGTCCGCAAGAGCCAATAAACACGTCGATCTGGGGCAGGGAAGGCGGGACATCATGTAAAGTTAAATTATAAAGAATAAACATATTTAATGTGTAAATAATACAATTATTTAACGTTTCTTCTCTCTCGCTAGCTGCTGTTTAACAGTGAACATATGTGAAATATAAAATGAAAAACATTTAAAGAAAATCAAATCAAAATATAAGATGTTATTTGTGTAAATGTTAAAATTAAGATACTCAAATAATTTAATCTGTAAACAGTTTATTATATCATTATGATCATAGTTGCACAAACTGAAGAATATCAGTCTTTATTCAACATGTCATCATTTTATATTTCTCAGATTATCTTCAGGTGTATTTAATTTCCATCATGTCTGACACATCCGGGTCTTCAACGTTCACTCTCAGGTGTTTATGACGCCATCCAGATCAGGAAGGGCACCAGCAGGGCCAGCAGGGCGCAGCATGAGCTCACTGCTCTGACGTAGAGGAGAAGACACGCCCCCAGCAACGCTGTCACCTTGGCAACACGACGACTCAGCAACAGGGACCTCACTGTCTTACAGAACTGAAGAAGAGAAGAAGAAGAAGAAGAAGAAGAAGACAGGGAAACAAGTTACTGATAAAGTTGTTTACACTGAGTACAACATGTGATGGGATGTAACTAAGTACATTTACTCAAGTCCTGTATCGTATATAGAAGTATATCTTTGAGGTACTTGTACTTTACTTGAGTATTTCCATGTTCTGCTGATCTGATGTTTAAAGTTTGACCCACAATCAGCCACTAGATGGAGCCGTCACACCGACACTGTACTGAGACCAGTGCAGAGTGAGCTTCACTTCTCCATTCCTCTCCTCTCCTCTCCTCTACTCCTCCTGCTCTCCTCCTTCTCCTCCTCTCCTCCTCCTCCTCCTCCTCCTCCTCCTCCTCCTCCTCCTCCTCTCCTCCTCCTGCTCTTTCATAATGACACTGTGTCACAATCTCACCTGCAGTAGAACAATGGTTCTGAAACAATGGGTCCATTGACTCTGCTGCTGCAACAGGAGGCTTAACCCAGATAAACAGAGGCTGGTCTGATCTGTGATCAGCTTTAATCAGCAGCAGAGAAACTGTCACAGAGCAGACTAAAGACTGCAGACTGCAGACTGTAATCTGTAGTCTGCAGTCTGCAGTCTGTAGTCTGTAGTCTGTAGTCTGTAGTCTGTAGTCTATAGTCTGCAGTCTGTAGTCTGCAGTCTGTAATCTGTAATCTGTAGTCTGTAGTCTGTAGTCTGTAGTCTGTAGTCTGTAGTCTGTAGTCTGTAGTCTGTAATCTGTAGTCTGTAGTCTGCAGTCTGTAGTCTGTAGTCTGTAATCTGTAGTCTGTAGTCTGTAGTCTGCAGTCTGCAGTCTGTAGTCTGCAGTCTGTAGTCTGTAGTCTGTAGTCTGTAGTCTGTAGTCTGCAGTCTGCAGTCTGTAATCTGTAGTCTGTAGTCTGTAATCTGTAATCTGTAATCTGTAGTCTGCAGTCTGTAATCTGTAGTCTGCAATCTGTAATCTGTAGTCTGTAGTCTGCAGTCTGCAGTCTGTAGTCTGTAGTCTGCAGTCTGTAGTCTGTAGTCTGCAGTCTGCAGTCTGTAGTCTGTAGTCTGTAGTCTGTAATCTGTAGTCTGTAGTCTGCAGTCTGCAGTCTGTAGTCTGTAATCTGTAGTCTGTAGTCTGCAGTCTGTAGTCTGTAGTCTGTAGTCTGTAGTCTGTAGTCTGTAGTCTGTAGTCTGCAGTCTGCAGTCTGTAATCTGTAATCTGTAGTCTGTAGTCTGTAGTCTGTAGTCTGTAGTCTGCAGTCTGCAGTCTGTAGTCTGTAGTCTGTAGTCTGTAGTCTGTAGTCTGCAGTCTGTAGTCTGTAGTCTGCAGTCTGTAGTCTGTAATCTGTAATCTGTAGTCTGTAGTCTGTAGTCTGTAGTCTGCAGTCTGCAGTCTGTAGTCTAGTAGTCTGTAGTCTGTAGTCTGTAGTCTGTAGTCTGTAGTCTGTAGTCTGTAGTCTGCAGTCTGTAGTCTGTAGTCTGTAGTCTGTAGTCTAGCAGTCTGTAGTCTGTAGTCTGTAGTCTGTAGTCTGTAGTCTGCAGTCTGCAGTCTGTAGTCTGTAGTCTGTAGTCTGCAGTCTGCAGTCTGTAGTCTGTAGTCTGTAGTCTGTAGTCTGTAGTCTGCAGTCTGTAGTCTGTAGTCTGTAGTCTGCAGTCTGCAGTCTGTAGTCTGCAGTCTGTAATCTGTAATCTGTAGTCTGTAGTCTGTAGTCTGTAGTCTGTAGTCTGCAGTCTGCAGTCTGTAGTCTGTAGTCTGTAGTCTGTAGTCTGTAGTCTGTAGTCTGTAGTCTAGCAGTCTGTAGTCTGCAGTCTGTAGTCTGTAGTCTGCAGTCTGTAGTCTAGCAGTCTGTAGTCTGTAGTCTGCAGTCTGTAGTCTGTAGTCTGTAGTCTGTAGTCTGTAGTCTGTAGTCTGCAGTCTGCAGTCTGTAGTCTGTAGTCTGTAGTCTGTAGTCTGCAGTCTGTAGTCTGTAGTCTGTAGTCTGTAGTCTGCAGTCTGCAGTCTGTAGTCTGTAGTCTGTAGTCTGTAGTCTGTAGTCTGTAGTCTGTAGTCTGTAATCTGTAGTCTGCAGTCTGCAGTCTGCAGTCTGTAGTCTGTAGTCTGTAGTCTGTAGTCTGTAATCTGTAGTCTGTAGTCTGTAGTCTGCAGTCTGTAGTCTGTAATCTGTAGTCTGTAGTCTGTAGTCTGCAGTCTGTAGTCTGTAGTCTGTAGTCTGTAGTCTTTTTTTACTCCACTACATGTATGTGATTACTGTAGTTACTCTCCAGATTACATGCTGCATCATTACATCACAGGTTGTATAAATGCTGACAGTCACCTGAAAGGTCTGGAAGCTCATGACGGTGCCGTAGCGACAGTACATGACGTAGTGCTCACAGTTGTACCACAGCAGGCTGTAGCTCACGTGGCCCTGCAGCTTCTCCGCCCTCGCCGCCACCTCCTCCCCCTGCAGCGGCGGGTGGCTGCACACCTGGACAGGTGAGAACAGGTGACATCATCACTATGCGGCCATCATCACTGCCGCACATGTAACCAGCTGCTCTGACATCCGTCACCTTGTCGGTGGTGTTGACGAGTATCTCTGACCCGTAGGCGAAGTCGTCCAGAGAGTCCACCCTCATGCTGCCACACTGAGGGGACACACAGCACTCAGCCTTCATCACACAGTCATCAATCATCAGTACTGACTGGGCCGACGGGTCGGCGGTACCTTGGTCAGAACTCCCAGCAGGAGCCTGGTGTTGGTCACCATCTGACTGATCCGACCCTGGTCACTGGAGACCACCGGCATGATGTCAGGGATGAAGTGAGCCACTCTGGAGAGGAGGGAAGGAAAGGAAGTGAGGAGAGACGAGAGGAAGGACATTAGAGTAGGAAGGAAAGGAAAGGAAAGGAAAGGAGGGAAAGGAAAGGAAAGGAAAGGAAAAGAAAGGAGAGAAAGGAAAGGAAGTGAGGAGAGACGAGAGGAAGGACAGTAGAGTAGGAGACAGGAAAGGAAAGGAAAGGAAAGGAAAGGAAAGGAAAGGAAAGGAAAGAAGGGAAAGGAAGTGAGGAGAGACGAGAAGAAGGACAGTAGAGAGAATACAGGAAAGGAAAGGAAAGTGAAAGGAAAGGAAAGGAAAGAAGGCGAAAGGAGAGGAAAGGAGGACAGGAAAGGAAGTGAGGAGAGACGAGAGAGGCAACAGTAGAGAGGAGACAGCAAAGGAAAGGAAAGGAAATGGGAAAGGAAAGGAAAGGAAAGGAGGGAAAGGAAAGGAAAGGAAAGGAAAGAAGGGAAAGGAGAGGAGGAGACAGAAGAGTCAGAAGGAAAGGAAAGGAAAGGAAAGGAAAGGAAAGAAGGGAAAGGAGAGGAAAGGAAAGGAAAGGAAAGGAAAGGAAAGGAAAGGAAAGGAGAGAAAGGAAAGGAAGTGAGGAGAGACGAGAGGAGGGACAGTAGAGTAGGAGACAGGAAAGGAAAGGAAAGGAAAGGAAAGGAAAGGAAAGGAAAGGAAAGAAGGGAAAGGAGAGGAGGAGACAGAAGAGTGAGAAGGAAAGGAAAGGAAAGGAAAGGAGAGAAAGGAGGGAAAGGAAATGAAATGAAAGGAAAGGAAACAAGGGAGAGGAGATGAGGAGACAGAAGAGTCATAAGGAAAGGAAAGCCGAGAAAGGAGAGGAAAGGAAAAGAAAGGACGGAAAGGAAAGGAAGTGAGGAGAGACGAGAGGGAGGACATTAGAGTAGGAGACAGGAAATGAAAGGAAAGGAAAGGAAAGGAGCAGACAGAAGAGTAATAAGGACAGGAAACAGACGAGAGGAGATGACAGAAGAAGGAAAGGTATCAGAGGAAAAGAAAAGGATGGTGGTGAGAACAAGAGAGAGGGAAGGAGAGGACAGTCCAGTTGTAAGACAGGGAGGTGGACAGACACAGGTGGAGGACAGACACAGATGGAAGGACCTCACCTGTCTCCTCCCAGGTAAATCCCAAAGTGAGTGAACAGAGTCCTGGGAACAACCAGCAGGTCTCCCCTCCTGAGTGTCTGCTTCCTGTCTGTCCTCCCCCCTTCCTGTCTGTCTGTCCTCCCCTCTCCTGGTCCGTCTGTCCTCTTCTTGTCCTTCCCATCCTCTCGTCTCGGCGTGGCGATGAAGATCAGAGCGAGCAGCTGCAGAGGAAACATGCTGACGGGAGGAGAGAGAGCAGCAGCTTCACCTCTCGGCTGGTTTTATGGTGGTGGGAGGGGCAGAGGGGGATTAATGAGGGTGACTGAGGCTGGTCCAGGATCAGACTGTGAGCTCTGACGGACAGAAAGGACTTTGACACAAACCCGGCTGGAGAATGTCCTTTCTCCTCATCAGAAACACCCGGTTTAGTCACACCACTTGTTGAAAATGTTGAAAACCAGTCCTGAACACTGGTCTCATGCATGGCAGCCTCATCGTCCACCTCCTGAGGAGCCTCATCGTCCACCTCCTGAGGAGGCTCATGAGGCTGCCATGCATGAGACCAGTGTTCAGGACATTTCACATTAAATATGAAATGAGATGAGTTTCAATAAAATGCCAACATCCGCTCTGCTGCCGACTGTTCTGAGCTCGTTGGACTGGACTGGTTCAGCTGACTTCAGACTTCAGACTTCAGACTTCAGCTGAGTCACATAAACCCTCAGAGCGTTACAGAGCTGCTCCAGAATCAGGATTAATTCAATTAGGCAACTTTAATGCCACGATTACTCAATTCACCTCACACTGTGGACTCTGAGGGTTTACCAGCAGCACCTCGCACAGAGAAGTCCTGCAGCACTCCTGCAAACTGCAGAGGTAGGGTTAGTACGAGTCTCAGTAACCTGCTGAAGGAAGAACGTTTCAACCTAGGAGTTTACCACCTGCAGGTTTTATGTCATCACAACTAGTTTGGAGCCAATCAGAGAGCAGAATGAAACCTGAAACCTCTGACCGGACTTTTCAGTGAAGTATCTACAAGTTTGAACCTGATGACCTCTGAGTGTCTGAAGCCAGGAGAAGACAGTGACGTTTAGTTATTCAAATAAAGATGTTAGGACATTGTTTGTTTTACAAAGCTGTCTTTGTTTGCTTTCTGCTCAGTGATTATTGTTATGATCTGTGTTTAATCCTGTTGGTCATGTTGTTGTACTCCCTACATTCGGCCACTAGAGGGAGATAGAGGTCAGAGTTGACTGCAGGATTCTGCTGAATGTTTCTGCAGAAATATCATCTGCTGACTTGAAACGTCATACGAGGTCAATGAGACTTTATCATGATGATAAAATATGATTCTGTCACCACCACCGCTGACGTTTGTCTCAATTAATTCTCTTTAAGTTGCAAAAGTCTAGAAAAAAATTGTAAAAATTTGCCAAAATCTTTCTTTTTCTGAAGTTCATCTAAAAATATATAAAAAAAGTATTTCACATTTGTATATTTTTCATATTTGTACGTTTATCTTTTGGCTTTATTTAGAAATTGTAAGCTAAAATGAAAAAGATGCTGCTGTAAATCCATTTTTATTGTTTTATTTTTAGTATTTTAATAGTTATATCCAAATGTGATTGATTATTTCAGATTGTTCTGTTTGATTGACAGAATTTTTCAAATATTGTTTGTGAATACTTCTTGAGATTTTGTATTTAAAACTTTGCACTTGAAAATAGTTTTTCACTCAATACAGGATTCAAATTTTAGTAACAGTAACAATACTTTCTCTGTATTTTGTATTTATTGAAAAAGCTTTGAGGTCCAGATGATTCTAACTGTATCAATACTGATGCTTCTTTTTTTTTAATCTGTTGACCCAAAAAAAATCAGTCAAACAACTTCCGCTCTACTTCCACGTACTTTATTTACAAATGAAGTATAAAGTGTTACAGCGTCATAAAAAATAAATTCTGTACAAAAGTCTGTGACTGTTAGAGAACAATCAGGCAGTGAAGGATATCTACAGATATTTACAGAGGAGCTCCATCGGGCTGCAGTGCAGAGACATCAACACGTTCTGATGAGGAGGAAACGGTTTCATGTCCGAAAGGACAGACAAGATGGCCGCCACAGAGGCAGTTTCTCGGTGTGAATGTACAGACAACAAATGTGCTTTGTGCTTTTCTGACCCAAAAAGCTTTGAGTTACAGCCAATCAATCGTCATTGTAGCTTGTTTGGTCGTTTTATGCTTCTTCAAGAGTCAATAAAAATGTGAAACTGTCTCTAAATGAACTGAAAAGGAGTTTGATTTCTTCTCTTTTAAGACCCTGAAGTGTTGACCTGCTGGAGATCAGAGGTTTTCTCCAGACACCGGCTGCAAAATGAACCTTTCCAGGATAAATAATTCATGATCATTATTTCATGTGTTTGAAACCCAGAGCAGCTGCTATTTCATTCAAATCAAAGACAGTTTACCACCGACATTATGTGTGAAATAACCTGAAATATTGTTGAGAAATAACTTCTCACTCTGTGGTTTTCTGTCTCCAGACGTGTTGTGTGATGTTGGGGAAATGGTTACAAGTTACGGACCGCCATTTTGGAAGACAACAAATACAAAAAACATCACAAAAGAACACCTTAAGTAAAATTCTTAACTAGTCTTTGGTCTCTTTAACAACACAGCTTAAAGTGAGTAAACTAGAACCCTTGAACGTCAAGTACTACGTGATGTTTTCTTTTTTTGTGCCATTCAGTCTTGGTTGCTAATGTTGCTAATGCTAACTATCCTCTTCTTCATCTTTTTCTTTTTCTGTTCACTTTAAACAAAGCAGCAGAAAGAGCAACTAAAGTGTTTATGTCCAATCCCTATTGTGTTATTAACAGTAAAATGCAATACAACAATCATTAACTGGTATAAACTTCTTTGCAGATGACTATGTCCTGTCTGTCAGTCTTCCAATATGGCGGCCCGGCCTGTTTTGAACTGTCGGTGAGGCTCAAATGCTGACGGTGGTTGTGGATGTCGGCCGGGAGCTTCTAGCTGGCCATCCACAGGGTGAAGGGGATGAGGAGGGTGGGCAGGGCGGTGCTGAAGGATATTCCCAAACACAGCATGGAGAGGAGGCCTAGCAGCGCCGTCAGGAGAACGTTACGCTGGTCCCGGATCAGCGACTTCAGCCACTCGCAGAACTGGAAGATGGAAAATAAGATTAATGTGTCTGCTGACTGAGTGATGCTTTAATGTGTAAACATGAGGAAAAAAGATTGATTTGCTTGGAGAAACTGAAAATATGGGTACAAATATTTATACTAAATACCAACAACGTGTTCCTATTTCTGTTTTGGCTGGCGAGATTGGATTCTCACAATCAAACAATCTCATGAATCAGCTGCTTCATGAAGTCAATATATACACATATATACGAAGTTCTGCAACACTTTATAGTTCAGTTCTTTTCAGACAGAAATGCACTTTATATTTGATGAAACATGGAGGCACGTGAGGGGGCGTGGCCTGTGTCTCCACTCAGACCGTGTGGCGCTGCGTCCTGCAGCAGAGAGACTTTCCCCTGATCGAGTTTCACTTCCTGTAATTGCTAACCTAAACATTTGACCTGCCTGCAGTGGGCTTCCTCCAGGTTCATGAGAGGGGGGCTGGGGCCCAACAGGAGCTCTCACAGGGGCCTCAGGGGCCTCAGGGGCCCCGCAGGAAAATAAACAACTGGTCAATTATAGTCTCGATTCTTTTACGAGACGGTGGCTCAGTGAGGGAGGGGAATTCTGAAAGGGGACAAAGAGAAACCTGTTCAAGTGTTCCCCACATGGTCTTCATCTCTGAGCACCTTCAAGACGTCTTTCATCAAAGCTCCTTGTTGACCTCAGGAGTTCACTGATTGGTTCAGACCTCCAGATAAAAGCCAGTATGTGGACCTTGAGTCAGGGTTGTTTTGCTGGATGACGGTTAAATAGCAGATGTTTTCTGCCACATTTTAGTCTCAGCTGTTCTTTGTTGTTTTGGGAAGAAAAAGAAAGTATGGAGCTGATTCCATCAGGGCTGGATTAAACCTTCAGAGGCCCCCGGGGGTCAGCTGAGGGCCCCTCTACAACTCATCATAGCCTGAATGATGCTGGATTTTAAAGGCAGATAAATATTTGACTGTTTCTTTTGAAATAAATAAAACAAAATGAAACCAAAACAGTAAATAAAATGGATTCTATGCAAACTATTGTGGTAATCGGTCAATCGGTTTCCAGCTAATTAAATGTGAGTGTTTTCTGTGACAGTAAACTGAAGATCCTTGTGTTGCGGACTGAACAACTGATCGATTAATCAATAAAAACGATCAACAGATTAATGGATCGTGACAATAATAAAAAGGAAATGATCCTCACTCTCCTGCAGCTGGGTTAATTTGCACCTCACAATAAAAGTGCTGGATGGACATAAGATGGCTTTTATTGTGAAGGAGACAAAGAAGATTCAAGACTTCTCTGAGTTTTATTTTGTTGATTCTGTGATTTTCAGACTTTTCCAAACATCTGGATGAAAACGTCGTCCGTCCACTGGAATGTTAAAAAGGTTTAAAACATTCCTTCAGACCAGCCGACAGTTTCCTCCGTGACCTGAGCGTATGCTAATAAAGTGGAGCTGTGAGTGCTGCCCTCCTTCATCATCATCATCCTCACTGTGGACTGACTGTCTGGTTTCTGGCTGCAGGCTGAATGCAGCTCTTGTTCTCTGGACTTTTCCGACGAGCGCCCCAGATTTTCCTCTCGTTTAAAAACACTCTCACATGCGGAAACACTCAGAGTGCGTCTGTGTGGTTTCTGCTCTGTTTTACCTGAGCGGGAGGACAAGGAGCCGGGGGAGGAAGAAGTACTCGGATCAAAGTATCAGCAAAGTACTCCGTTACAATCCTTTAACATCTGTGACGCTCTGAACTGAACTTATAATCACTTCATGGTTGATTATTGTATCTTTTTTAAAACACATTTAATATTTTGTGTGAAAACTGATGTCTTAAAGGAACAGTTCACCCAAACAAAAGACAGTCAGGTGAAGTAAAACAGAGTTGTTTAGCAGAACGCTGCAACTCTGTTTCACTGTGAAGCTCCAGAACTGTTCTGTGGACGACGACACTTCACCTGACTGTCTTTTGTTTGGGTGAACTGTTCCTTTAAGACACGAGACACTTCTGTTGTCATTTAATGCTTATTTAGTCTGTTGTTGTGGTTTCTTGTGTCTTATTTTACAGTGTTTTCATTTCTTTCAGACCTTTACATCGTGTTTGGGGCCCTGGTGAAAAAACAGTAACAATAATCCTTTTTTGGGGGTGGGGGTCTGTTGGAGGAAATAAAAACTTCTTCAGACTAAAATCACATCTTGAACCAGATCGTGGCAGAACAGAACCGAACAGTGAGCAGTGTGGTTCATTGGAACTTTACGAGGCTGCTCGGTCGCCTTGTTAAAGCTCGTCTGGTGCGTAAAAAGCGCAGCTGGTTCCAGAGAAGGTACCGCTCCACTAAAGCAGAACACAATGAACTCAATGATGTGTAAAGACACTCAGCACCAGGTCAGATGTAACTTGTGCTTCATGTTCTCCTCACTGACTTAGTTTAGGTGTCTTTGTTGATCTTTTGTTCCCATTTTGACGCTCAGCCTGCAGCAGCGCTTCACGCGGCTCTGCCTCTCAGGCTGGTGTGAAGGTGATCAGAGTGCGTCAGTGTGAAAAGCACAAATCAGAAGGAATCATTAACCTCCGCGTGCAAGAGCCACATCAAAGCCTCCGCCTGTTGTTCAGCGCGTAAAAACTGTGACCGCGTGCGTAAAAAGCGCCCCCCGGTGCCGGCTCTCACCTGGTCGGTCTGCAGGCTCTGCGCGCTGCCGTAGCGGCAGTAGGTGACGAAGTGCTCGCAGTTGTTCCACAGCAGGCTGTAGGACACGCTGCCCACCAGCTTCTCCGCCCGCCGCGCCACCTCCTCCCCGGACAGCGGGCTCCGGCGCACCGCCCGGTCCATGACGTTCAGCAGGATCCCGGCTCCGTACGCGAAGTCCTCCACCGAGTCCACGCGGATGCTCGCGCGCTTGGAGAGCACCCCGAGCACCAGCCGCGTGTTGGTCACCATCTCCCCGATCTGCGCGCTGTCAGCGGTCAGCGCCGGCAGGATGTCCGGGATGAGGTGCGCCACCCGGTTCTCGCCCAGGTAGATGCCGAAGTGGGTGAAGAGCGTCCGGGGAACCTCCAGCAGGTCTCCCCGCTGGAACTTGTGAGGAGCTCCGGCGGGCTGCGGAGGAGCCTCGTCCCGCTCACAGCGCCTGGTGAGCGGCCGCTCTGCGCCCAGAGGAGGCAGCAGGCTGGACAGCTTGATGTGGGCGAGGAGGAAGAGCTTCTCCAGGAGGAAGGTGAGGGTGTCCAGCATGGCTGCGACAGAAAACCACCGAAGAAGAAGAGGATGAAGAAGAGGAGGGAGGATGAGGAGGAGAAGAAGAGTCTGTGTTTGATTTCTATCTTCTTCACCCCTCTGCGTCTCTCTGACCTCCTTCTGTCCTCTCTGGAGACTTTTCTTCCTTCAGGGAGATTTTGGAGACTGGGGGGGAGGAGGACCTCGTGACGTCACAGGTGATGTGTGTGTGTGTGTGTGTGTGTGTGTGTGTAGAGAGAGAGAGAGAGAGAGACTGAAAGTGAAAGGAGGGACATGAGCAGAGCTGGAAGAAGTTTTCAGCTCCTTTATAAGTAAAAGTACTCGAGTATCATCAGCAGAAAAAACTGCCTGTGTTCATCTTCGAGTCTCCAGCTGCTTCAGTTGTTGAGCAGAACGCTGCAACCACAGATGTTTTGTGGACTTCCATCAGTGTGGAGGGAGAAGATGATGGCTGAGGTTTACTGTTTTGGGTGAACTGTTCCTTTAAGAAGTTTTCATCCATGAAAATGTAAAAAACAAACCTGCAGACAAACTGTTGCTCACAATGTCAGGAGTCTTCGCACACACACGAGGTTTTCCACCACAAAGCCGACCAAATGCACTCACAATTTCCACCACAGCAAATGTCGGTCACACACACACACACACACACACACACACACACACACACACTTAGATGTGAGTGTGGAGCATCATGGGAACTCTGCAGCGAGTGGTTGACACTCAAACGGAGCAATGCTGAGGTCACAGCGGTGCAGCTTCCAGAAACCACCAAATGGTTTCACACACACACACACACACACACACACACACACAGAGCCGTGTGTGAACTGCAGGCTCAGCTCTTTCTTGGTGACGACTCTGCAGACGTTCAGTAATCAGCTCTAATAACTCTGTCTCTGCTCGCGATGCATTGTGGGAAATTTCCTCCACCGCCTGCAGTTTATTTACTCTTTTCTTCAAACACACACACACACACACACACACACACACACACACACACACACAGGTATTGTCCATTAGACTGTCAGCCAACATCTGTTTTTGTAGAATCCAGACAAATGAAAGTTCGTGAACTCCTCCACGAGACACAAACACACAACGTACTTTCACTCAGCTCTTCATGAACAGAAACTCTCGGTGCATCTTCTGAATCTGCGTCCGGGTGAATGTGGACAGCAGCTTCACATCAGAAGTTCAACCTCTGAGAAACACTGTCCATCAGCTTAAACTGAGTGAGAGTGAGCATCACCTCTCCTCCTCCGGCTGTAACCTGAGAGTGAACCAGCTCTCTGTGGGCACAACACTCTCTGATTTCACCTTGTTTGTCCAGCCTTTGTCCATTTCCTCTTCCTGTGACATCAGCTGGATTATCATGGCTCTTATTCCGACTCTCCTTCTCCCCTGGGGGGGTTTCAGCCGGCCAGGTTAGATGGTTGACAGACAGCGTGGGCTCAAAGTCTGCTGCTCTGAATCCTTCTCCAGTGATGTTGACAGTATCAGGAGTAAAGCCGCAGAAATGACGGTTAAAAAAGCTGAATGTAGTGAAATTTGTGGGAGCTACCGGCTGCTGCGTCATCGTGCACCGGCGTGAAGATGATAGAAAAACAAACAAACAAACAAACAAACATGGAACGGTCAGTTTGGTTTAGGAAAAGATTAAACTTTAAATCTTACAGTGAAATGAAACAATCACGTATATTAACTTCAGGATGTGACGGCGTCTTTGGAGGGAAAGTCAAGCTCCTCAAATTCAACTGACGAAAAGTTTATTTTGTAAATAAATCAGTGATGAAAAATCAAATCTGACTAAAGATGATAAAGAGATTCTTTCATCATCATCATCGTCGACCTGCAGCAGCGTCTTCCTCTCAGTCTGAGACACCTCAGGAATCTAAATGAGACCCCGTTATAGAGAGTTTTCAGTCTTTGCTTCATCATCTTGCAGCTTTAACGCTCGTCCAACTCGACTGGGCGTCTGAATGCCGCTGGAGGGACGCCACAGCCCCACAGCATGATGGGTAATTCACCGGTTTGTTACACCGAGGAGTGAAGCCGCTTCTCATTTTCTGTCACTCACTCATTCATTCTCTGTCTCCTTTACAGGGAAGAAGAGGATTTTAGGATTAAGGGAAGATTATGGAAACACACACACACACACACACACACACACACACACACTGGGCCGTCACCCCCCGCTGAGGCGGCCCGACTCCTGCTGAAAGATGAGACTTTAGCTGCTGAATGTGTTGAACCCCGACTGAGCTGCAGTGAAAAGGTGAATGAAGCTGAGTGACAAGATCTGACTGCTCAGTGTGTGTGTGTGTGTGTGTGTGTGTGTGTGTGTGTGTGTGTGTGTGTGTGTTAATGCTCTCCAGCCGTTTGGGGAGGAGATGTGAGGCTTCTTCTTAATGGATAAAACTTGCAGATAATTAGAAACAAAAACTAAATTAGCATCCTTCTCACAGGTGATCGCAGGTTTTTTTGTCCTCGCATTAAATCCTCGATCTTTGTGATTCAGGACTGTTAACGTTTTCTTGTTCGGCCTCCGGTGAGGAGCTGAAAACATCTGATGTGTGTGTGGAGCGACAACCTTCCTTAGATTAATACGTGAAACTAACAGAAATGTCAAATTTACGTCATGTTCTCCACCTGAAGCCAGTGAAAAACAGGCTCAATGGGTATCACACAGATAGAAAAGCTTTAATTCAACACAGCACAAATATGAAATAAAAAACACAAAATTTAACTTTGTGTGGGTAAAAAAAAAAGCATTTATAGTTAATATATTGATTAGAAAATACAAAATTAAAGTATGAAAACATATTTTTATTTTCAGAAATGTGTTAAATTAGGAAGTAAAATAACATCTTTGATTTTTTGTACATTCATTTCATACCAACTCACAACAGACCTCCCAGTTCATGTCACGGATTTTCTTGAAAAATTTAATGTAGAAACTTCAACTTAATTCACGATACCTTGTAAATTCCTCATAGCTGTACCTTTTTTTGTCAATTTTTGAAGTTAGGCTCTCTGAGCTCGATGTCGTCATTCTCCAGCCTCACCAACGGTTTATTTTTCACTGGATTAGGTTGAAATTTGTCCTGAACTAATGATTCTGTGTCGTATTTATGCAGTTCTGTCACATCTAGAAGTTATTTGGTCCACAGATCTTGTTAATACCACTTTTTAATATAAAAAGACCCATTTATTATTATATTATTCTTAAAAATACGACGCTTAGCTCAAAATTCAGCAAGTACTCCTCAGTATTTACAGTAGAGTTATAGGATTTAATAAGGTCCCATAAATTGTATAGTTTTGAATACATGAATACATGAGATGAAAAAGTCAGAAAGTCAAGAAATCCAAAGACGACAGTGTGGGAGTCTCGATGTGTTGTTGTGTGTTCAGACGACAGCAGAGAAAAGGAAAAACAAAGAGGCGTAAAACAGAAATGAAAAATGACGGACGTGTCGTTTATCTCCCTTTATCCTCGATGTCACGGAGAGAGGCGGCTTCACGTCGCCACGTCGCCTTTGTGCCGCTCGAACTGACAAACGACTCAACAGACAACCTGCAGCTCTCACACTGATTAATGAACACACACACACACACACACACACACACACTCGTTCCCATGCTGTCACCATGTGATGGATGTTCAGTTTGTCGGTGATGCTGCCGTTTGTGGTGAACAAAGTTTGTTCATTAAAGGAACAGTTCATCTCAGATCTTTAACGGATGTATTCGTAGTTTTTGTTTTTCTTGGTAAAATAAAATGTTATAAATTTAAAAGGATAAATTGAACTTACACATGTGAGGTCATGTGTATATATTTATTTTAGTGTTTTAGCAGTTTATTGTGCTGCTGAATTAACTGATCAGTCTGTTAATGAGTGAATATTTTTTAGTAAAATACATATAATTATAAACGCAGTAACATTTTCTGTTTTTTATTCTTATAAAAAATATATATAACTAAGATAACCTTTTTTAAAGCAACAAATAAAAATCCGAAATTAAGAATTTAGTTACTATAAACAAGCAAACAAATGTTTTTGCGTCGTCGTCAATACTTCAGAATACACAAATAAAAGTAAAACAGAAGCTTTGCTCATAAAAATATTTATTATTCTCTTCAGTTAGGTATCTACAAAAATCATACAGAAATCAACTCATTGTTAAAATGCATTTCGTGATTTGTAGAAAGCAGAAAAATCAAACTTCAAACTATAAATATACAAGAAGTGAAGAAGTGAGTGCGTAAACAAGTTACTTCTAGTGATAATGAGAATCATAAGAGGTTTGATTGAAACAGATTTCTGATTCTATGAATTTAATCATCTGTGATTTATGACATTTCTGATGAGTTTCAAGTTAAAATTAAATGAAGTGAAATAATGTGTCAGAAAGTGTTTTTAAGTGGCTGTCCCTTTAATAAAGTCAACACGGTGGTAGAAAAAAGCACTTGTGGTTCAAAAAATGAGGAGATTCCTGCAAACATGTTTTGCCTCGTAAACATCAACAGAAACTGAGAAACAGTTTGTTTGTTTTCACTTTGGCAGAAAAGGCAATAAAAGGAGTCAGTGGTTTAAATCCTGCTCAAGCTGGAACATCTAAAGCAGTAAGAACAATACGCTGCCCATGAGCAAGGCACTTGAACTCAACTTAGCAGTTTTGTCCTACATGATGGATCCATGTTTTTATCATCTCTTCCCTTTTTTGGATTAAACCTGAAATTTGGCACCGACTCAAAGTCGTCAGCGTCTCAAAAGAACAAAGTAAAACAAGTTCTGCTGAGTTTGAAAGTCAAGAATTCATCAGTTATTTTAAAAACATTCTCTGGTGTCCCACAAGGCTCCATTCTCAGACCTTTGCTTTTTCACTCAAAGTGTCCAGACTGAAACATCTCACCCTGTACTGTACGGATCACCATTATATCTGGGACGGACATTTACGGTCTTCATTGGCTTCAAATAACAAACAGATCAAAGCTTTTATCTTGATTGATACTTCAGGGTTTGACCAGAGAACTGAACTGCTTCAAATAAAAAAGTTGCCTTTTTGCTTTATTCTTCATTTCAAATCTATCAAAATGAAGAAAAACTCAGGCGTTCCCCACAGCTCAATGCTCGAACCTTTATTTATTCACTAAACTTGCAAGACCCAAAGTGTCGGGACTTAAATATCTCAACAACTATTGGATGGATCCCCATGAAATCTGGGACGGTGATTCATGGTCTTCATTTAGAGAACCTGATCTGCTTCAACTCAGAAAACTTTGGAGTGTTTGTTCTTTGAGTTGTTTGTTTAAAAACTACTCAAGTGAAGACAAACTCTCTGGTGTTCCACAAGGATCAATGCTTGGACCTTTGCTTTTTGCCAAACGAAAAACTTTTTGGTTTCTCTGACACTGCTGGACTGAAATGTAACGGTCTTCTGTGCTTTTACAAAAACTGGTTCATGTATTGAAGCAGTTATTCTTTAAACTGAGATGGTTAACCTTTATAATACACTGAATATCTTTATTATTCTGATTTACTACATTTTTGTCACATTTCAATTTCCTGAGAGAATAAATCTCCAGATGTTTTTGTACTTTTCTGACTCAAGCGAGCCTTGTTTAACTCTCTATAATAAAGTTAGAATAAAGTAGAAATTAATCTAATTTTAAACAGTAAAGAACATCCATCAATGTAACGAGTGGATGAAAAGTCATACTGAAAACAGATTTTAAGATATTCTAAGTCTAATAACTTTGATTAATACCTCAGTCTCATGAGTCTACTCAACAAAATGTCACATTGTTCTGCATAATTTACAACTTATCGCTGGTTAGTTTCATTCTGGCCTCGTCTGCTACATCAAAGACATTTTTAACGGAGGTCAGGAGGTTGGGACGGACATTAAAAGGCTCCACAACAATCCTTCAGCCAAAAGAAGGGAAGTCTGATGTTTATCGAGACAAAAGAGAGCATCCAAAATGACTAAAATCTGTTCACAAAATGAGCAACAATTGCTCAGATCTCTGATTCAACATGCTCAGAGCAGCTTTGGGTCAACATCAAACAATTCCTGTTGATTTTGGGGCTGAATGAAGAATTAGCTGGAGATCGTTCTCCCTCGATGATGAAGTGTTATTCACACAGTCTTGCGAATATTTCACATGGTCTGCTTTCTTTTTTAGAAGCGACAATATGTAGGACAGATGTGAAGTTTTTCTCTCAGACCTCATCTTTATCATGAAGAAGTGAGTGTTGTTCAGCGTTTCACTGTTGAGCGTTGACGTCCGAGCTTTGTCTTTTTTCAATTTGGGATTCTGCAAAAACAGGAAATTAGCTGAAATTTACGACTTTCATTATAAACACCTCGTTCTGCAACTCTGACCACTTCAGTGTCGTCTTTAAAATCCCAACGACAGGCTGATGGATATTTGTTTTTCCCATGTGATTCCTCTATAATTGGTTTGATTTATACTCATGCAACTCTGTTTTCAATTCCTGTGTTGAAGGAGTTTTATTGCTTCAATCTATCTTGTTATTGTGTGTGAAACACTTGGTTCGTCGGTTCAGAAGACCATTGTTTCATCATTAGTCTGGGCTGATTGCATAATGTGGTTCATTTCTGTGTTTTGGGCACAAACCGGAGGATTTTTTGACATTAGTCCCAAGGAGGTCAAAGTTGACGGTCGGAGCAACAGCGCTTTAACGATTTTCCTGGAGCCTAAGAACTGACTCATAGTAGAGAAGAAATCCACAGGGGCAAAGAGTCGGATGGTATTTTTCTTCTTTACAGATGAAAACAAACTGCAGCAGCATGAGGGGGGAAGATTTGGGAGAGGGGAATATGATTCAGAGGAGGTGGATGAGTTTTCGGCTACGACGGAAGCTGCGGAGTGACTCTGACTGCGGCTTCGGTCTGTTTGCAATTATGGATAAACAGACTGGAAGCCAGAGACTCGGGTTTGGTGGAAGGAGACACACATTCCTGCGGGGCGGCGAACATCGGAGCCGGGTCGCGTTGAGGTGAACGAGCTGAAAACCTGAGGCCTGCGTGCATGTGTGTCTGATGTCGGACCGGAGCGACTCGCAACCATGGCGGATGCTTTGTTTACCCTCCGAGGGAAACCCAAACCACGGCTCCTCCGCGAGGCCGAGCTGGTACGGCGCTCAAGTTAGTTTGAGACCAGATTGTGAGGATGTTGCACATTTACCCCCAAAAATGTTCCCTGGAGCCGGGGGTGGATGATCTGGCCAAAAAATATCACAAAATATTTGTTTCTCAGTTCTGAAATGCCTTTTAAACAACAGCCAGACTTGGTGAAGGCTGCAGGCGAGCGGCGATATATTATAACAGTTTAAGTGACCACTTTCACAAACAGCCAAGACCACCGGCTCGCCAACTTCTCAATATTTGGGGTTTAAAGCCATCAGCAGGTAACGAAAGTTGAAGCAGGTCTGTAAACTGTGATGGATGTTAACTGAAGACAATCTGAGTGATTCCTTCACTGCTCACCTTCTAGATAAGTTCGACTGGACTCGTCTTTATCCTTCAAAGACAATCTTTACGCCGTTGTTTCTGCACAGTGTCCACAGATTTCTGATGTGATGAAGTTTCATTATTTGAACAAGATGTTGTAGATTTTTTGTTCAGTCAAGATCTGGTTGAAAAAATGTGCCTCAAATAAAAACAGAAGTCAGACCGATGCTGTGACTGAAATAATAATAAAATTCACACGCTCTGTTTTGTTTCTGTTTTACGGTGTTGTGTGAGACTTTGTTGGAATCAGGGTTGTTGTAAATGCAGCTGTGAGGAGGGAAATGTTGTTGAACATGTGAGATTTGATGTCATATTGAGGGTTTGAGGTTTTCCTGTTGAAACTTATTAAATACTTGACGGTGTTTTAGTCCTGAATGCTCTCTTTTGGTTGATAAAATGCTCAGAATCTGAATATAAGAACCTAAATTCATCTTTAAATGCTTGTTTCTGTCTCACTGGAGGTTTTCTTCACTTTCACTTTCATTTCTTGTCATTAAAGGTTTGTATGTCTCAGCTCTTCCTTCTCTCAGCATCTCTCACTCTTTGTCGTTCAGTCCACCAGGGACTTGAGGTCGGGGAGTCCTCGCAGCTTCAAGTCCAGCAGCATCTGACCGAAGGCTTTACCCTGACGAACCAGAAGGAAAACCGTCAAACAACAACAAAAAAACAAACTCTGCAACTTCATGTTCTGGAGTGTGAAGTGTGTGTGTTGGCACGTTGAGTGTGTGCTGAGCAGTTTGTGTGTGTCTTTGATGTGTTGTGGATTCCAGCGAGGCGGTAAAAAACTTTATTGGAGCGCTTGAACAAGGGATGGAGAGAAGAAGGAGGAGGAGGAGGGTGAAAGGAGGTTATAAAGAAGGAGGTGAAAGAGCATTGAGGAAACGTCCGGGTCGGCTGGTTTCTGACGAGGAATCAAGCTTTTTCTTAGTTTTAGTCTCACTTTATGTTTAATGTTTGGTGCTTTACGATGTATTTTTATGTCACGGTTAATTGTTAAGTTGATAAAATTGAGAAAAATGCTCATTAGTGACGTCTTCAAATTGCTTCTTTTGTCCAACCGACAGTCAAAAACCCCCAAAACTCTTCATTTATTGTCATAAATTACAAAGAAAAGCAGCAAACTGTCACATTTAAGAAGCTGGAACCAGAAAATGTTTGACAGTTTACTGGAAAAATGACTGTTTTTGGTCAGTCTGCAAACTGATTAATCGACTAATCGTTGCAGCTGCTTGCGACATCAAAATCAGGATGAGCTTTATTTGGATGTGACACACCACAATTTGAAGGAACAACTAAGCTGAAAAAATAAACCGACATTACTCATCCACCGTCGTTTTGCTTATTCAATCAATACTTAGTGAGACGATGGACGCTCTATAAAGAGTCGCAGCACAGAGTCACATTTAAACATAGCAGGACAAGAGTAGGAACAGTCGACTGACAAGAGAGGAGTTAATGAGGGAAAAGGAGTCGGTCACTTTACTGAGAAGTTGAAAGAAACCATCTATCTTCCATCTTTCTTATAGTTATTCTACGCTGTGACATTTCCACACTAGAGGGAGCGACTGTAAAGTTCTTTACTGTTATTTCTGACATTTTTATAAATAATCAAGTGTTCATAAAGGTTAGTTGCAGCCTTAACATGCAAACACATGTGGAGTATATAGGATGGACATATATTTTCTATCTAATTAAACTTTATTAACGTGAACACGCTGTGAACATGTTTCAGTGTGGATGTTGACACCGAGGGAGAGACGAGGTGACGAAAGAGACGCCAGAAAGAGGAAGAAGACTTACTGGAAAAAAACTACGGAGTTGAGAAAGAGTTGAGAGTCAGTGTGTGTGTGTGTGTGTGTGTGTGTGTGTGTGTGTGTGTGTGTGTGTGTGTGTGTGTGCGTGTTACCTGGGGGTCACTTCGCAGCGACGCCACCCCTCCCCCTCCCAGTGAACTCTGCAGGACGAAGTTGAGGCCGTGGATCCCCGGCAGACTGTATCTACAAACCACAAAGAGGAAAAAAACCACACTTGTAACCATGGCAACGCAAACCCTCACACAAGACGAATGAATGTGGTTCACACGCACAGACACACACACACACACACACACACAGACACACACACGCCTGCCAGCGCAGCCTGGCACCATGTGTTCGTTCTGCGGTTTATTGCTCACAATCACACGTTAATGTGTGTGTGCAGTTTGTTTCTATGGACCCACGTGGGTTGTGAGTGAAGTGTGTGTGTGCGTGTGTGCAGCTTTTGATCCGACAGTGTGTGTTCTTGATGTGTGAGTGTGTGTGTGTGTGTGCGCGTGGGCCTCCTGCAGCTTTAACGAGCGCTGGAGGTGCACTAATGAAGCGTCTGTGGCGGCGGGGAGGCGTTTCGGGGTGTGAGAGGAGACGCAGGTCAGCGAGCTTTACGGCCTCCACCTCTTCATTACGCTAATCGCTAACACGCCGCGCGTCGAGTCATCGCTCAGACATGTACGTCGGCCACGTACGTGTTCAACCGTTTCCCAAAAATCCTCCATCATACCTGCAGATTAACACCTACAGACCCTCCGCTGGTTCACTGTGGCGCTGTTTGTCTTGTTCAGCATCTTTTCGTCCAACTTATGCTCAGTAGCAGCCTCTAGTGGCGACTTCAGGCTACCAGATGACTGAATTTACATTATTTTGGCGACATACGCCATATTTACTTTTTGTTAGACTTTCATGTGACAGGTAAACTAGTAGAAAGCTCTCACAAGTGGAGAGGGGTGGGCTGGATCTTGATCCGTGGATGTTTCATTTGTTTTCACTGTCTGACAACTTTTACTTTTGCTTCTTCTAGTTTTAAAACTAGAATGGCACTCAGCAGAGTGCATACCTCCGCCAAGGCCCAACGGCTCCCTTAACTCAGCCGAGCCTAATCCAATATCACACACATTTAGACAGATTCAATCTTCTTTAAAACTTTACAATCTTTTTATCAGGATTCATGCAATTTTCCCTGAGACATTAATTTATTAACCAACCAATCGACCAAACCGACCAACAGATAGGTGCTCCTTGGTAATAAACAGCTGAAGTTACTGTCATTATCTTGGCTGATGCTCAGCCATCATCACTAAAACTCAAGAACCTGCAGACTTTAGAACGTTAACACAACACACGCAATGTTTTTATGTTCATTACGTTTCACCATCCGGTTGGTTCAGCTGTAAGGAAGCTGCAGCCTCCTTTCAACAACCACAGTCGCTGATGAAAATTTATCGGATGCATCAATCTTCACAGGCAAGACATATTTACCACAAATTCAGACTGGTTGGCGACTTCTCTCTCTCAGAAGTAGTGACAGATGAACAAATGAAACTCAACTTTAAATAAACTTGTGGGTTTCTTTGGTTTGAACATTGTTGTGAGAACACAACTCACCAACAGAACAAAGGTCTCATCTGTTCATACATATGAATGCAGAAATATCTTTAAAATAACACCTGGATACAAAAGCAAGACAAAGTTGTACAGTGTGTTTCCTCACTGTCACACAAAGTGAAGATCTCTGTCCAGCTATGACAGCTCATCAGGGCTTCACCTTCTGCCAGCTGCCTCTGCTGCAGAAAGCTTTTCTTTGTTTACGGGTCGTTAAGAGAATCGATACTCTTGTTTGGAGACGAACTGAACATCCTGAGCCTCCGGATGTTTGAACCGTTGGCTCGTATTGTGTCCACACTGCTGTGTCACGACCTTTGAGGAGGGTTATGACAGTCAGAGATGTTTACGGTGTTGTGTCTTGGTTTCAGTGGATGTCGTGTTCCTGGTTCCTCTCGGTCAGTTGTGGTTTTTCTTCCTGACTGCAGATTGATGGTTTGAACCACAGCCGTCCTCCAGTGTCTTCAGCACTCTGTTAAATCTTTGTCAGTGTGGTATTTGTGGGGTTTGTAAACGGAGACAGTAAACATGGTTTAGATGTTTCAGGGAGGATTTTAGATTCCCTCTAGTTACGCTGCAGCACACAAAAGAACAAACAGCTTTGTGTCATGCAATCAAAGAGAGAAAGCCCTGTGATCCGAACCAACCTTCAGAAGTACAACATGCTTTTTATGTTCACTGATTCATCTTCAGTCTGTAGGAAAGGGCTGGGCAGCTAACAGATTATTGTTGTCATGATTTGAGATTATTTATGGCCTTACTCAGGATCAGTCTTTGTCTCAAGACCACTTTTTCAAAGTGTCTGTCTTGTCTCGGACTCGGACAAAGAGGACTTCGGATTTTATTTCAAGACAAGTGAAAACTACGACTGCAGGGACGTCACTGTATTAAATGATTGTTTGATATCTTCTGACAAGAGTCACCTCCCTGCAACACCAGAAAAGGCCTGAAGAAAATGTCGACCTGGCCTCCAAACTTCCCCGACTACGCAAACATCCCTGAACAAGTCCGATCCATGGAGGCCGAACCCTGTCCATGGACACAGGACCTCTCCTGTGGTTTCTGGTACCAGGGCGTTGACGTCAGATCCTTTGAGTTCTGCAGGCTGCGAGTCAGGGCCTCAATCGATTGGACTTGTTGACGGACGTTCCATGGATGCACAACTGTATTGGGAGCTTGGGAGGCCCAACGCCTTGAGCTCTTTGTCACATTCCTCGGATCATTCCTGGCACATTGTCCTCATACAGCCATCGAGATGTGAACTTGGTCTGCAAGTCTTTTGGAGTGGGTGGCTGGCACATGAATGCCAGGACTCAAAGTTTCCCAGCAGAATCCAGCGTTGCATCAAGATGATAAACGTTATTCTCTTCAGCTGTCAGTGGTTTCAATGTTCTGGCTGATTGGTGAAGAACCCAACCGATACCCAATATTTGGGGCCAATACCAATGCCGATATTAGGAAGTAAAGAATTCCAATACCGACTTTATTTTTTAATGATCCATCGGCCGATATTGGACACCATTTACACATGCCGATACATCTGTGATGGCCAATATCACCAGACCAATGTATCATTTGTCTTCTGTGGGTGTTTTCACGTGAATGTGGATCATTCGGATCAATTTTGGTTCTGCCGATGGTTTGCAGGTTCCTACATTTATTGTGTCCTGCCTTAGGTCTCGACACACTCTGGTTTTGTTCGTGACTTGATCTTGGTTTAAGTTATCGTAGAGATAATGTGAGTTGAAATTAAAAAAAGCTCAGATTTTCTGTCTGGAGGATGAAAGTGAGGAGTCGTTGTCTCAACAGTTAAATACTGAACGAATAAGAAGAAGAAGAAAACAAACACGAGGAGGTCAGGGTGGTTTTCCAACAGTATCATGCTAGCTATGTGCGTGTCTGTGTGTGTGTGTGTGTGTGTGTGTGTGCGTGTCCAGCTTGATTGTGACTCATCTGTTCACCAGCAGATTGCGCATCTTGTTTTCGCCCTGTTGTGTCTTGTTGCCGAAGGCCGACGTCTGACAGTGATTACACCGACCACAGCTGCTAATCGCTGCTGCTTCATGCTGTCTGTGTGTGTGTGTGTGTGTGTGTGTGTGTGTGTGTGTGTGTGTGTGTGTGCGCTGTTGAAATGCTGGATCGAAGAGTTGAAGTGCTTCTCACTTCCTCAAACACACGAACACATGCTAACCGTTTCATCCCTCTGCTCACCGTGTGACGGCGTTTTTCACGCCGGGCTGGATGAGGTGGGAGAAGTATTCCTCCACCACAGAAGAAGTCAGGTGTTTTTTCAGGTAGGGGAAGAAGAGCGGGTGACGAGCGATCACTCCTGAAGAAAAGGGAGAGAGGAAACTGTGAGAGTGAAGTAAAACACAACCCAAGTTATCCACCTTTAATTTAATGAACAGCCGCTTTGTTTTAACGCTCTCTCATTAACATGTTAAATACAGTTTGATTAATCTGCACAAAATACAAATCGACGTCAATGCACTGTTTTATAGATGGTGAAAAATAAATCCACTTAAATATTATGGTTCATTCTTCACTGGCGCTCAGGGCGTTAGCTCGAGGCTAACACATAATGGGACTCACCATCAACGTGCAAACAGAAATTAGCATCCACAATGACACTATCTGATATCTTCTTTATTTTCTATGACACTAACTTGATAATCAGCTTACTTCAAAAAGTTTTGTATTTACCACTTTTTCCTGCCTTTTAACAGGCAGAAATCTCGAGCAGAACCAGACTCTGCCTGGACCGGCTGGGTTGGATCTGGTGATAAGCAGCTCCACTGATTCACCAGAAGAGACTCCAGGAAGTTACTGGTCCCAGTCAAGATAAACAAGTTATAATCACTGACTATATTAAATTTGGATGGAGCGTCGGGGTTTGAGGAGTGAAGCTGCTGTCAAAGTACTTTAACCTCTTCTAAAAGGCCAGCAGGATTGTATTTAAGCTTATGAGAAAATGAACTTCTCACTTGATTTAATACCCAAGTAAACAGTTTCTATAGTCTTAATCTCTAGTTTCAAGTCTTCTTCAACACAAGGTGGTGTTCATTTTGTAATTTATGGACTCATTCAGGTTAAAATAGACGATAAAGCGGAGCATGCTTTAGGGCGTGGCTGACAAGTTGCTACCCTTAGGTTCTCAGTCAGATCCAATCAGGATATCTTCCTAAGCTCCTCCCTCTCGTCCATATATGGTAATTTCTGGTTGAAAAACAAAACAAGATGGCGACGGCGTGAGGCCAAACTCAAGGCTTCAAAGTGGTAGAGCACAAACCAATCGGTGACGTGATGATGCGTGTTTCACATAACATGTTAATTAGTGAGCTTTAACTGGTTTCTCCAATGTTTCCAGTCTTTATGCTAAGCTATGCCAACTTAACCTGACTCTCGCTAGATGCATTTCGTTCCACCTAGCTCCACTCACATCCATCGCTCCCGTTAGGAGGGATTTCGGCACCAGATTTTATGGTCGAGCCAATCAGGACCGCCGGGCGGGAGTTTCATAGATGTGACGTAGCAGAGAAGCAACTGTTTTGATTCAGACAACAATGGCGGCTCGCATCGAGGAAGCAAGCGTCAACATTGATGCTGCTGTTTCATCCATGTTGTCCAATCTACCCAATATTTTTCCGTTAAAAGAACATCGCTAGCAACGGCGTCTGACAGGCTTGTGTTGGTGGAAACAATGTTTGTGCCGTTCTCCAAGTAGCACTGATCTACCAAATGGCTCCGACAGACAAGTGGTTTATCCAATCACATGCAAGGATTTTTGATAAGGCCCAGCCTTCTGAAACACATCTCCAATGGAGCGATCCCAGATGGATGAGTGGAGCGAGGCGGAACCAAATTCATCTGGCGAGAGTCAGGTTAATGCCAACTGGCTATAGCTTCACATTTAACAGAAGGATATCGATGTTCTCACCAAAATCTTTACAAGAAACCAAATTAACCTATCTCGCAAAAAGTCGTTTGTTGTTTCTTGGAGTTTGAGACATGTTGAGCTTCCTCACAAGCTTTATGCTCGTGTTCTTGTTTCTCACCGATGTTGGCCGAGTCTCCTTTGTCTCCGCTCCTCGTGTAGACCAGTTCCTCCAGCCTGTAGCTGTGGGGTCCGCTGGGCAGCTCTGCACAGACCGGAGACACAAACAGACTTCAAACATGTTTATTTGGCTCAGCTAACGGTGATAAAACACTGGAGCAAACACAGAATCAGCCTTTTCAGTTCGGACCCTGTTTTATTGTACATTTGATTGTCAGGCGGGATAATGAGACTCCTTTCTCCATCTGCGCTCGTTATCATTTTTGTGGTGCGTTCAAGAATGAAGCTGTGGTTGTTATCAGCGGTTAAGTTCATGAATTTTGTCAAAAAATGTCACAGTTAGATATTTCTCTGCATCCCCGCCTCACATCCTTTCAGGAATACATTTAAAAAGGGAGTTTATTCACTCTCTGCTCATTTTTTAAAGCTCAGCATCTCGTGTGTGAAGCAACAACTAAAAGTGGAACAGTTGGACGAACTCGGCCGAAGTTGTTTTGCTAATTAAGTCCAGGTGATAAATATTAAAAGCAGCAGCTCCGTCTTTTCTTTCCCCCGTTTGAATGTTTTTTATTCTCTCTGGTTTGGTCTTTGTGTTCGGAGAGGCTTTCCTGTTTTCAGCCTGGAATGTGAAGGCCAGTGTGTGTGTGTGTGTGTGTGGCCACTTGTTTTATTTGCGAGGTGGAAGAAGGACTCAGATCTTGTGAAGAAATACTCTGCTACAAGTTACATTCCTGCATTTAAAACTCAAGTATTGGCATCAAAATATAGTTAACAGTAAATGTAAATGTAAAAGTGCTCATTATACAGAATCATGTATTTTATATTACTGCATTATAATTATTGATGATTAATTTGTTCATAAGTTTAATGTCGTAGCCAGTAAGTGTGAAGCTCGGTTTGAACGACTGTTTGTACTTTATCTGTTTGGTAGGTTGTCATTTCTCCCTCAGGGATCAATAAAGTTTATTTTACCTTCTAATATTACATCATAATTTATTTGTTGATAATGTTTTGTGATATTAATCAGAATCAGCAAAGTAATTCAAGTTATTAAATTGATGTTGTGGAGTAAAAAGTGTAATATCAGCCTCTGAACTGTAGTTGAGAAGAAAGAGAAACAGTACTCGAGTAAATGTACTTAAAGGTCTTTTCTTCTTCTCTTTCAGTTGTTGAATGGATAAGTTTTCTTTTCTACGTCATTAACGTTTTGTTGGGCGTCTCTGGGAGCGTTGGAGGAGTTTCCTGAGGTCTGTTGTTTGTGGGATTGTTTCTGGATGTGAATGCAGCGTCGGTGAAAAGAGGGGAGAGAATAAAGAGCCTGGACTGCTCACACACACACACACACACACACACACACACACACACACAGTACTGAAGAGGATTTGGTTTCTGTGTTTGCTGAACGAAGGTGAACTGTGAGGAAGGTGTCGCCCTCTGCAGGTGAGTCCATCATCCTTCATCTGTCAATCATTTTAACAATTCTCTCTATTTTCCCTCCATGAACAAGTGAATGTTTCCTATTTGACTCCAGACACCTCTTCAAAGACCCATTCAATGCCCTCAAGGACGTTGGACTCAACTCAAGAGCTCCAGAACCTCTTCATGGACCCTTGAATCACCTTCAAGAACCATTTCAGTCCCCTTAAGAACCCCTGGAACCCCTAAAGCACCATTTGTCTCGACTCAGGTACAGTTCATGCTCCCTCAAAGACCTTAGAAGTCCCCACAAGGACTATTTCAGCTATCTTTAGGAACCTTGAACCCTACAGATGACTCCTGGAAATCATCTTCAAGCTCCTCAAGGATCCCTGGAATGTTTTCAAAGATCACTCAATCCGACAGAAGGACCATGAAACTCCTTCAGCCATTTGGGTCCCTCAAAGAGCTGTTAAAGAAACTTTTGAGTCTTGTCAAGGTCTCCTGGAAGAACCTCAAGGACCATTTCAGTCCCCTTAAGAACCCCTAAAGCACTCAGGTACAGTTCATGCTCCCTCAAAGAAGTTTTCAGCTATCTTAAGGAACCTTGAACCCTACAGATGACTCCTGGAAATCATCTTCAAGCTCCTCAGGGATCCCTGGAATCTTTTCAAAGATCACTCAAGTCCGACAAGGACCAAGAAACTCCTCGAGCCATTTGTGTCCCTCAAAGAGCTGTTAAAGAAACTTTTAAGTCTTGTCAAGGTCTCCTGGAAGAACCTCAAGGACCATATTTGACTACCTGGAACCCCTAAAGCACCATTTGTGTCCCCTCCAAGATCCTTGAAGCTTCTTCAAGGACCACTTAAGCTCCTCGAAGACATTTGGAGTCTTATCAAGGACCCTTCAATGATCCCTGTTCTCCAGACCAAACTACAGGTAACCATAGCAACAGAGGGGTTCAACCTGACTCTCACTGTTCTGTGCCTGTTTACCTGCGTCAGGTACGTCGTCTGACGAGGTGGGAGGGGCGTCCTTCTCAGGTGTGTCCGGCTCCGCCTCTGTGAGAGACTCCACCTGCTCTCCACCGACATGAACGTCCACCTGCAGAGGAAATTAAACTTTGTTTTACTGTGAAGCTCCAGAAATGTTTGGTCGACAACAACACTTCATCGTCAGGAGGGAGGAGAGGATGACTGAGGTTATATTTTTGGGTGAACTGTTCCTTTAAGAAACTTGACAAAAACTGACGGACATGACAGTAAATGCTGGTCGACAGCCTTTTTATACTTTGTGACTCATTAAGTTCCTTCTTGCTTCTTCTTCTTCTTCTTCTTCTAAGAAACCAACAATAGTTTGTTTTTTCTCTGTTTTGCAGCTAAAACTCACTTTCAGCTGAGATTTCGGGTGCAAGAAGAAAAACGGCTTCAAGACAGGAGACCTGAAGAACAGCAGAGACACAATGAACGAGGTGAAACAGAAAAACACAGACAAGTTGTGAATAATTGTAGATATTAATATAAAAGATTGAACTCACACTCGGGGTCGTCCGCCCACGATACCGGTGAGTCCAGGAGCTGAGACAGGAAGTGAGAAAGGAGGTGTTTGAGTTTGTCCAACATTCAGTTCGACAGCATGAATCAGCCGGAGTCACACAGAGTTCATACTGAGTGTGTGTGTGTGTGTGTGTGTGTGTGTGTGGGTAGATGTTGAACTTGTCGCCATAAACAAAAAAACAAATCTGGTTGAGGAGGTCACGACCCTCCTTATCTCTGCAGAGACACACAGACCGCAAACCAGCTGACGAACACTCCCCTCTTTACTGTGTGTGTGTGTGTGTGTGTGAGAGTGTGTGTGTGTGATAGAGAGAGAGAGTGTGTGTGTGTGTGTGATGGGGAGGAACAGATATTAATAAACCACTTGCAGCATCGAGGACAAACTCGAGTTCATCTACGGTGAGATGAAACTAAAAACCCTCACCAGAGTCTGGATCCCTGCAGCTGTAAATGTCGCCGGCCCTTTAAGACGGATATTTACGAACCCTGCTGCTAATTAACCATCAAATTTAGCCGTCAGTTTCGTAAACTTCGGACGTAAATGAGCCAAAGTGTGTCGTGTTTTTTCGTACCCATGCCGGTCCCTGCAGGAGCGACTTCTCTGGCGAAGAGCTCAAGAGCTTTCTTCTGTTTGTGGTGGACGGCCATCCAGATCACCGCCTCTCTGGAGCCCTGAGGACACAAAGCATACGTCCACGTCAGGTGCAGATCTTCAAACACCTGGAGTCACGTCAGATTCTGCTCTGAGCCAAATACCGACGGGAGGAGAGCTCAGAGATGACGTATCAACTTTATCATCACTAGGGTTGCAAAATTCCAGGAATTTTCAAAGATGGAAGCTTCCCATGGGAATTAACGGGAAATAAACAGGAATTTATGGGAATTAACGCAGGGGTGATTGCAAAAAAAAATCCTGAGCCGGAACTTTTTCATATGACGTCAAGCGCCACCCCCCCGTACCTGCAAGACCTACAGTCAATCTCAGAGCACATTTATGGTCACATCTATCCACAGCTGCTTTATAAAAGTGTTTGTGCCGTGACAGCGCCTTTTCCCGCTAGTTCCACACATTAGCCTCCTTGCGCACAACGTGCAGAAGCATGCACCTGGTTGTCAGAGCTTTTGGCACCGCCTCCCAAAGAGCTTTCCATTGCTACCCACCTCTTCTAGCCAAGCCCAGCGCCATTTGTTCTTAATGCCTTTGCCGACATCTTTAGTGTCTTCCCCTGGCTTTGCTAATCTCTCTGGAACAATCTGTTTGGCCAAGGCCCGCCCCCACCATATTTCTGATTGGCTAGTAGACCTGTCCTTAGTGTAATTGACTGAAAGTTGCGCCTCTGTGAGATCCAGAGAACTGTATGTTAGATCTCTGGGCAAACCCCATTTCTTTTTTTTTTTATTCGCAGTCAGCGCCGGACTGCAATCAGCCCTGTTAACAGGAAATAAACGGGAATAAACGGGAATTTACGGGAATAAACTGGGAATTTTCCAAATTGAAGGTTGGACTCTTCATAAGGAACTTAAATATAGTTGGGGAAAGTATATTTTAGCATAATCTTGACTAAAACAAACAGACACTTGAATATCCAGCCGTTCCTCAGCACACTGCTCACTGCATGGCTATAGAGACCACACCCCCTACAGGCACTGTGCACGCCTCCATTACATGTACAGATGACTTCTAGAAGACTGGACCACACTTTGAGCCCAAAGCACGAGACTATTGAAGGCACACATCTGAGCCTGTGGACGACACAAAATTAAGTAAGTTTTGATGATATTATGGGGAAATATATTCATTAAATGTTTAAACCTCTGGGGTCGACGGACGCGCCGGCGCGTCCAAATCACGTGGCAGGTTTAAGACGACGGAGCAGCGAGATGCAGCCTCACTGATTCTCCGTTTCAACTTGTGGTGAAAGTGCGGACTTCAAACTATATACCAGTTTTTAAATTGTGTTGATAGGCCGAGTAAAACCGGACTTGTGATAAATAATGTATGCGGCGCTTTTTCGTGAATATCGCCGTCACGTTTGGTGTTTGGTGCAGGAAGAAACGGTAAAAACAGGCTTTTCTCAGTAACGTGTCCGCAAACAGGAAAAAACACGTGACACCCCCTTTCCTATTGGTGGAAAAAGCCTCCACATCAACCAATCACAAGATGATATAAGCACGTGATTTGGTTGCTGGGGAACAGGGGGAAGTTGTGGGGAATATTTCCAAAATTCCCCAGCTTAACTTCCCATGGAAACTTACCGGAAATGTTCCGCCCCTTTGAGACCCTAATCATCACTCCTGTTCATCAACCCGACTGCAGCAGTGATGACTTTCTTTCTTCTCTCCGTGTTTCCGGAACAGAGTTCTGGCTTGTTTATCTCCAGCCGCCGTTCAGCAGAAACCACGCATACGTAACCAAGTTCATTCCCTTTTGATCTTTCGCTTAAAATTTGCCCGACATTTTATGGAAACGTGGCTACAAACCCTGGAAGTTACAGCGACAGACGACCGAACAAAACGCCCCGTGACCTCGAGTAGATTTCTCCGGTTTGAACGTTGTTGGAAAACACTCTCAACATACAGAACAAAGATCGACTTGTTTTCAGACGTCTGAATGCAGAAATCCTTCACGTTCGATCTGTGAACTGGCTGCAAACACTCAGAAAACAACCCGAGAAGACAGGAGAGGAGACGAGGAGGGTAAAAAAAGAACACGAAGACTCAGAGGAGAAGGAAAAGAACGGAGGCGTGAAACAGGCTTAACTCCGACTCTGACCTGCTTCTGATGGAAGACGGACGACGGGCTGAGTTCAGAGGCGTGAAACAGGCTTAAGACCGACACTGACCTACTTCTGGTCACAGTCCGTTACCTTGTTGCGAGCGTTGGCGCCGTACGTGTCCTCGGCTCCGAGGACCTGGACGTTGACGGAGCTGAAATCTTCCATCCCCAGCTGCTTGAATATACGCTTCGTCCTGAGCAGACACACAAACAGCCGTGGTTCAGATCTACGAGGTTCACAGCCGACAGTCGCTCACACGAAGTCTTTCCTCGCCGACTCACCGTTTGATGATGCTGTCCGCGGTTCGTCGCGCCTTCTCCGACGCTCTCGGGCCTCCGACCGGACAGACTGCCGTCGCTCTGAAGCCGTCCATGTACGTAGCGCACACCTGGAGAGACGAGAGGACAGGAGACAGGATGTCAGACCTCCAGCTGCAGCAGCATCGACTACAATCGCCACCTTGTTGGTCAAGTTGTTGTTCCTGAACTTCACCGAAATGGGAATTCGCCATAAATCTGATCTTTTTTGGGGAAGAGGTTTCACTCGGGGTGAATTTCTGTTTCACGTTGCTTGAGTTTGCTTGAAAAGGAGACTTTTTGTTGGGTTTACCTGACTGAACTTGGTTTTAAGTTAAGGAGCTCTGTTGACATGTTGGCTTAGCTAACGTTAGCTACAGCTTGATGAACTGAGTCATTGAACACAGCAGGAGAGAACGCAACGTTAGACAGCTAGCAGTAAAGCTCCGGTGGAAAATGATTAGCACTAGCTAACGCTGCCGTTATCGTTAGCCTAGCATTAGCTAGATGTCGTTAACCTTAGACCGTTAACGTTAGCCTAACATTAGCTAGATGTCGTTAACCTTAGACCGTTAACGTTAGCCTAACATTAGCTAGATATCGTTACTAAAGTTAGATGCTAGACCGTTAACGTTAGCCCAACATTAGCTAGATGTCGTTAACCTTAGACCGTTAACGTTAGCCTAACATTAGCTAGATATCGTTACTAAAGTTAGATGCTAGACCGTTAACGTTAGCCCAACATTAGCTAGATGTCGTTACTAAAGTTAGATGCTAGACCGTTAACGTTAGCCTAACATTAGCTAGATATCGTTACTAAAGTTAGATGCTAGACCGTTAACGTTAGCCCAACATTAGCTAGATGTCGTTACTAAAGTTAGATGCTAGACCGTTAACGTTAGCCCAACATTAGCTAGATGTCGTCACTAAAGCTGGATGCTAGACCGTTAACGTTAGCCCAACATTAGCTAGATGTCGTCACTAAAGCTGGATGCTAGACCGTTAACGTTAGCCCAACATTAGCTAGATGTCGTCACTAAAGCTGGATGCTAGACCGTTAACGTTAGCCCAACATTAGCTAGATGTCGTCACTAAAGCTGGATGCTAGACCGTTAACGTTAGCCCAACATTAGCTAGATGTCATCACTAAAGCTGGATGCTAGACCGTTAACGTAAGCCCAACATTAGCTAGATGTCATCACTAAAGCTGGATGCTAGACCGTTAACGTTAGCCCAACATTAGCTTAGCTCCAGCTAGATAACATTAGCTAGATATCGTCACTAAAGCTGGATGCTAGACCGTTAACGTTAGCCCAACATTAGCTAGATGTCGTTAACCTTAGACCGTTAACGTTAGCCTAACATTAGCTAGATATCGTTACTAAAGTTAGATGTTAGACCGTTAACGTTCAGCCTAACATTAGCTAGATGTCGTTAACCTTAGACCGTTAACGTTAGCCCAACATTAGCTAGATGTCGTTACTAAAGTTAGATGCTAGACCGTTAACGTTAGCCTTACATTAGCTAGATATCGTTACTAAAGTTAGATGCTAGACCCTTAACGTTAGCCCAACATTAGCTAGATATCGTTACTAAAGTTAGATGCTAGACCCTTAACGTTAGCCCAACATTAGCTAGATGTCGTTACTAAAGTTAGATGTTAGACCGTTAACGTTAGCCTAACATTAGCTAGATATCGTTACTAAAGTTAGATGCTAGACCCTTAACGTTAGCCTAACATTAGCTAGATATCGTTACTAAAGTTAGATGCTAGACCGTTAACGTTAGCCCAACATTAGCTAGATGTCGTTACTAAAGTTAGATGCTAGACCGTTAACGTTAGCCCAACATTAGCTAGATGTCGTTACTAAAGTTAGATGCTAGACCGTTAACGTTAGCTAGATATCGTTACTAAAGTTAGATGCTAGACCGTTAACGTTAGCCTAACATTAGCTAGATATTGTTACTAAAGTTAGATGCTAGACCGTTGACGTTAGCCTAACATTAGCTAGATATCGTTACTAAAGTTAGATGCTAGACCGTTAACGTTAGCTAGATATCGTTACTAAAGTTAGATGCTAGACTGTTAACGTTAGCTAGATATCGTTACTAAAGTTAGATGCTAGACCGTTAACGTTAGCCAAACATTAGCTAGATGTCGTTAACCTTAGACCGTTAACGTTAGCCTAACATTAGCTAGATATCATTAGCTAGCTAGATAACATTAGCTAGATATCGTTACTAAAGTTTACCTTGTAGTCGTGTGAAGGAGCGAAGCCTTTCGCCCCCGTCACTCTGACAGCACCACCGTCAACACCTGAAAACACAGAGGAGGAAGTTTAGACGTCGATGTTTCGATGAGCAGTTTGAAAACACCAAACTCTGATGTGAGGATTTTCTTTAAACTGAATCTCTTTGGGTTTTTGGATGGTGGTCGACATCTGAAGAAGTCACTGTGACATCATCCTGTAACCATGAACCATCTTCTCAGCACCACCTCCATCTTCCACCTCCTGACGTCTCCAACATCCCACAGCACTTAAAACTCACCCCGGTCTGAACCGGACTGCTGACTCGCCACCGGGTCGTGCTCAGTTCACGTCCCCGCCTCCTTCATGTTGGAAAATAAACTCCTGGTGAGAGCGCCGGGGTCATGAAGTGGTCAGACCGGGCTGAGGAGTTCAGCTGAGGCTCAATTAGACTGAAATATTTACATTTTTGGCAACAACAGTTGCTAAAAGTTCACATCCGTCTTTGAAACGGGACATTCTGGTCCAGAGTTGATCCAGAACTCCCACATTGTGTAACCCGGCTGCTGTCGACGAGATCAAATCTGATTTAAGAGCAGCAGAAAGTTCCCTTCAGTCCTCCACTAAAACTATTGTTTCTGTTTATTGTGCCCGTACAGTTTCTCTTCCATCAACAAAACCATCCTTCTCTTTCTTTTTCTGTGATGAACATCAGAGACGATGATTTAGTTTATGAATCTAAAAATAAGTGTTTCACATCGATGAGTTCAGATTTGACTCGAGTTGCAGCGACAGTTTTAAAGTATGTTACTGGAAACTATTCAACTGAATGGAAACACATGTTGATATTAGCTGAATCAGCTGTTAGCAGCTCCTGTTAGCTGCTCCTGTTAGCTGCTCCTGTTAGCAGCTCCTGTTAGCAGCTCCTGTTAGCAGCTCCTGTTAGCTGCTCCTGTTAGCAGCTCCTGTTAGCTGCTCCTGTTAGCTGCTCCTGTTAGCAGCTCCTGTTAGCAGCTCCTGTTAGCAGTGACTCATGGACGTACAGACAAATATCACTGGATTCCTTCCTTCTCTTCTTCATTCCTTCCCTCCTACTTTTCTTCCTTCCTTCCTTCTTTCCTTCCATCCTTCCTTCCTTCCTTCCTTCCTTCATTCCTTCCTACTTTTCTTCCTTCCTTCTTTCCTTCCATCCTTCTCTTCTTCCTTCCTTCCTTCCTTCCATCCTTCCTTCTCTTCTTCCTTCCTTCCTACTTTCTTCCTTCCTTCCTTCCTTCCTTCCTTTCTTCCATCCTTCCTTCCTTCTCTTCTTCCTTCCTTCCTTTCTTCCATCCTTCCTTCCTTCTCTTCTCCCTTCCTACTTTTCTTCCTTCCTTCTTTCCTTCTATCCTTCTCTTCTTCCTTCCTTCCTTCTTTCCTTCCTTCCTTCTCTTCTTCCTTCCTTCCTTCTCTTCTTCCTTCCTTCCTACTTTTCTTCCTTCCTTCCTTCTTTCCTTCCTTCCTTCTCTTCTTCCTTCCTTCCTTCTCTTCTTCCTTCCTTCCTACTTTCTTCCTTCCTCTTCTTCCTTCCTTCCTTCCTTCCTTCCTTCCTTTCTTCCTTACTTCTTTCCTTCCTTCCTACTTTCTTCCTTCCTTCCTACTTTTCTTCCTTCCTTCCTTCCTTTCTTCCTTCCTTCCTACTTTTCTTCCTTCCTTCCTTGCTTTCTTCCTTCCTTCCTTCCTTCCTTCCATCCTTCCTTCTCTTCTTCATTCCTTCCTTTCTTCCATCCTTCATTCATTCTCTTCTTCCTTCCTTCCTACTTTCCTTCCGTCCTTCCTTCTTTCCTTCCATCCTTCTCTTCTTCCTTCCTTCCTACTTTTCTTCCTTCTTTCCTTCCATCCTTCCTTCTCTTCTTCCTTCCTTCCTTCCTTCCTTCTCTTCTTCCTTCCTTCCTCCTTTCCTTCCTTCTCTCCTTCCTTCCTTCCTTCTTTCCTTCCTTCCTCTCCTTCCTTCCTTCCTTCCTTCCTTCCTTCCTTCCTTCCTTCGTGCCCTCCTCCCTCAGATGAATCTATACCTCAGTGAGTCATGTCTTTGTGTCGGAGGATGTAGGATGAAGACATCATGAGGAGAACTGGGTCAGATCAGAGTAACTGTTTCTGTTGGAGGTTGTGTAATATTCAGGACTTTCTCCAGATGGTAAACGTAACGTACATCACACGTACGATTATTTATTAGAGCAGGACAGTCGGAGGGAAAATGACGACCTCCCTCCAGCATTCAGAAAAAGCCCTGAATTAATGACCAACGAGGAAGAAATCAGCTTGTTATCGGTGAGGAAGAGTTCAGAGGAGGTTCTGGAGTTCGTGTGAGGGCGAGAGGCTGCAGCGGAGCTCGAGACGGCTTCAATCTGGGCTGATGGATTCATGTTTAGCTTTTAAAAATAAGGAGAATAAAACACTAATAGCTGATTAAGAGTTCACTGCAGGTTCAGCGGAGGCGGCCGGGTTCAGGCCGCGGTCGCAGCGCAGCTCCAGACGCGTTTGTTTAAGGTCGCCGCGCGAATGTTTGAGGTTATAAAAACAGCCGTCAGTTCAGCTGCTGGTCGTGTCCTCAACACGACTCTGTGTGTGTGTGTGTGTGTGTGTGTGTGTGTGTGTGTGTGTGTGTGTGTACCTGGCACTTCCTTGATGGCCACCTGGCTGAAGTCACAGGTGACGTCAGGCAGCAGGTATCTCCGCGGGTCGCCGATCTCGTACACCAGCTGCTCGGCCACGGTGCCGAAGGAGACGAGGCCGCCGGTTTTGGGCGGCTTGGAGAGAACGAAGGAGCCGTCGCTCGAACACTCAACGACCGGGAAGCCCATGTTGTCCCTGAGAGAGAGAGAGAGAGAAGTTTCTGCTTCACGTGACGCTGAAGATGACATGAAGACCCTGAAGATCTGGAAACTGACAAACTTGTGTCCAAAACATCTCCAGGTCGTCTTCTGTCTCACCAGTCAGGGACTTTGTGCCAGTCGGTGAAGATTCCTCCTGTACTCTGAGCGCCACACTCGATCAGGTGACCTGCGAGACTGACACACACACACACAGACACACACACACACACACACACACACACACACACACACACACACACACACAGGTTAACATGTTGCTTCATTCAAGAAACTAAACTTCTTGTAAATATCATCACCTCAGATGAAAAAAGAAAATTACCACAGACATTCTCGTGATTTTTTAAGAAGAAGAAGAAGAGGAACGAGAGGAGGAAGAAGAGAAGAAGAAGAAGGAGGAAGAAGAAGAAGAAGAAGAAGGAGAGGAACAAGAGGAGGAAGAAGAAGAAGGAGAGGAGGAGGAAGAAGAAGGAGAGGAGGAAGAAGAAGAAGAAGGAGAGGAGGAAGAAGAAGAAGAAGGAGAAGGAGGAAGAAGAAGAAGAAGAGAAGAAGAAGAAGGAGGAGAGGAAGAGAAGAAGAAGAAGAAGGAGAGGAAGAGAAGAAGCAGGAGGAACGAGAGGAGGAAGAAGAAGAAGAAGAAGGAGAGGAGGAAGAAGAAGAAGGAGAGGAGGAAGAAGAAGAAGAAGGAGAGGAGGAAGAAGAAGAAGGAGAGGAGGAAGAAGAAGAAGAAGGAGAGGAGGAAGAAGAAGAAGAAGAGAAGAAGAAGAAGGAGGAGAGGAAGAGAAGAAGAAGAAGAAGGAGAGGAAGAGAAGAAGCAGGAGGAACGAGAGGAGGAGAAGAAGAAGAAGAAGGAGAGGAAGAGAAGAAGAAGAAGAAGAAGAAGAAGAAGAAGAAGAAGAAGAAGAAGAAGAAGAAGAAGAAGAAGAAGAAGAAGAAGAAGAAGGAGGAGAGACTCTGCTCGTTACCTCCCAGCAGCCAGCAGGTCGTAGTCCGTCTTCTTCCATCCGAACTGCAGCAGATAAAGACAGAAGTTATCTTTAAGTCCTTCAACATTCAGGAGAAAGGAGCCGAACCAACACATCCGAACAGAAGTCAAAGGTTATTAAAATCGATCTCATATAAATGTATAATGTAACTGAGTGTGTGTGAACCGTACGGTGTGCATGAGCGGCCCCAGAGCCACGGCGCTGTCCACACAGCGGCCCGTCACCACGATGTCGGCACCGAGGTCCAGACAGCGACGGATCGGGAGAGCCCTGAACACACAGCATGAGAGCTGACATCACGGTACACACTGTGTGTGTGTGTGTGTGTGTGTGTGTGTCTGTGTGTGTGTGTCTGTGTGTGTGTGTGTGTGTGTGTGTGTGTGTGTGTGTGTGTACCCGAGGTAAGCGTTCATACTGTGGAGTGTTTTAGGTAACTGCTGTCTGCTGTCGTCAGCCGCCATCTTTACTTCTGACAGGCTGCTTCTCTGTGAGGAGACGAGGAGACGAGAGAAGGAAACAACAAGGAGATACGAAAGAAGGAGAGGAAACGAAACCAGGAGAGAAGAGGATAGAGGGAAGGAGGAGACACCAGGGGAGTGGATGCAAGGGGAGGAAAGAGGAGAGAGGAAAGGAAACAAAGGGAAGAGAAAACAGAGGCGAGGAAACAAGGAGATGAAACGAGGAGAGGAAAGAGGAGAGAGGAAAGGAAACAAAGGGAAGAGAACACAGAGGCAAGGAAACAAGGAGATGAAACAAGGAGAGGAAAGAGAACGAGAGAGGAAAGGAAACAAGGAGAGAAGAGAACAGCAGGAGGCGAGGAAATACCAAGGAGATGAAACAAGGAGAGGAAAGAGGAGAGAGGAAAGGAAACAAAGGGAAGAGAACACAGAGGCGAGGAAACAAGGAGATGAAACAAGGAGAGGAAAGAGGAGAGAGGAAAGGAAACAAAGGGAAGAGAACACAGAGGCGAGGAAACAAGGAGATGAAACAAGGAGAGGAAAGAGGAGAGAGGAAAGGAAACAAAGGGAAGAGAAAACAGAGGCGAGGAAACAAGGAGATGAAACAAGGAGAGGAAAGAGGAGAGAGGAAAGGAAACAAAGGGAAGTTAACACATAGGCAAGGAAACAAGGAGATGAAACAAGGAGAAGAAAGAGAACAAGAGAGGGGAGGAAACAAAGGGAAGAGAAAACAGAGGCGAGGAAACAAGGAGATGAAACGAGGAGAGGAAAGGAAACAAAGGGAAGAGAAAACAGAGGCGAGGAAACAAGGAGATGAAACAAGGAGAGGAAACAAGGAGAGGAGAGGAAACGAAACCAGGAGATGAGGAAACAACAGGAGAGAAGAGGATAGAGGGAAGAGGAAATACCCGAGGAGTGGATGCAAGGGGAGGAGAGAGGAGAGAGGAAAGGAAACAAAGGGAAGAGAACGCAGAGGCAAGGAATCAAGGCGAGGAAACAAGGAGAGAGGAAAGGAAACAAAGGGAAGAGGACACAGAGGTGAGGAAACAAGGAGATGAAACAAGGAGAGGAAAGAGGAGAGAGGAAAGGAAACAAAGGGAAGAGGACACAAAGGCGAGGAAACAAGGAGATGAAACAAGGAGAGGAAAGTGAACAAGAGAGGAGAGGAAACAAGGAGAGAAGAGGATAGAGGGAAGTAGGAAATACCCGAGGAGTGGATGCAAGGGGAGGAAAGAGGAGAGAGGGAAGGAAACAAGGAGATGACAGTGAACAAGAGAGGGGAAGGAACAAGGAAAGGAGAGGAAGCACGACAGAAAAGGAAACAAGGAGAGAAAAGGAAACAAGGAGAGGAGGAGGCAGGAGATTAAAATAATAACTGTCCATCATGTTTACTGTCGTCATGTTAACGATGATGTCATGCTGTTGCTATAGAGATCTTACATGGGGCATGAGGTCATCCCCGGTCACCACGGCAACCTTGAGGTCCAGGCCGGCCTTCTTGATGACTTCCTGTATGGCCTCGGCGCAGGCCAGAGGGTTCACACCTCCTGCGTTACTGACCACACGGATACCTGCAACACACCTGCACCGTTACCGTCCGTGGACACTTCCTGTTTCACACTTCCTGTTTCACACTTCCTGTTTCACACTTCCTGTTTCACACTTCGTCACAGAAACAGATCACCATCGAACAGAACACGTCTGTTCTTTGGGGCGTTTCCTGAGACCGACTCACCTTTCTTGTGGATGTCGTTGATAAACGGAGCGAGAGCCACCTGGACGAAGTCTGGAGCGTAACCCAGATTCTACCAGAGGACGAGGACACAAAGAGTGATTACAGAGGAGCTGCACTGCCCCCTGCAGGCCGAGGCTTTACTCTCTTATACACACATTTATCCTGTAACAATAAACCTGACATCAGGACACAAAAACACAGATTTTCCCATCAGAACATATCAGACAACACAAACACCTGACTCATACGATACGTCTGTCATCAGCTGACCCACATATTGTTCTGACTCAGAGACATTTTCTTAGAACTGACATCACAAAAACAACGACTCCAAACCTTTTCTGTCTCCTCCTGCACATTTCTCTCATCAGTTCTTGTTCTTTACTGTCCGATCTTCATGTTTTCTGTTTGGTTTTTCTCATCTTATATCTGTTTTTTATTAAAATAACTGAATAAACGTCACATAATTAAATGTGTAAAGACTCACAGGCATCTTGGACTTGGCGGCGGTGAGCAGAGACATGGTGATCTCACTGAGGTAGTCAAACACCAGGAAGTCCAGCTTCCCGCTGTAGATCAGCTGAGGCACTGAACACACACACAGTCACTTTTAACACTTGAGTACATTTAATATCTGATACTTTAAGAATTCATATGAGTGACTACTTATTCTAACATGATATCTTTATTTTTACTCCAGTTTGACTTTTTACTATATTAGTTATAAGTTTACTTCTGTTGTCTAAGAAGTTCAATCACTAACTTTAACACATTAATGCATCAATAACTCAATAATATAATATTTATTATTATTAAATGTAACATAATGAGTACTTTTATTGTTTTATGTCAATACTTCTGTTGTTTCTTTCATTTTTAATGCAGTATTTTACTTTAACAGTGGTATTTCTACTTTTTTCTGAAGAAGAAGAAGAAGAAGAAGAAGAAGAATCTGAGTTCTTCTTCTACGACTTTAAAAGAGACAACAACAACAGGAAGCTGTAAACAAACCAGAAAAACAGCTTGTTTTGTGTTAAAGTGCATAAAACTGTAGCTTTTTATATACTTTAAAGCAGCACATGTTGAAGCTGACGAGCTGAACATCGGCTCTCAGACACAGAATAGTTGGGAAAAGGATTAAACACCTGTTGAAACGTGTATTTTTAGCATGATGAAGCTAATGCTACTCGGTTAGCTTCCCTACCTGAGGTGGCTGTGTCCCCCCAGAACCCGGAGGCACAGCCGATCCGGACCGGTTTCGTCCTGGCAGAGCTCGTATAACACCTGGAGCTGGTTTTGTTTTGATGCAGAGGACTCGATGACACTCTAGCAGACGAGCTAACCCGCAGAAACCTGAAGTTTAAACACAAACTGACGCGTTTTTCTGAACTTCCGCCGCCCGACAGCCGCCTGAAGGCTGCGGGCGCGTGACGGAGCACATTTGGCAAATGAGACATGTTTTAATAAAAGTGTTTAAAGCGTAAAAACAGAAGAGGAGAGACGGATGAATCCTCCCTGACAAGTTCAAGGTACACGGTCCGGTCCATCCATAAAAACAGTCCGACCGGAAACACGTCACGGAACGGTCCCCTCCATCCGGGACTCCCGAGTATAAACAGACCGACCTCAGTGAGACTGTTACTAAAGTGTAAAGTCCTCCAAGTATCACAATTAAAACTACTTCTACACACAGTATTTATACATCACGAGATGATTCAGTGCATTAACATAACAGCAGGATCTGACTGTTGGTTCAAACAATCAAACTTTATTTAAACAGCAGCTTTCAAACAAATCAAAATGCTTTATAAGTGATTGGAGAATTAAAAAAACATGGTATAAAAACAGGTTAATGCACCAACTGCATTAAAATGAATAGTTGAATATAAAAAGATAAAAAAGCAATAATATAAATTAAATATTGCACCTAAAATCTGATTCAAAAAAGTTAATAAAATGTATTATAGTAATAACAATAATAAGAACAACAGTAAAAAAAATCTAGATAAAATATAGCAAAAAGAATATAGAGCACAAAACAAAATAAAATAAAAAATTCAAAATATTATATGACACTAGATTAAAGTCAGACTGAAAAGACACACACACACACAGTATGACCTTTCTGCCACTAAGCCTGTGAATATTCTCATTCATCCAGGTCATAGTTATCTCAAGGAAATTGACATTTCAATCACCTCTCATCCGAGAGGCTTCATCAGTTCCTGCTCGCTTGACTAGGCTGGGACTAGTCCAAGCCTAGTCAAGGGAGCAGGAACTGATGAAACGTCTTCAAAGACAAAAACCAAATCCAGTTGCGTTCGATTCAATTTCCTTGAGATTTCTGCCACTTGGGGTCTCTTTTAAATCAACAACAAAAGATACGATGATGTTATTTGAAGTAGCCTGGGAACAAAACCTACATCAGAAGGTGATGAACAATTGTGAAACCTCGAGTTTGGCAGTACGGCCATCGCCACCTCGGTCTGTTGGAGCCAGATGTGACCATATTTGGGCGACACGGTGGAGCTCGGGAGGATTTCCTGATTGGATCTGACTGAGAACTCAGTAGCAACTTGTGGACGATAAACATTTCCTGCTTTATCATCCGTTTTATTTCTAAATGGGACCTTTATTTACAAACTGAGCATCGTGCTGTATTGAAGAGGATTTGAAAGGTATTTTTTTTTTCATAAGCTTACATACAATCAGACTTCTTTTTGAGACCAGTCAAGTCGCCACCTGCTGGCTTTTATAAAGAATGCAGGTTGAAGGCACTTTTTCAGTCAACTTTCTTCCTCACTCTCAGACGTGTCACGTGGTGTTTCCTGTGTTTCTTAGGAAGTGATAACATTAAAGGGGGTAAATCGGATACCTGGCAACCAAATGAAACGTACCATTTCACTGGGACGGAAACATTTGGTATAATTCCAGCACACAACTGTACAAAATATTTAAGTCCAGTCATTTTCATCTAAACCTATAAGTGCTGACACATGTAATGCCTCGTGTTCCTCGTCCACCCTGCTGAGGTGTCACTACCACAGGTGTTGTTCGACAGGTGACCACAGCACCGATAATGAGAGGAGAAGTTTTTCCTGCTGTGATTTATGGTCTACAGTCATCATAACTTACATACAACATGCAAAACATCTCCTGCTTCCATCAGTGACTCAGACACATTTACAGAATTAATATCGAAGGACCAGGACCGAGTGAAAAGCAATCAGTGGGTTTGGAGACGCAGAAGACGGACGATCACAAACAATCACTGCTGACAAGGTGGGAAAATTCATGTTTCTTCATTATTATTATGACTAAATATTTTCTCCTGACAAAACAAAATTTACATTTAACTGGTGATGCTGCTTAAATAACATTTTCAGTATATCCACAATAACTTTTAGCTGTAAGACAGAAGACCTGTTCATGAAACAACAAAGCATGTGAGATTACTGAATAATCTGGATCTCCTCTAAATGTAGTAACTCAAAAAGTGCAGGAAAAGCACAGAAACAATTTAAATGTCACAACATAACAGTGTGTGCTCATATAATAATGGCAGTTCTTTGATTAAATAAATAATAATGAATAAGAAACTGGGAGCAGCTCAGTTGTAGTTCTTAACTCCCGTCTCATAATAGCCTGTTAGGGGATGTGAAGCATGTCAAGCACCTTTTATCATAATTGTTGACGTGCACTTTAAATGTCTGCCTGGACTGTGATGACTGTGATGATAGCTGCTACAGATGATCTTAGGCAGCGGTGTGGTGTGTTTTTAATGTGTCTACGTTCTGTGCTGTACAACAATTTGCCTGATGATGCCTGGTGCTCAAACTCAGTCAAAGTGGATGGACAGTGTTTATTAGATGCCGAGTTTTTGATGTTAAGATGTCGAACATATTATCTGTCTAGAGAATTCACCAGTGTTTTTATTGTTACTGCGCACGTTCCTCCTGATACAAACTCATCAGCAGTCACGTGACAAAACAACTAGACCTCAAATGTTTTACCCAAATTCCACCAGGAAGAAAAAAATATCCTCAATTTGGGCTTTAAGAACCATAAATCTTTGCTTCTTCTGCCTACTTATACCAGCTGATCAAGTAAGGGATAATTAACCTGCTTATACCATGGTCACTTGCCAAAGAAAATAAATTAAGACCATTAATTTATATTTTCATGCGTTTTACAAACAAAATATAAAGTTTTTCACAGGCAGTAACTTAGTTTCCCTGGTAACACCTGAGGGTTTGACTAATACCTGGAACAACCATTACCCTCCTGTAAGGTTCTTATGCAACGGAAACGTTGTTCACCTCTCCAGTAAATAGGACGGACCTTAGATACGACTTGGCAACGGGAGATATTCTAGTCCGCTCAGCGGTGAGCCAGGAAGCTAACGCTATGCTAGCAAGATTCAAAGTCGATAACACTGCGTACGGTCGACAAACAGTAAATATAATTTGACAGTATGTTTAACAACAAGACTAGCTAGCTTACCAGTCATGTCACTGTCCCCAAATCAACATCAAGATGTTCAGGAACAAATGATCGGCCGTGTGTAACGTTACTGTGGCCGCAGCCTGAAGCAGAGAGCTGAACAGCCAACGGGATGTGAAAGTTTAAAGTGTACTTTCTGCAGCTTGTGTGTTACAGTCTCCATCCTGTGGTGTTCAGAGGATAAGGCTCTGAAGGACTGACGGACTGCACTCAGTGCTGGAAATAAATTGTAAACAGCAGCTTTGACTGCGTTCCCGTTGCTATGGTTACGCCAGCTAGCGCATTAATTTAGACGGTGAACAGACAATTTGACTGGAACCACTTAGTAGGTGTCCATTAACACTTTTTAACGTACACCCTTCAGCCAGTCAGAATCGAGTATTCACCCTGACCATGGTATAAAAGGGTTTAACCACAAGTCACAACTGTTGATTTTGCGGAAGGCATTCCAGAACATCACAGGCTACAAAAAGCAGCAGCAGCCTCATTATGTGTGAGGCCACGTGCCAGATGAGCTAAACACAACAAGTCCACTCTGCCTCCAGAGGACAATCCACTGTCAGTAACCACAGCAGATGTAAGAGAAATGCTGCTGAGAGTGAATATGAGTAAAGCTGCAGGGCCTGTTGACATCCCTGTGTACTAAAAATTTAGCGGCTCGATGTTATTACTGACATTTTTAACAGCTCACTCTGACAGGAAACTATTCCCACCTGCTTCAAGACAGCCACCATTGTCCCCATAACTAAAAAGTCTGCTGTATCGAGCATCAACCTCACTCTGGTGAAGTCATGTGAGAAACTAGTTTCAGCACATCCAAAACAAAATCTCCTTGATTGTTACTTTTCTCTCTGTCTTCTTCTCTATGTGTCCATCCAGTCATCCATACAGACATGTCAGTCAATCCCTCCTCCAACTCCTCCCTTCATCCACCTCTCAATGGATGCGTCCAAAGCAAAGCGGTCATGTCAATTTATACAGCCATCGTCATCAGCTCCATCCTCCTCCTTCCTGTCCTCATCCTCGTCCTCTACGTAGGCTACCAACAATGGAGGAAAAAGCGCTCTGTTGCCACAGCAGCGAAGATGAGCCACTCGGACATCTTCACCTTTCACATAGTTGTCCTGGAGCTGATCTGTATCTTGGGCTCTTGCTCCTACTGTTATGGTGCCTACACTAATCAACAAATTCTCCTGACAGTAGGACCATATCTCTACGGTCTTGTCTCACCTGGACAGACTCTGTTTCACCTCCTCACCTGTGTGGAGCGCTACCTGGCTGTTGGTCACCCCATCACCTACCTCCGGCTGAGACAGTCAGGTGGAGTCAAGATCAGAAATATCAGCATCGGGTGTGTGTGGCTGTTTTGTTTCGGTTCACTGTCTCTATCGAGGATCAACTTTTATTTTAACACCATCTATAGTTTCTTGTTCTTGTTCTTCTCCTCAGCCATCGTCTCCTTCTGCAGCTTTTCTGTTCTCTGCGTTCTGATTCGTCCGGGGCCAGGGGAAGTGGGCAGGAACAGGGAGCGGGTTGACCCATCAAAGCAGAGGGCTTTCTATACAATCCTGGTGATCATGGGAGCGCTGTCATTGAGGTCCTTGAGCTCCCTGGTTGCCCTAGCAACACATTACACACCCGTGTTAAGCAACGGTGTAAAGTGTTTAGTGGAGTCGTCTGCAGTCTTGTTCAACCTGCCCAGCAGTCTGGTGTTACCAATGCTGTTTCTAAACCGAGCAGGAAAACTACCAAGCTGCAAACGCAACACTGAGTCAGGGTGAAGGTTGGACTGCAGCGCCCATCATCAGCAAATCATCAGGCCCCTAGTCCCATTTTGGTCCCACATTCTACTTGAGATTTTTTTAGTACAACTGAAACCCATCGTGTGTGAATTGCATACTATTGACATGAACACTTTACAGTATGCAGGACTGCTGTAGTGACAATAACATCATCACAAACAATGGTTACACAGAGTAGTAACAAAACAACAGCAAATAAGTTCTGATCGGTGCCATTGGTATCGGTCCATATGTGAATGTTACCCAACCTTAGCTACTATTCAACAATTGGTTGCTAAAACATTCTATGCAGTAGCTATCGAAGTTTTTTCTAGCTCCTAGCTGTTTTTGGTGGTAATTAGGGTGTTGCAAGAAGATTCTACATCAGATATAATATGTTAGTTGGTTCGAATCCCGGCTCCCGGGGCGGAGCTGAGCTACTTGACGAAGTATCCTTGAGCAAGATACTGAACCCCAAAATCGCTCCTGATGTGCAGAATGTACATTTGGCACCTTACCTCTGCCATCAGTAAAGGGCCCTGCGATGAGCTGGCGACTTGTCTGGGGTGTACCCTGCCTTCGCCCTTAGATACCTGGGATTGGCTCCAGAAACCTCCCCGCAAGAAGATATGTTAGTTGGTGCTTCATTTACGGCTATAAGTCAGTAATTGGGGTGATGGCTAGTTCTAGCTAGTTGCTAGTGTGTTACATTGTAGTTTGTCAGGTTGTTAGAATACTATGAATGGTTTCTATGTTGCTCAGAGTGGTTACCAGGTCTCTTAAAGCTTTGTACAGATATAATATTATTCCACTTGCTGTAATTGCCTTCATATAATATCCATGTGTGGTTATTAGCTCAAGGACGCTCTCTCTTAGAGGCAGTAAATAAATGCCACGGGCAGTTTTGAAACGTTGTCAGTTCATGAGAGACGTACATGTCCAAGATGAGTTGCCAGATGCAGCACGGTGTACAAATATTGTGTATTAAATGTCCGTTTGTCCACCATATGAAGCTAGGGCAGCTGTGGCTCAGGGGTAGAGCCAGCATCTTGTTATCTGAAGGTCGCTGGTTCATTTCCCCTGGTCTGCAGGTTGAATCCTCCAAGATACTGGACCCCAAACTGCTCCTGATGTGCTGGATGGCGCCTTGCATGGCAGCCACCGCCATCAGTGTATGAATGTTTGAATTACTGTAAGTCGCTTTGGACAAAAGCGTCTGATAAATGTCCTAAATGTAAACATGAACATTATTATGGAAGTGTTGATGAGAAGCATGGAGGTGGGAACTAGCGGTGTTGAGGGGGCTGCAGAAAACCCTGTAAGAAGGCATTATAAAAATCATCAATTGAAAATAAAGTTTTATGCAGACACACAGCAAAGACAGAGTTTGTATGAAAATATGAACAGAAATGTGCACAGAATATAAAAACGTTCTCTGATTGTTACTCCACAGTTCTGTGGCTTATTATTCAGGTGTATGACGTACACTGCAGACTGGAGTCTCTCTTAACAGGAACAAACAGTCACAATGGTTTTTAAACTTAATCTGTAACATTTGTTTGTAACTAGAGTTGTGACGTTCACGAACGAACCGAATCTTTTGAACGGCTCATTAACATGAACGATGGGAACCGAGTCGCGTTTGGTTGGGAGCCGTTCGTTTTTTCCTCCCTTCACATGAGCGTCTCAGTAAAAAAAAAAAAGCAAGTGCCTCAGAGTCGGCAGAGCAGCCTGAAGGAGGGGGAGAAGTTTAAAATATTGTTTTGAGTTTTTCTGTGTTGTTAAAAATATTCTTGTGTGGGAAATTTTGCACTAAAACTTTTTGCATGGAACTTCATTGTAGCCTGCTTTGTTTTTTATTGTGTATTTATAAGTGTTTAGGTGTTGCATGAATAACATAAGTCAAAGTAGTTTTACACACATACACACACTTTATAAAAAGGGTAAATAGTGATCTCACTGTCAACTCAGAGGGATATGGCAGTGGAATATTTACAACGAATCCATATCAGACTTTAAAATCTTGTCCACACATGTCAAATGAAGCTATAATCAATATTTCAGAATAATTCATACTCAAATATTGGTGGGAAATCTGAGTTTGAAATTATTCTGATCCAAATCTCAGCCCATCATTCCTCCTCCCTGTGATTATTTCCAGGATAAAATGAATTAACCCCGGGCTTGTGAATATTCTCATTCATCCAGGTCATAGTTATCTCAAGGAAATTGAATCGAAAGCAACTGGATTTGGTTTTTGTCTTGAAGACGTTTCACCTCTCATCCAAGAGGTGAAACGTCTTCAAGACAAAAACCAAATCCAGTTGCTTTCGATTCAAATTCCTTGAGATAACCCCAGGCTGGCTTCTTAAAAGTGAATAAATATAAAAATGAGCCAAATGAGCCAGTCTTTTGAATGGCTCTTTGAAATGAACGGATCCCAAAGATCCGGCTCCCTCCAAAGAGCCATAAATCCCATCTCTATTTGTAACATTGAATTGAACAAGAAGGCCCAAAGAATTCAGATTTTGTCACAGAAAACATTTTACAACGTTGATAAAGTTTCTCCTAACTCAACAACTCACAGTCTTGAGGGGTTTTCTAAAGGAGTCGGAGGAATTTCTCTCCCTATTCTTCTCCTTGCTGTTGTTGACTGGAGGTGTTGTAGCTGCTCTGACCTGTCAGATGTTCTCAAATCGTTGTTAAAACTATTAGAGTTATGAGTGGGTTTGTTGTACTTTTTAGGGCTGAAATGTTCATAAAAAAACAGCCAAAATAAAGTGCTGCTCCTTTGGAGTGTGTTTTGTGTGAGCTGCTTGTACTGCCATATTCTGTGCCCGGTCAAATAATAAACAGCGGTATGAGAATATAATCAAGCCTGTTGGTCATCATCTTTAACACAACACAATGTCAAGGGGTTTGCTTGAAACAGACAGTTTCAGTGACATGAAGCTGAACAGTTTTTACAGGCATCAGACTGAAAGTGAGAACCCCAAAAAGCCAAAAATAGGTCTCTTTAAATGCAGAAATATTACATATTATACCTCCAAATTATTCTTGTCATACTGAATTATAATAACACATCATTTTAGTGCCCTCGCTGTGAGAGAGCTGACGTATTTCTAGCCTCATATTCTGTGAGGTGTGTTCTCCAGGTGACCGTGTTCACTGGAAGATTAATGAGAAGACAAAATTTGCATTCTCTGATTTATAGTCTACAGTCTACATCACTCTGTTTCACAACATGCAAAACATCTCCTGCTTCTGCCTGTCACTCGAACATATCAGATCATTAATATCCCACACCTGCATCCACGTCAGTATTACTGTGTGTTCGGACCAGGACCGAGTGAAAAGCAATCAGTGGGTTTGGAGACGCAGAAGACGGATGATCACAAACAATCACTGCTGACAAGGTGGGAAAATTAACGTTTCTTCATCATTATTATTATGACTAAATACTTTCTCCTGACAAAACAAAAATTACATTTAACTGGTGATGCTGCTTAAATAACATTTTCAGAAAACCCACAATAACTTTTAGCTGTAAGACATAAGACCTGTTCATGAAATAATAAATAATAAAGGTGGGAAATTAATGTTTCTCCATTATTATGACAAAATACTTTCTTCCAACCCAACAACAAATTGAATTTAGTATAATGTGTATATAATATATGTATAATATTGCTTGAAAAAACGTTTTAGTGTACTAATAATACGATTTATTAGGCAAGATGTGTGGTTTTCTACAGTATCATTTCGATGTTCACTTAATATGCTGGATGCCTGAAAAAAGTTCAGCTGTATTATTTTGCTTTATGATCACACAGTTTATTCAGAAGATGTATTTCTACAATAACTGTCTCATAAAAGTCGGTATAGATACACTGTTTTTGGACACTTTTTTTTTATAATTATTGACATTCACTTTAAATATTGTCTTGACTGTGATAATATTGATGATGGCTGCTACAGATAATCAGTCTACTGCTGTTTTTTGTCTATCTCGTGTTTTTAATGTGTCTGTATGTTCTGCGTTGTCAGTCACATGACAAGTTGACCTCAGAACTGTATAACCCAAATTCCACCAGCATGTCCAGATTCCCACCAGGAGAAGAAATATCCTGGATCATAAATATATGAATATTCCTGGCAGCTACAAAGCCCACCCAGGTCTTTAATTCGGGCTATCAGACCATATTCCTCTGCTTCCTCTGCCTACCTACTCCCAGCTGATCAGGAGGGTCTAACCGCCAGTAAAAACTGTTTATTATGTGGCAGGCAATCCAGAATCCAAATCACAGGCTACAAAAACTGGGAGCACCCCTGTTATATGTATAGGCCGGCACACACCGGGTCCGACGTCGGACGTCTGAAGCGTTAGGAGAGAGTCGGATGAGTTCGGGAGCTTTTCTGTTCGGTGTGTTCAGCTGCGTCTGATCCGACTGAACATGTTCAGTCGGACGTCTGAGGTTGGACGCCGTCGGATACTCTGATTGGTTGTTAGCTAGCTGTTCAGTGACCATTCTGATTGGCGGTGTGCCAGCGAATCAGCGCGCGGCGTGTGGGAGGGGCGGCGGAAGTGACGATGGTAAACAAACCACATAAACAGAGACGGCACAGAGTTACAAACAACACTTCACCGTTCGTTATTTTGGGGATAAACCAACGTATGTTTGGAAGCCATGGCTGTGTGGACCGAGGACTTTGAGGAGCAGCTGGCTGCCCTGGTGGAAGAGAGACCACCGTAATACGACATCACGCAAGTAATGCCGAGCTAACACTGTGTGTGCTTTGTTCTGATAAGCTACGGTCCGCACTCCGTTCTGTCATTTCCTGTTTTTACGTTTTGGGTGACTGGCACGAGACTAGCGCCACCCGATGTTTAGGAGACTTATTGCATTTCACGCAGGCGCAGAACGTATACGCTACTGTGTAGCCGGGGCGGTGTGTTTCAATGCAAGTCGGATAAGGAAGTCGTCGGAGCCGGTGTGTGGGGGCCTTAAGGCAACGTTGGCAGATCAGCTAAACACAACAAGTCCACTCTGCCTCCAGAGGCCACTGTCAGTAACTACACGGATGTAAGCAAAATCCTGCTGAGAGTGAATATGAGTTAAGCCGCTGGGCCTATCAGCTTCCCTGGCTGTGTACTAAAAATCTAATCGGGTCAATGTTATGATATTTTAGACAGCTCACTCTCACAGAAGACATTTCCCACCTGGTTCAAGACAGCCACCACTGGCCTTATACCTGCAAAGTCTGCTGTATCGAGCATTAAAGAGCTACACTCTGTGGCAGATGAAGTCTTCTGAGAAACTTCAGCACATCCAAGGCAAAATATTTTCCAACTTTCGACAGAGCTGTAAAGGTTGGTAGTGTCAGAGGTTTTGAGGGTGTGGAAAGGCTCTACATTTCAGTGCACATTTTAAAATGAATGAACATGCTCAAATTAAATAGTGCGTTGAGATGCTTTTTAATGAACTCTCATATATTTGTCCTGTAACTTATATTGATGCTGTTTTTTTCTCCTCTGTCTGTCCTCTTCTCTATGTGTCCATCCAGACATCCATACAGACATGTCAGTCAATTCCTCCTCCAACTCCTCCCTTCATCCTCTTCTTGATGATTGCTCCCAAAACAAAACGGCCGTGTCAATCTTTACAGCCATCTTCATCGGCTACATCCTTCTCGCCCCTCTCTACATCCTCGTCCTCTCCGTGGGCTATAGACGATGGAGGAAACAGGGCTCTGTTGCTGCAGCAGCGAGGACGACCGACTCTGACATCTTCACCTATAACATTGCTGTCCTGGAGCTGATCTCTGTCTTGGCGTTCTTCTTCTACTGTTGTGGTGTCTATACCAAGCAAGAAACCTACATGACAGTTGGGCTGTATCTCTACGGTGTTGTCCAACCTGGACAGATTCTGTTTCACCTCCTCACCTGTGTGGAACGCTATGTGGCCGTTGTTCACCCCATCACCTACCTGGGGCTGAGACAGTCGGGCAGAATTAGGATCAGATACATTAGCTGTGGGTGTGTTTGGCTGTTTAGCTTTGGATTACTGGGTGTATCTATGGACAATGTGTATTTTAACATCATCTATAGTGCCTTCTTCCTGTTCTTCTTCTCTAGTGGTACCTTGTACTTCAGCCTTTCTGTTCTCTGCATCCTGATTCGTCCAGGGCCAGGGGAAGTGGGTGAGCACAGGGTTGACAAATCAAAGCAGAGGGCTTTCTATACAATCATGGTAATCATGGGAGCTCTGTTGTTGAGGTTCTTTAGCACCCTTGTTTCCACTGCAACATATTATTCAGCAGGCTTAAGCACCAGTGATCAGTGTTTAGTGGGGTCGTCTGCAGTCTTGTTCAATCTGCCCAGCAGTCTGGTGTTACCTCTGCTGCTTCTACACCGAGCAGGAAAGCTACCAGGCTGTAAACACAACACTGAGTCAGGGTGAGGGTTGGTGCAAGTGAATCGTCATGTCCCTTTGAAATAGTCTTGTTTTGTCTCCCAACCCACGCCTTACAACGTACAAATAGTGAAAAAAAAGAAGTTCTACTAATTCATACAAATTTGAATAAATAGGAGAACAGGCTTGCAAAACGTCTTACATTTAAAGTTAACCAGACTGTTCTCCTCAAGCCCATCCATAGATTTTAAATCACATACAGTTCAGGGATCTGACTTGCCCACTGAAAGGCATTCACCACCCTGTCCTGAAGCCACAACATTGTTTTTCAGTGGTGTGTTTAGGGTCGATGTCATGCTAGAAGGTGAACCACTCATCAATATGTGTTGAGCTGAGGGTCACTGGTTGTGTTTACTTGGCAGAATTCATATTCCTTTCAATCCCGACCAACTGCCCAGTCCCAACTAAAGAGAAACATCCCCACAACATCATGTTTTGCTTCACAGTACGTTTGTCGTGATTGTGCTCAGTAAAAGAATTTCAGTCTTGGTCGCATCTGACCAGAAAACCTTTAGCAACATGACACCATAATCTTCCAGGTGTTCGTTTGAGATGTGCTAAACAGACTAGGTGTGTCATGCGGATGATGATATGTCATTTTTAAATTCTTAATCAGCCGATACTGGTGACGTGCAGATGTGATTGTTTATCCCTCATTTTCAAGGAATTGTAGGTGGTTGTGTTGTTGTTACTAGGGGGAATTTTCATAATTTTTGGATGTTTCAAAGTGGTTATGAGTACAGATGTGTAACTCTGTACTTTTAAGGGTGCAGACCAAATGACATGACTACAAATTCCTTCATGTTAAATCAATCAGTGCCAAATTGTGGTACCTGAGAGCACATCTTTAGAGTAATTGAAGAAAAGTAAGTGGAAAAGAGACGGCGAGATCTCACCCCTGCAACAAGTCAAAATGAATCAAGGAAACACTCACTGCAATATCTGTCATGTAAAATATAAATCTGACCATCACCTGTATCCTCTAACCTGAGGAAATATCTGGTCAAACATTAAGTATATCTTAAAGCTAAAGAGTGTACCGTGTACTACACATCTTTATGTAATTAATTAGCTTGTTGAAGAAGTTGTTGGGCTTTTTTTCAGTCTCTTGGTTTACCATATATTAGCCTTTCTATTAGCATTAGCCAAAACTCAGCCCCTGGCTGCTAACAGACTTCCTGACTAACATGCTTTTTAGTACTCTTTACAGTAATCTTAGTAACCAAAAGAGTACACAAGTTTTTTTTGTAGTTTATCTCAAACCTTTTGAATCTAATAGTGCGTGAATTGTATAACATTTAAAGGGAAATATTGCATAATGCCAAAAAAAAAATTACCAAAAAAAGGGTACCATTGGGTAGCACGACCACATTCTAGGTACTGGTAACAACTTAGCAGTTAAACAACTGCTAGGTTGCTGTGAAGAAATTAAAGGCAGTTGCTACAGTGGTACTATCTAATTCTGTTCTGTATCTAACTCTGTGTTATTGGTGGTAATGAGGTTGTTGCAAAGAGATTCTACATATGATATAATATGTTATTTTGTGCTTTAAATAAGGCTGTAAGTCATTTATTGGGGTGTTTACTAGATCTAGTTGATGTGTTCATGGACATGAACTTGGAATTCAAAGGCTTTATTTATCATTGACCTAATTATAAATTCATAACTTCTATTGTGTCCATCACAACTGTCAGATCAAGTGACCTGTTATTTTACATTTTCTTCAATAAATAATCACAATAAAACAATTGTACAGACTGGATGTTTTTTGTTTGTTTTTTAATTCACGGTCATATTCTTGCTACACCCTGAGAATTAATAAAGATTTTTCTACCAGTTATTTTTCATCATCATTATGCTGTTCTGCAGGTGACCCTTTTCAACTCTGTTGTACAACATGCAAAACATCACCTGCTTCCACCTGTCACATTAGCATTATAAATATCCCACACCTGCACGTTTGGACCAAGAACGAGTGCACAGCAGTCAGTGAGTTTGGAGACACCGGAGGAGGGCGACCTCAAACAATCACTGCTGACAAGGTGAGAGAATTCATGCTGCTCCATTACTGTGAACAAATATGTTCTCCTGACCAATTTCCATGACAATTAATTGTTGTAATTTTATTAGTGATATTGTTGAAATTTTTTTATTATACTTACCATTATATTAAGACATAATACCTCTTAACAAATAACAACTCTTGTGAGATAAGTAGTTATCTAAGGTGTGTATGGGTAGAAAAAGTATAGAAAGCATTTCAAAGTCACAAGAAAACAGTGCCACCTCATAGAATAATGTCATAACATGCTGTCGCATGGCAAATAATTCCTTGCCACTTCATCAGTAGCCAATGACAGACCATCTACTGTCTTCAAGGCTGTAATGATTTTTTTACGAAACTTGGTCGAGCTGCTTTCAGGTGTGCATAAAAGTATTAAAAAAAATGTTACGGGCAGATTTGACCATGTATAACAAGCATGGATACCTGAAATTTCCTGAAAAGTCCAGTAGTTAAGTTGCTTCACTTGTTATCCTCTGAAGTCAATGCAGACTGGCAGGGTAGGAGCACAGGTTGCTAATATTAGTCAATAAAGCACCGCTAGTGTCCAGGTAATAAAGTCGTGTTGTTTTTTATTTGGTGGCTTGATTGATGAAGTGAAGTTCGGAATGAATTGAGAGCATCCATGCTTTTCTATCTCCATCAGATAAATGGCAAATAGCATTGCCATTATATCAGGATGCCAGAAATCACCACAGCTACAGACGTTTTAATTGAAATATCCAGTTGAATCTCTTTACATAATGCTATAGATGACTACTGATGGCGTATATGTGTCTTGAAGGGTTGTCCCATTTCATGGGGGGTTTTCAACCACTACCATTTGTTTTTTGGTTTTGAGGGACAAGAGGGCTTTTGAAAATGAGAGGCAGGGGTAAAAACTGGAAATGGGATGGAGCCAAAGTGTGGTATGGCAACAACCCTCACCCTTCCCTCTGTCTCCTCCATGTATACCAGAAGTATCAGATGTAAGACACAAAAATGACGCAGAATGAAGAAGCATGTATCCTCAGGCTGTTCAATCCGCCAACAAGCACAAAGAACCTGAGGACTTTATCATATTATTTATGTTTGAACCTATAAATGTGACTGTTTTTGATGATCTTTTTGGAAAGGTTTTATCTGCTTACATGTTTTTTGTGTGTTTTTAAGAGCTGCATGAGCCAAACTCTGTCGACAAGGCAGTAAAGCACTGAAAATTTCTCCCTCTCTTTCTTCTTCTTCTCTATATCCATCCATCCATCCAGCCTCCATACAGACAGATATGTCAGTCAATTCCTCCAACAACTCCTCCCTCCATCCTCCACTTGATGACTGCTTCAACTCCAGAAGGATCATTTCCGTCTATACAGCCAGCTTGATCAGCTTCATCCTCGTCTTCCTCCCTCTCTTCATCTTTGTTCTCTACGTGGGCTACCGACGATGGAGGAATCAGCCCACTGCGGCCACAACAGTGATGACAAGTCACTCTGACGTCTTCACCTTTAACATGGTTGTCCTGGAGCTGATCAATATCTTGGGGTCTTGCTTCGTCCTGTACGGCATCTACGCTAAACAACGAATTGTACTGCTAGTGGGTTTGTACATGTTCTTCATCGTCTCCAATGGACAGACTCTGTTTCACCTGCTCACCTGTGTTGAACGCTACCTGGCTGTTGTTCACCCCGTCACCTACCTGGGGCTGAGACAGTCGGGCGGAGTCAGGATCAGAAATGTCATCATTGGGTGTGTTTGGCTGTTTAGCTTTGGATTAATATGTCTGTCAAGGATCAGTTTGCAATTCATCAACATCTGTAATTTCCTTTTATTGGTCATCTCCTTTGTTGTTGTGTCTTTCTGCAGCCTGTCTGTTCTCTGTGTTCTGATTCGTCCAGGGCCAGGGGAAGTGGGTGGGCAGCGGGAACGGGTTGACCAATCAAAGCAGAGGGCATTCTATACAATCATGGTAATCATGGGAGCTCTGTTGTTGAGGTTCTTGATCGTCCTGGTTTCCTATGGAGGAGAATCTTTATCGATGTTAAACCCCAGTGACAGATGCATTGTGTCGTTGCTTTCCCCCTGGTTCTGTATGCCCAGCAGTCTGGTGTTACCTCTGCTGTTTCTTCAGCGGGCAGGAAAACTACCAAAATGTAAACACAACACTGAATCAGGTTGAGGGTTCGACCATTGAACCTTGATAAAGTCATCATACACATTTGAAACAGCCATTTTTTGTTTTAGATCCTGAAAGTAAAACACTGTAAGTTTTTCTTTCTGTCATTGGTTTACTGCCAATTGGTTGCCAGGGTGCAGCTTGGTCTGACCAGTGTGGACGCAATTTATTGGATCTTTGTCGACATACAACATTTACCAACTCATTTGTCTTTTTGCCAATGGTAATAATGATATATGCACCCAACTGTAGAGGCATAAAGTCTCTCTTGTAGTGTAATTAACATGTTATTATGCCTACTCTGACTGTGATGGCTCACTGGCAGATACAGACATACGATGCTTTCCAAAATGTTCACATTTAGAAAAACACCAAGCAAACAGTTCACATAGCTTGTGCATAATTATGGCATCATCATATCAGCCTGTTATGTTTGTAGAAATGTTCATTATATATTTTATTTTAAAGGCTTTACGGGCCAATGCAGTTGGCACATTGACATTATCATGTATCACTAGGTTCGTCGAAAATTGTAGGTGGTAGCTTTGTTGTTATAAGGTGGTCTGTAGGGGGTACTGGGTAGTCTTTGAACGTTTCTAGTTGGTTACTTTGGGCATTGGTTCATAGTTTACTGCTTGGTGGTTGCTATCAACTGCTAGGTTGTTATTGGTGCGTTCAGACCAATTTTTTGTTTTATTCCCTCTACACCCCAAATGTTAATTTACCCCAAACAGCCATTGTATTGCACATTTGTTATAAGGTAGCAAGTAATGGCAAACATGCCAATGGAGGTCACCTCTGCGATCACTGCTGCTGTCAGGCTGATAAACAAGAGTAAAGATAATCCCCAAAGTCTCTCTGCAACACTTTGCAAAGTCTCGTGACAAACGCAATTTTTTCACTCAATCTAAATGCATGAAAAATGTTCCTCTCATTTTGTCTGAATGCATCATTACTGGCGGTAATTAGGCTGTTTCTGGGTTGTTGGGGTTATGAGAAGGGTGTTTGCTAGTTCTAGTTCAGCTTTAAGTTATCCAGGGTGGTTGTGATTATATACATATTATATACATACAGAGTAGCCAGCTGGTTACTCGATTGTTACTGATGGTTTCTCAGGTATTCTGTGTGGGTTGTCTTGCAAGGTGTCCCAAAGCTGTTTCTGTGTCGTTGCCAGGTTGCATTTTGACATTAGATTTTGACTTCCACTTGCCATAATTTATTGTGAATCTGTGTAGAAGTATTGTCTCAACGCTGTCCTGTATTAGAGGTAGTAAATAAATGCCACTGGCAGTTTTGAAGCTTCACCAGTCCATGAGAGACGTTCCCAACTGTACTGTGTGTTGAGCCAACTGTATAACGGACCAGTCAATATTATGTTCCTGTTTAAATAATAAACTTCAGCCTAATCAGATAATCAAGCCTGCTCATCATTTTCCACACCACACACACTTACACAGAAAGCTGAAGGGTTATAAAACCAATGGTCATGAACTTGAATTCAAAGGCTTTATAAATCATTGACCTAATTATAATTCTGAACTTTTGTTCTCTCCATCACAGCTCTGTCAGACCACATGACCTGTTTTTTCTTAACCAATTTTCTGCAATAAACAATCATTACAGCGGTACAACCTGGACTCTATTTTATTCCATCTAACATCTTGCTACTCTCTCTGAGAATAAAGAAACACTTCCAGGAAGTTTTTATCGCCATAATGTTGTTCTGCACTGCTGTCATGTTCATTTCAAGGAAATTTGCCTTCTGTGATTTATAGTCTCCAGTCAACACAACTTTGCTATACAACATGCAAAACACGTCCTGCCTCTGTCTGTCAATCTGAGACACTGACATTATTAATAAGCCACACCTGCATACACAGATGAGTATTATTGTATATTTGGACCAAGAACCAGTGAACATCAGTCAGTGAGTTTGGAGACGCAGAAGAAGGACGATCACAGACAAGGTGGGAAAACTCATGCTGCTTCATTATTATAACCAAATACTTTCTCCTGACCAAACGACAGTGACTTCAGTTTGGTGTCATTTTATTGGGGATATTGCTTAAATTAAATTATTAGCATACCTATAATGGTAACATTTATCTATGAGACATATGAGCCTTCCTGGAATTAAAGCAGCATGTGAGATCAGTAGTTGTGTACAGTATCAATTTGATGTTCACTTGACATGCTGAAGGCTCTCCAACGCAGGAACTCAAAAAATGCACGTAAAAAGAATACAAAGCCTTTTAAAGTCACAACTTACCGGGGTGACCTCGTAGAATAGTGTCAAGTCATGTTGGTACATTTATCTGGCATTGAGTTAAAAATATCGTTCTTCTTACTGTTTGTTCAACGGTCTAAATATTGTGCTGAAAACACAAAAAACATCTGAGGAATGTTCAGTTTAACTTCTTTCTTTTTGCGTTTACACAGTTTATTCAGGCGATATGTCCTTAAAAGAACTTTGCCATATTTTCAGTCTACATCCCGACTTTATATATTTTTGACCAAATACATCTTTATTGATATTATGACAATGCTGAAGGGATGACAATTGGTACTTTAACAAAATATTAACACAATCAGATTTATTAAATATCATAACATAATTCAATATTTTCAACTCATACAAATACACAAATTTTGCATATTTGCTCCCTTGCAGTGGTACAAAGACATGCAAATTTATGTTAATCATGTCTTTGTAGTAACGTTAAATTCACAGTTTTCCACAAATATGGACAACTTTTCAATAATTATCTCTGATGTGTCTTTTCAATGTGTGTGGGTCTATGGTGAATGCATTTGTTGAACGTGTAAAGGGATACATTATCATATTATGTATGTTTGAACCTATAAATGTGACTGTTTTTTATGATCTTTTTTGTAAATGTTTTATCTGCTTACATGTTTTTTGTGTGTTTTTAAGAGCTGCATGAGCCAAACTCTGTCGACAAGGCAGTAAAGCACTGAATATTTCTCCCTCTCTTTCTTCTTCTTCTTCTCTATTCTCTATCCATCCATCCATCCAGCCTCCATACAGACAGATATGTCAGTCAATTCCTCCTCCAACTCCTCCCTCCATCCTCCACTTGATGACTGCTTCAACTCCAGACGGATCATTTCCATCTATACAGTCAGCTTCATCATCTTCATCCTCGTCTTCCTCCCTCTCTTCATCTTTGTTATCTACGTGGGCTACCGACAATGGAGGAATCAGCCCACTGCGGCCACAACAGTGATGATGAGTCACTCTGACGTCTTCACCTTTAACATGGTTGTCCTGGAGCTGATCAATATCATGGGGATTTGCTTCTTCCTATATGGCACCTACACTAAACAACAAACCTTACTGGTAGAGGGTTTGTACATCTTCTTAACCGTCATACCTGGACAGACTCTGTTTCACCTGCTCACCTGTGTTGAACGCTACCTGGCTGTTGTTCACCCCGTCACCTACCTGGGGCTGAGACAGTCGGGCGGAGTCAGGATCAGAAACATCATCATTGGGTGTGTTTGGCTGTTTAGCTTTGGATTAATATGTCTGTCAAGGATCAGTTTGCAATTCATCAACATCTGTACTTTAATTTTATTGGTCATCTCCTTTGTTGTTGTGTCTTTCTGCAGCCTGTCTGTTCTCTGTGTTCTGATTCGTCCAGGGCCAGGGGAAGTGGGTGGGCAGCGGGAACGGGTTGACCAATCAAAGCAGAGGGCATTCTATACAATCATGGTAATCATGGGCGCTCTGTCGTTGAGGTTCTTGATCGCCCTGGTTTCCTATGGAGGAGAATCTTTATCGATGTTAAACCCCAGTGACAGATGCATTGTGTCGTTGCTTTCTCCCTGGTTCTGTATGCCCAGCAGTCTGGTGTTACCTCTGCTGTTTCTTCAGCGGGCAGGAAAACTACCAAAATGTAAACACAACACTGAATCAGGTTGAGGGTTGGACCATTGAACCTTGATAAAGTCATCATACACCTTTGAAACAGCCATTTTTTGTTTTAGATCCTGAAAGTAAAACACTGTAAGTTTTTCTTTCTGTCACTGGTTTGCTGCCGATTGGTTGCCAGGGTGCAGCTCGGTCTGACCAGTGTGGATGCAATTTATTGGATCTTTGTCGACATACAACATTTGCCAACTCATTTGTCTTTTTGCCAATGGTAATAATGATATATGCACCCAACTGTAGAGGCATAAAGTCTATCATGGAGTGTAATTAACATGTTATTATGTCTACTCTGACTGTGATGGCTCACTGGCAGATGCAGACATACGATGCTTTCCAAAATGTTCACATTTAGAAAAACACCACGCGAACAGTTCACATGGCTTGTGCCTGATTATGGCATTATCATATCAGCATGTTCTGTTAGCACAAATGTTCATTTCATATTTTATTTCAAAGGCTTTACGGGCCAATGCAGTTGGCGCATTGACATTATCATGTATCACTAGGTTCGTCGAAAATTGTAGGTGTTAGCTTTGCTGTTATAAGGTGGTCTGTAGGGGGTACTGGGTAGTCTTTGAACGTTTCTAGTTTGTTACTTTGGGCATTGGTTCATAGTTTACTGCTAGGTGGTTGCTATCAACTGCTAGGTTGTTATTGGTGCGTTCAGACCAATTTTTTGTTTTCTTCCCTCTACACCCCAAATGTTAATTTACCCCAAACAGCCATTGTATTGCACATTTGTTATAAGGTAGCAAGTAATGGCAAACATGCCAATGGAGGTCACCTCTGCGATCACTGCTGCTGTCAGGTTGATAAACAAGAGTAAAGATAATCCTCAAAGTCTCTCTACAACACTTTGCAAAGCCCCGTGACAAACACAATTTTTTTCACTCAATCTAAATGCATGAAAAATGTTCCTCTCATTTTGTCTGAATGCACCATTACTGGCGGTAATCAGGCTGTTTCTGGGTTGTTGGGGTTATGAGAAGGGTGTTTGCTAGTTCTGGTTCAGCTTTAAGTTATCCAGGGTGGTTGTGATTATATACATATTATATACATACAGAGTAGCCAGCTGGTTACTCGATTGTTACTGATGGTTTCTCAGGTATTCCGTGTGGGTTGTCTTGCAAGGTGTCCCAAAGCTGTTTCTGTGTCGTTGCCAGGTTGCATTTTGACATTAGATTTTGACTTCCACTTGCCATAATTTCTTGTGAATCTGTGTAGATGTATTGTCTCAACGCTGTCCTGTTTTAGAGGTAGTAAATAAATGCCACTGGCAGTTTTGAAGCTTCACCAGTCCATGAGAGACGTTCCCAACTGTACTGTGTGTTGAGCCAACTGTATAACGGACCAGTCAACATTCTGTTCCTGTTTAAATAATAAACTTCAGCCTAATCAGATAATCAAGTCTGCTCATCATTTTCCACACCACACACACTTACACAGAAAGCTGAAGGGTTATAAAACCAATGGGCATGAACTTGAATTCAAAGGCTTTATTTATCATTGACCTAATTATAAATTCATAACTTCTATTGTGTCCATCACAACTGTCAGATCAAGTGACCTGTTATTTTACATTTTCTTCAATAAATAATCACAATAAAACAATTGTACGGACTGGATGTTTTTTGTTTGTTTTTTAATTCACGGTCATATTCTTGCTACACCCTGAGAATTAATAAAGATTTTTCTACCAGTTATTTTTCATCATCATTATGCTGTTCTGCAGGTGACCCTGTTCAACTCTGTTGTACAACATGCAAAACATCAACTGCTTCCACCTGTCACATTAGCATTATAAATATCCCACACCTGCACGTTTGGACCAAGAATGAGTGCACAGCAGTCAGTGAGTTTGGAGACACCGGAGGAGGGCGACCTCAAACAATCACTGCTGACAAGGTGAGAGAATTCATGCTGCTCCATTACTGTGAACAAATATGTTCTCCTGACCAATTTCCATGACAATTAATTGTTGTAATTTAATTAGTGATATTGTTGAAAATTTTTTATTATACTTACCATTATATTAAGACATAATACCACTTAATAACAACTCTTGTGAGATAAGTAGTTATCTATGGTGTGTATGGGTAGAAAAAGTATAGAAAGCATTTCAAAGTCACAAGAAAACAGTGCCACCTCATAGAATAATGTCATAACATGCTGTCGCATGGCAAATAATTCCTTGCCACTTCATCAGTAGCCAATGACAGACCATCTACTGTCTTCAAGGCTGTAATGATTTTTTTTACGAAACTTGAGGTGGACTTGGTCGAGCTGCTTTCAGGTGTGCATAAAAGTATAAAAAAAATGTTATGGGCAGATGTGACCATGTATAACAAGCATGGACACCTGAAATTTCCTGAAAAGTCCAGCAGTTAAGTTGCTTCACTTGTTATCCTCTGAAGTCAATGCAGACTGGCAGGGTAGGAGCACAGGTTGCTAATATTAGTCAATAAAGCACCGCTAGTGTCCAGGTAATGAAGCGGTGTTCTTTTTTTATTTGGTGGCTTGATTGATGAAGTGAAGTTCGGAATGAATTGAAAGCATCCATGCTTTTCTGTCTCCATCAGATAAATGGCAAATAGCATTGCCATTTATCTGAAATGCCTCTGCCTCTGAAAATGAGAGGCAGGGGTAAAAACTGGAAATGGGATGGAGCCAAAGTGTGGTATGGCAACAACCCTCACCCTTCCCTCTGTCTCCTCCATGTATACCAGAAGTATCAGATGTAAGACACAAAAGTGACGCAGAATGAAGAAGCATGTAATCTCAGGCTGTTCAATCCGCCAACAAGCACAAAGAACCTGAGGACTTTATCATATTATGTATGTTTGAACCTATAAATGTGACTGTTTTTGATGATCTTTTTGGAAAGGTTCTATCTGCTTACATGTTTTTTGTCTGTTTTTAAGCGCTGCATGAGCCAAACTTTGTCGACAAGGCAGTAAAGCACTGAAAATTTCTCCCTCTCTTTCTTCTTCTTCTCTATCCATCCATCCATCCAGCCTCCATACAGACAGATATGTCAGTCAATTCCTCCAACAACTCCTCCCTCCATCCTCCACTTGATGACTGCTTCAACTCCAGAAGGATCATTTCCGTCTATACAGCCAGCTTGATCAGCTTCATCCTCGTCTTCCTCCCTCTCTTCATCTTTGTTCTCTACGTGGGCTACCGACGATGGAGGAATCAGCCCACTGCGGCCACAACAGTGATGACAAGTCACTCTGACGTCTTCACCTTTAACATGGTTGTCCTGGAGCTGATCAATATCATGGGGATTTGCTTCTTCCTATATGGCACCTACACTAAACAACAAACCTTACTGGTAGAGGGTTTGTACATCTTCTTAACCGTCATACCTGGACAGACTCTGTTTCACCTGCTCACCTGTGTTGAACGCTACCTGGCTGTTGTTCACCCCGTCACCTACCTGGGGCTGAGACAGTCGGGCGGAGTCAGGATCAGAAACATCATCATTGGGTGTGTTTGGCTGTTTAGCCTTGGATGAATATGTCTGTCAAGGATCAGTTTGCAATTCATCAACATCTGTACTTTAATTTTATTGGTCATCTCCTTTGTTGTTGTGTCTTTCTGCAGCCTGTCTGTTCTCTGTGTTCTGATTCGTCCAGGGCCAGGGGAAGTGGGTGGGCAGCGGGAACGGGTTGACCAATCAAAGCAGAGGGCATTCTATACAATCATGGTAATCATGGGCGCTCTGTCGTTGAGGTTCTTGATCACCCTGGTTTCCTATGGAGGAGAATCTTTATCGATGTTAAGCCCCGGTGAAAGATGCATTGTGTCGTTGCTTTCTCCCTGGTTCTGTATGCCCAGCAGTCTGGTGTTACCTCTGCTGTTTCTTCAGCGGGCAGGAAAACTACCAAAATGTAAACACAACACTGAATCAGGTTGAGGGTTGGACCATTGAACCTTGATAAAGTCATCATACACCTTTGAAACAGCCATTTTTTGTTTTAGATCCTGAAAGTAAAACACTGTAAGTTTTTCTTTCTGTCACTGGTTTGCTGCCGATTGGTTGCCAGGGTGCAGCTCGGTCTGACCAGTGTGGATGCAATTTATTGGATCTTTGTCGACATACAACATTTGCCAACTCATTTGTCTTTTTGCCAATGGTAATAATGATATATGCACCCAACTGTAGAGGCATAAAGTCTCTCTTGTAGTGTAATTAACATGTTATTATGTCTACTCTGACTGTGATGGCTCACTGGCAGATGCAGACATACGATGCTTTCCAAAATGTTCACATTTAGAAAAACACCACGCAAACAGTTCACATGGCTTGTGCCTGATTATGGCATCATCATATCAGCATGTTCTGTTAGCACAAATGTTCATTTCATATTTTATTTCAAAGGCTTTACGGGCCAATGCAGTTGGCGCATTGACATTATCATGTATCACTAGGTTCGTCGAAAATTGTAGGTGTTAGCTTTGCTGTTATAAGGTGGTCTGTAGGGGGTACTGGGTAGTCTTTGAACGTTTCTAGTTTGTTACTTTGGGCATTGGTTCATAGTTTACTGCTAGGTGGTTGCTATCAACTGCTAGGTTGTTATTGGTGCGTTCAGACCAATTTTTTGTTTTCTTCCCTCTACACCCCAAATGTTAATCTACCCCAAACAGCCAAACAGCCATTGTATTGCACATTTGTTATAAGGTAGCAAGTAATGGCAAACATGCCAATGGAGGTCACCTCTGCGATCACTGCTGCTGTCAGGCTGATAAACAAGAGTAAAGATAATCCCCAAAGTCTCTCTGCAACATTTTGCAAAGCCTCGTGACAAACGCAATTTATTCACTCAATCTAAATGCATGAAAAATGTTCCTCTCATTTTGTCTGAATGCATCATTACTGGCGGTAATTAGGCTGTTTCTGGGTTGTTGGGGTTATGAGAAGGGTGTTTGCTAGTTCTGGTTCAGCTTTAAGTTATCCAGGGTGGTTGTGATTATATACATATTATATACATACAGAGTAGCCAGCTGGTTACTCGATTGTTACTGATGGTTTCTCAGGTATTCCGTGTGGGTTGTCTTGCAAGGTGTCCCAAAGCTGTTTCTGTGTCGTTGCCAGGTTGCATTTTGACATTAGATTTTGACTTCCACTTGCCATAATTTCTTGTGAATCTGTGTAGATGTATTGTCTCAACGCTGTCCTGTTTTAGAGGTAGTAAATAAATGCCACTGGCAGTTTTGAAGCTTCACCAGTCCATGAGAGACGTTCCCAACTGTACTGTGTGTTGAGCCAACTGTATAACGGACCAGTCAATATTCTGTTCCTGTTTAAATAATAAACTTCAGCCTAATCAGATAATCAAGCCTGCTCATCATTTTCCACACAACACACACTTACACAGAAAGCTGAAGGGTTATAAAACCAATGGGCATGAACTTGAATTTAAAGGCTGTATTAATCATTGACCTAATTATAATTCTGAACTTTTGTTCTCTCCATCACAGCTCTGTCAGACCACATGACCTGTTTTTTCTTCACCAATGTTCTGCATTAAACAATCATTACAACGGTACAACCTGGACTCTATTTTATTCCATCTAACATATTGCTACTCTCTCTGAGAATAAAGAAACACTTCCAGGAAGTTTTTATCGCCATAATGTTGTTCTGCACTGATGTCATGTTCATTTCAAGAAAAATTTGCCTTCTGTGATTTATAGTCTCCAGTCAACACAACTTTGCTATACAACATGCAAAACACGTCCTGCCTCTGTCTGTCAATCTGAGACACTGACATCATTAATAAGCCACACCTGCATACACAGATGAGTATTATTGTATATTTGGACCAAGAACCAGTGAACATCAGTCAGTGAGTTTGGAGACGCAGAAGAAGGACGATCACAGACAAGGTGGGAAAACTCATGCTGCTTCATTATTATAACCAAATACTTTCTCCTGACCAAACGACAGTGACTTCAGTTTGGTGTCATTTTATTGGGGATATTGCTTAAATTAAATTATTAGCATACCTATAATGGTAACATTTATCTATGAGATATATGAGCCTTCTTGGAATTAAAGCAGCATGTGAGATCAGTAGTTGTCTATGGTGTCAATCTGATGTTCACTTGACATGCTGAAGGCTCTCCAAAGCAGTAACTCAAAAAATGCAGGTAAAAAGTATACAAAGCCTTTTAGAACCTCATAGAATAGTGTCAAGTCATGTTGGTACATTTATCTGGCATTGAGTTAATAATATTGTTCTTCTTAGTGTTTGTTCAACGGTCTAAATATTGTGCTGAAAACACAAAAAAACATCTGAGGAATGTTCAGTTTAACTTTGTTCTTTTTGCGTTTACACAGTTTATTCAGACGATATGTCCGTAAAAGAACTTTGCCATATTTTCAGTCTACATCCCGTCTTTATATATTTTTGACCAAATACATCTTTATTGATATTTTGACAATGCTGAAGGGAAGACTATCGGTACTTTAACAAAATATTAACACAATCAGATTTATTAAATATTTTAACATAATTCAATATTTTCAACTCGTACGAAGACACAAATTTTGCATATTTGCTCCATTCGCGCTGCAACATTTGTGTCTTATGGTGTAAAGACAAGCAAATTTGTGTTCTTCACATCTTTGTATTGACATTATATTTAATCTCGATGAGCCAAATCCTTGCTTAGCTTTCTGTTGGAGCACACCATCCAGCCAGACCTATTTTGGACTGTCTGGTTACTTTTTCTATCAAAGGTCAGCACTGTCAAGATGGCTTGTGATTGGTCAATTTATATCCACTGATCATTGTGATTTAATCCCTAAACTTCCACAAATACAGAAAGCTTTGCAATAGTTATATTTCATATGCTCCTCCTTGAACCGTCACCTTATCGTGGTGGAGGGGTTTGACTACCTGAATGATCCTAGGAGCTATGTTGTCCGGGGCTTAATGCCCCTGGTAGGGTCTCCCAAGGCAAAAAGGTCCTAGGTAACGGGTCAGACTAAGAACGGTTCCAAAGCCCATGATGAATGTTAGTACAACGAGGCAGCGTATGTCGCCCAGATTGGCGTTACCGGGGCCCCACCCTGGAGCCAGGCCTGAGGTTGGGGCTCGTAGGCGAGCGCCTGGTGGCCGGGTCTGTGCCCACGGGACCCGGCCGGGTACAGCCCGAAGGAGCAACGTGGGCCCGCCCTCCAGTGGACCCACCACCCGCAGGAGGGTTCAGAAGGGGCTGGTGCATTGTGGATTGGGTGGCAGTCGTGGGCGGGGGCCCCAGCGACCCAATCCCCGGACGGTGACTCTGGCCATGGGGACATGGAATGTCACCTCACTGGGGGGGAAAGAGCCTGAACTAGTGCGGGAGGTTGAGCGGTACTGGCTAGAGATAGTCGGGCTCACCTCCACGCGCAGTCTGGGCTCTGGAACCCAACTCCGTGAGAGAGGCTGGACTCTCTTCTACTCTGGAGTTGCCCGCGGTGAGAGGCGGAGAGCTGGTGTGGGCTTGCTTATAGCTCCCCATCTCAGCCGCCATGTGTTGGAGTTTTCCCCGGTGAGCGAGAGGGTCGTTTCCCTGCGCCTTCGGGTAGGGGATAGGTCTCTCACTGTCGTTTCGGCTTACGGGCCGAACGGCAGTGTAGAGTACCCGGCCTTCTTGGAGTCTCTGGGAGGGGCACTGGAAAGTGCTTCAACTGGAGACTCCGTCGTTCTTCTGGGGGACTTCAACGCCCACGTGGGCAGCGACAGTATTACCTGGAGGGGTGTGATTGGGAGGAACGGCCTCCCCGATCTGAACCCGAGCGGAGTTCTGTTATTGGACTTCTGTGCTAGCCACAGTTTGTCCATAACGAACACCATGTTCGAGCATAAGGGTGTCCACAAATGCACGTGGCACCAGGACACCCTAGGCCGGAGGTCAATGATCGACTTTGTAGTCGTGTCATCTGACCTCCGGCCGTATGTCTTGGACACTCGGGTGAAGAGAGGGGCTGAGCTGTCAACTGATCACCACCTGGTGGTGAGTTGGATTCGCTGGCAGGGGAGGAAGCTGGACAGACATGGCAGACCCAAACACGCAGTGAGGGTCTGCTGGGAACGTCTGGTGGAACCCTCTGTCAGGGGGGTCTTCAACTCCCACCTCTGGGAGAGCTTTGACCAGATCCCGAGGGAGGCTGGGGACATAGAGTCTGAGTGGACCATGTTCTCCGCTTCCATTGTTGACGCGGCTGTACGAAGCTGTGGCCGAAAGGTCTCCGGTGCCTGACGAGGCGGCAATCCCCGAACCCGGTGGTGGACACTGGAAGTAAGGGATGCTGTCAAGCTGAAGAAGGAGTCCTACCAAGCCTGGTTGGCTCGGGGGACTCCTGAGGCAGCTGACGGGTACCGGCAGGCCAAACGTGCGGCAGCGCAGGCAGTTGCAGAAGCAAAAACTCGGGCCTGGGAAAAGTTCGGGGAGGCCATGGAGAAGGACTGTCGGTCGGCCTCGAGGAAATTCTGGCAAACCATCTGACGCCTCAGGAGGGGGAAGCAGTGCTCCACCAACACTGTTTACAGTGGGGGTGGGGAGCTGTTGACCTCAACTGGGGACATTGTCGGGCGGTGGAAGGAATACTTCGAGGATCTCCTCAATCCCACTGACACGCCTTCCGTAGAGGAAGCAGAGGCTGAGGGCTCAGAGGCTGATTCATGCATCACTCAAGCCGAAGTCACTGAGGTAGTCAGGAAGCTCCTCAGTGGCAAGGCACCGGGGGTGGATGAGATCCGCCCTGAGTACCTCAAGTCTTTGGATGCTGTGGGGCTGTCTTGGCTGACACGTCTCTGCAGCATCGCGTGGCAGTCGGGGACAGTACCTCTGGACTGGCAGACCGGGGTGGTGGTCCCTCTATTTAAAAAGGGGGACCGGAGGGTGTGTTCTAACTATCGGGGGATCACACTCCTCAGCCTCCCTGGTAAAGTCTATTCCAGGATACTGGAGAGGAGAATTTCTAGGCGCAGCCGGGGGCCGGAGGGGGTCTGGTTCGGGAGCCACAGGATTTCATCTCTGCTTTTCGCGGATGATGTTGTCTTGTTGGCCTCCTCAAGCCAGGACCTCCAGCATGTCCTGGGGCGGTTTGTGGCCGAGTGTGAAGCAACTGGTATGAGAATCAGCACCTCCAAGTCCGAGGCCATGGTTCTCGACCGGAAAAAGGTGGCTTGCTCCCTCTGGGTTGGGGGAGAGTTCCTGCCTCAAGTGGAGGAGTTCAAGTATCTTGGGGTCTTGTTCACGAGTGAGGGAAGGATGGAGCGTGAGATTGACAGGCAGATCGGTGCAGCGGCTGCAGTAATGCGGTCGTTGTATCGGTCCGTCGTGGTGAAGAGAGAGCTGAGCCGAAAGGCGAAGCTCTCGATTTACCGGTCAATCTACGCTCCTACCCTCACCTATGGTCATGAACTTTGGGTCATGACCGAAAGAATAAGATCCCGGATACAAGCGGCCGTAATGAGTTTCCTCCGCAGGGTGGCGGGGCGCTCCCTTAGAGATAGGGTGAGGAGCTCTGCAACCAGGAGCTCGGAGTAGAGCCGCTGCTCCTCCACATCGAGAGGAGCCAGCTGAGGTGGCACCGGCATCTTTTCCGGATGCCCCCGGGACGCCTCCCTCGGGAGGTGTTCCTGGCATGCCCCACCGGGAGGAGACCCCGGGGAAGACCCAGGACACGCTGGAGTGACTATGTCGCCCAGCTGGCCTGGGAACGCCTCGGGGTCCTCCCGGAAGAGCTGGGGGAAGTGTCCGGGGAGAGGGAAGTCTGGGCGTCCCTGCTTAGACTGCTGCCCCCGCGACCCGGCCCCGGATAAGCGGGAGAAAATGGGATGGGGATATTTCATATGGCTGGTAAATGCGTGTGGATCTATGTTGAATGCATTTGTCGAACATGTCCAAGCTCTAGTTTGCAAGTTGACGTTTAACACATGTTTTCACATATTTTTCTTTTAACTTGAATTGATGCCGTTCTTCGCCCTTTCTCTGTCTTCTTCTTCATCATCTGTCCATCCAGTCATCCATACAGACATGTCAGTCAATTCCTCCTCCAACTCCTCCCTCCATACTGACAACTGCTTCAACTCCAGAAGGACCATTTCCCTCTTAATGGCCCTCTTCATCAGCTCCATCCTCCTCCTCCCGCTCTTTATCCTCGTCCTCTACGTGGGCTATCAACGTTGGAGGAAACATCGTTCTGTGGCCACGGCAGCAATGATGAGTCACTCTGACGTCTTCACCTTTAACATGGTGGCCTTGGAGCTGATCAGTTTCTTGGGGCTCTGCTTCTTCTTTTACGGCATTTACACTAATGAACAAACTGCACTGATGGTAGGGATGTACATCTACCTCGCCATTCCAACTGGACAGTCTCTGTTTCACCTCCTCACCTGTGTTGAACGCTACCTGGCTGTTGTTCACCCCATCACCTACCTGAGGCTGAGACAGTCGGGCGGAGTCAGGATCAGAAATACCATCATTGGGTTTGTTTGGCTGTTTATCTTTGTATCACAGGGTCTACTCATGATTAATAATTTTTCAAACCTCCTTTGTTTTAGCATCTTTTTCTTAGTCGTCTCCTTTGTTGTCGTGTCTTTCTGCAGCCTGTCTGTTCTCTGTGTTCTGATTCGTCCAGGGCCAGGGGAAGTGGGTAGGCAGAGGAAACGGGTTGACCAATCAAAGCAGAGGGCATTCTATACAATCATGGTAATCATGGGAGCTCTGTCGTTGAGGTTCTTGATGTCCCTGGTTTCCTATGGAGCACAATCTTTATCGATGTTAAGCCCCAGTGAAAGATGCATTGTGTCGTTGCTTTCTCCCTGGTTCTGTATGCCCAGCAGTCTGGTGTTACCTCTGCTGTTTCTTCGCCGGGCAGGAAAACTACCAAAATGTAAACACAACACTGGATCAGGTTGAGGGTTCGACCATTGAACCTTGATAAAGTCATCATACGCCTTTGAAACAGCCATTTTTTGTTTTAGATCCTGAAATTATCTCAAGGAAATTGAATCGAAAGCAACTGGATTTGGTTTTTGTCTTGAAGACGTTTCACCTCTCATCCGAGAGGCTTCATCAGTTCCTGCTCCCTTGACTAGGCTGAGACTAGTCCGAGCCTAGACTCAGCCTAGTCAAGGGAGCAGGAACTGATGAAGCCTCTCGGATGAGAGGTGAAACGTCTTCAAGACAAAAACCAAATCCAGTTGCTTTCGATTCAATTTCCTTGAGATAACTATGACCTGGATGAATGAGAATATTCACAATCCTGAAATTAAAACACTGTAAGTTTTTCTATCTGTCACTGGTTTGCTGCCAATTGGTTGCCAGGGTGCAGCTTGGTCTGACCAGTGTGGATGCAATTTATTAGATCTTTGTCGACATACATCATTTACCAACTCATTTGTCTCTTTGCCAATGGTAATAATGATATATGCACCCAACTGTAGAGGCATAAAGTCTATCATGGAGTGTAATTAACATGTTATTATGCCTACTCTTACTGTGATGGCTCACTGGTAGATGCAGACATACGATGCTTTTCAAAAAGTTCACATTTAGAAAAACACCACGCAAACAGTTCACATGGCTTGTGCCTGATTATGGCATCATCATATCAGCCTGTTATGTTTGTAGAAATGTTCATTTTATATTTTATTCTAAAGGCTTTACGGGCCAATGCAGTTGGCGCATTGACATTATCATGTATCACTAGGTTCGTCGAAAATTGTAGGTGTTAGCTTTGTTGTTATAAGGTGGTCTGTAGGGGGTACTGGGTAGTCTTTGAACGTTTCTAGTTGGTTACTTTGGGCATTGGTTCATAGTTTACTGCTAGGTGGTTGTTATCAACTGCTAGGTTGTTATTGGTGCGTTCAGACCAATTTTTTGTTTTCTTCCCTCTACACGCCCGAATATCAATCTACCCCAAACAGCCAAACAGCCATTGTATTGCACATTTGTTATAAGGTAGCAAGTAATGGCAAACATGCCAATGGAGGTCACCTCTGCGATCACTGCTGCTGTCAGGCTGATAAACAAGAGTAAAGATAATCCCCAAAGTCTCTCTGCAACATTTTGCAAAGCCTCGTGACAAACGCAATTTTTTCACTCAATCTAAATGCATGAAAAATGTTCCTCTCATTTTGTCTGAATGCATCATTACTGGCGGTAATTAGGCTCTTTCTGGGTTGTTGGGGTTATGAGAAGGGTGTTTGCTAGTTCTGGTTCAGCTTTAAGTTATCCAGGGTGGTTGTGATTATATACATATTATATACATACAGAGTAGCCAGCTGGTTACTCGATTGTTACTGATGGTTTCTCAGGTATTCCGTGTGGGTTGTCTTGCAAGGTGTCCCAAAGCTGTTTCTGTGTCGTTGCCAGGTTGCATTTTGACATTAGATTTTGACTTCCACTTGCCATAATTTCTTGTGAATCTGTGTAGATGTATTGTCTCAATGCTGTCCTGTTTTAGAGGTAGTAAATAAATGCCACTGGCAGTTTTGAAGCTTCACCAGTCCATGAGAGACGTTCCCAACTGTACTGTGTGTTGAGCCAACTGTATAACGGACCAGTCAATATTCTGTTCCTGTTTAAATAATAAACTTCGGCCGAATCAGATAATCAAGCCTGCTCATCATTTTCCACACCACACACACTTACACAGAAAGCTGAAGGGTTATAAAACCAATGGGCATGAACTTGAATTCAAAGGCTTTATAAATCATTGACCTAATTATAATTCTTAATTTTTTTTCTCTCCATCACAGCTCTGTCAGACCACATGACCTGTTTTTTCTTAACCAATTTTCTGCAATAAACAATCATTACAACGGTACAACCTGGACTCTATTTTATTCCATCTAACATCTTGCTACTCTCTCTGAGAATAAAGAAACACTTCCAGGAAGTTTTTATCGCCATAATGTTGTTCTGCACTGCTGTCATGTTCATTTCAAGAAAATTTGCCTTCTGTGATTTATCGTCTCCAGTCATCATAGCTTTATTATACAACATGCAAAGCACGTCCTGCCTCTGTCTGTCAATCGGAGACAGTGACATCATTAATAAGCCACACCTGCATACACAGATGAGTATTATTGAATATTTGGACCAAGAACCAGTGAACATCAGTCAGTGAGTTTGGAGACGCAGAAGAAGGACGATCACAATCACAGACAAGGTGGGAAAACTCATGCTGCTTCATTATTATAACCAAATACTTTCTCCTGACCAAACGACAGTGACTTCAGTTTGGTGTCATTTTATTGGGGATATTGCTTAAATTAAATTATTAGCATACCTATAATGGCAACATTTATCTATGAGACATATGAGCCTTCCTGGAATTAAAGCAGCATGTGAGATCAGTAGTTGTCTACTGTATCAATCTGATGTTCACTTGACATGCTGAAGGCTCTCCAAAGCAGTAACTCAAAAAATGCAGAAAAAAAGTCACAACTTACCTGGGTGACCTCGTAGAATAGTGTCAAGTCATGTTGGTACATTTATCTGGCATTGAGTTAATAATATCGTTCTTCTTACTGTTTGTTCAACCGTCTAATTATTGTGCTGAAAACACAAAAACCATCTGAGGAATGTTCAGTGTAACTTTGTTCTTTTTGCGTTTACACAGTTTATTCAGGCGATATGTCCTTAAAAGAACTTATTTTCAGTCTACATCCCGTCTTTATATATTTTTGACCAAATACATCTTTATTGATATTTTGACAATGCTGAAGGGATGACTATCGGTACTTTAACAAAATATTAACACAATCAGATTTATTAAATATTATAACATAATTCAATATTTTCAACTCGTACAAATACACAAATTTTGTATATTTGCTCCATTCGTGCTGCAACATTTGTGTCTTATGGTGTAAAGATGAGCAAATTTGTGTTATTCACATATTTGTATTGACATTATATTTAATATTGATGAGCCAAATCCTTGCTTCGCTTTCTGTTGGAGCACACCATCCAGCCAGACCCATTTTGGGCTGTCTGGTTACTTTTTCTCTCAAAGGTCAGCACTGTCGAGATGGCTTGTGATTGGTCAATTTATATCCACTGATCACTGTGATTTAATCCCTAAACTTCCACAAATACAGAATGCTTTGCAATAGTTATATTTCATATGGCTGGTAAATGTGTGTGGATCTATATTGAATGCATTTGTCAAACATGTCCAAGCTCTAGTTTGCATGTTAAACACGTGTTTTCATATATTTTTCTTTTAACTCATTGATGCCGTTCTTCGCCCTTTCTCTGTCTTCTTCTTCATCATCTGTCCATCCAGTCATCCATACAGACATGTCGGTCAATTCCTCCTCCAACTCCTCCCTCCATACTGATGACTGCTTCAACTCCACAAGGAACATTTCCCTCTTCATGGCCCTCTTCATCAGCTCCTTCCTCCTCCTCCCGCTCTTTATCCTCGTCCTCTACGTGGGCTATCAACGGTGGAGGAAACATTGTTCTGTGGCCACGGCAGCAATGATGAGTCACTCTGACGTCTTCACCTTTAACATGGTGGCCTTTGAGCTGATCAGTTTCTTGGGACTCTGCTTCTTCTTTTACGGCATCTACACTAATGAACTAACTGTACTGATGTTAGGGTTTTACATCTACTTCGCCATCCCAACTGGACAGACTCTGTTTCACCTCCTCACCTGTGTTGAACGCTACCTGGCTGTTGTTCACCCCATCACCTACCTGAGGCTGAGACAGTCGGGCGGAGTCAGGATCAGAAATATCAGCATTGGGTGTGTTTGGCTGTTTAGCTTTGTATCACAGGGTCTACTTTGGAATAATTATACTAACCTAATTTGTTTTAACAGCTTCGTCTTGGTTGTCTCCTTAAGTGTCGCCTCTTTCTGCAGCCTTTCTGTTCTTTGCGTTCTGATTCGTCCAGGGCCAGGGGAAGTGGGCGGGAACAGGGTGCAAGTTGACCAATCAAAGCAGAGGGCTTTCTACACCATCATGGCTATAATGGGAGCTCTGTCGTTGCGGTTCTTGAGCAACCTGGTTATCATTCTGCTATCTACTTCATCACTGTTAAGCTTCAGTGACATGTGTTTAATGATATGGGCTCTACTCTGGTTCAATCTGCCCAGCAGTCTGGTGCTGCCTCTGCTGTTTCTACACCGAGCAGGAAAACTACCGGGCTGTAAACACAACACTGACTCAGGGTGAGGTTTGAACCAAAGTTCCTTCAAAGAAATCATCATTAAAATTAACGCAATATTTCAAAATTGTTGTGCAAATTACACGCAGTTAGTACAACTTTTTGATACTAATTCCGTTACAATTTCAATTTTCTGTACAAATACGACAATGTTGTCAAAGCCCGACAAAAAATTAAGTCAAATCAGAAACTATGATGAAAAAGTAAACAAGATTACAAATCTTACCAAAGATCTGGTATGAGAGTTTTTGACATGAAGGCTATTGTCAAATTTTCCATCGACACATTATCCATGAGTTTCCTGGGGACACTTGAGGATGTCGCTGTGTAAGGATTACCTTTCCTTTTAACATTGAAAATGTCAGTTCTGTTTCAGTGACATGATACGGCAGAAGTCACTCCCACAATCCCTGGTAACAAATGCAGCAACTTCCCTGCTGGACTAAATTTCAGGCATTACATGTCATCAAAGAGGGGGGAAGAAAATGAAATACATCTAGTGCGGGACTGTCACATAGAAATAAAAAATAACAGCATCACGTTAGTCAGCTAGCGAGTTAGTTATTGAGATATCAGCTAGCAGTGATTGTCTCATGCTGGAAAAAGAAAAGGACCATCAAACATTAAGACGACGGAGATTTCTCATAACCTCCATTTGGATGGCCAAGAATCAGGACATCCTTCCTGAAATTGACTGTGCAAAATGGAGGAGCAGGGCTTAATTGTAAGCACAAGGGGTGTGTTGGGATTGGGCCTAGGTCGTTCACTTGGGGCTGGAGACAGAAATTGGAGTGTTTGCTAGTTGTAGTTGTTTTTTATGTTGTTCACGGTGGTTGGTTGTGTGTTAAATTGTAGTTTGTCAGGTTGTTACTAGAATGTTACTGGTGATTTCTAGGTCATTCACTGTGGTTGGCAATGTCATGTAAGGTGTCCTAAACCTTTCATTTTGTTGTTGTCAGGTTGGTTTTACATTCCACTTATTGCATTTTGAAATTTCATTTTTACTGCATATAACAGAGTTTGTATAGAATGGGATTCTACTTGCTGTAACTGACAAGTTATTTTTCCAAAATTGCAAAATGGACACTCTAGCTAGCCTCTGTGGTAAACCATAACTTGCCATTGTGTACTGTGTTTGAGTTTCCTATAACCAGCCAACTCTACTGGACTGGATCAGTATATATTCTGTTCCTGTTTAGATAATAAACAGCGGCATAGAAAAACAATCAAGCGTCCTGCTCATCATTAGGCACACAACACAGAGTCAGAATTACTGCTCCAGAGAATCAGGTAGTGGTTTTTGGAGTTTGACTTGTTTGCTTTATAGTGGAGCTCTCCAACAGACATATAAATGATGTGTCTTTGATTTAGGATAGGGGTCACCAATCTCAGAAATTATTTAGCATCTTTTATCAATGTGCACAACAAAACCTCACTGACTGGCTAATAAATCACTATTCCTGGTTGTGGTTTCATGCTTACAAATGTTGAAATGTTGTGGTCCCTCATTAGCATTGCTGATCTGCAGGTGACCCTGTCTAATGAAAGAATAATGAGAAGGAAAAATTTGCCTTCTGTGATTTATAGTCTTCAGTCATCATAGCTTTGCTATACAACATGCAAAACACGTCCTGCCTCTATCTGTCAAGCTGAGACACTGACATCATTAATAAGCCACACCTGCATACACAGTTGAGTGTTATTGTATATCTGGACCAAGAACCAGTGAACATCAGTCAGTGAGTTTGGAGACGCAGAAGAAGGACGATCACAATCACAGACAAGGTGGGAAAACTCATGCTGCTTCATTATTATAACCAAATACTTTCTCCTGACCAAACAACAATAAATTCAGTTTGGTGTCATTTTATTGGGGATATTGCTTAAATTAAACTATTAGCATACCTATAATGGTAACATTTATCTATGAGACAAATGACCCTTCCTGGAATTAAAGCAGCATGTGAGATCAGTAGTTGTCTATGGTGTCAATCTGATGTTCACTTGACATGCTGAAGGCTCTCCAAAGCAGTAACTCAAAAAATGCAGGTAAAAAGTATACAAAGCCTTTTAGAACCTCGTAGAATAGTGTCAAGTCATGTTGGTACATTTATCTGGCATTGAGTTAATAATATCGTTCTTCTTAGTGTTTGTTCAACAGTCTAAATATTGTGCTGAAAACACAAAAAACCATCTGAGGAATGTTCAGTTTAACTTCGTTCTTTTTGCGTTTACACAGGTTATTCAGGCGATATGTCCTTAAAAGAACTTATTTTCAGTCTACATCCCGTCTTTTTGACCAAAAACATTTTTATTCATATTTTGACAATGCTGAAGGGATGACTATTGGTACTTTAACAAAATATTAACACAATCAGATTTATTAAATATTATAACATAATTCAATATTTTCAACTCGTACAAATACACAAATCTTGCATATTTGCTCCATTCGTGCTGCAACATTTGTGTCTTATGGTGTAAAGATGAGCAACTTTGTGTTATTCACATATTTGTATTGACATTATATTTAATATTGATGAGCCAAATCCTTGCTTCGCTTTCTGTTGGAGCACACCATCCAGCCAGACCCATTTTGGGCTGTCTTGTTACTTTTTCTCTCAAAGGTCAGCACTGTCGAGATGGCATGTGATTGGTCAATTTATATCCACTGATCACTGTGATTTAATTTCTAAACTTCCACAAATACAGAATGCTTTGCAATAGTTATAGTTCATATGGCTGGTAAATGTGTGTGGATCTATATTGAATGCATTTGTCGAACATGTCCAAGCTCTAGTTTGCATGTTAAACACGTGTTTTCATATATTTTTCTTTTAACTCATATTGATGCCGTTCTTCGCCCTTTCTCTGTCTTCTTCTTCATCATCTGTCCATCCAGTCATCCATACAGACATGTCAGTCAATTCCTCCTCCAACTCCTCCCTCCATACTGGCAACTGCTTCAACTCCAGAGGGAACATTTCCCTCTTAATGGCCCTCTTCATCAGCTCCATCCTCCTCCTCCCTCTCTTTATCCTCATCCTCTACGTGGGCTATCAACGTTGGAGGAAACATCGTTCTGTGGCCACGGCAGCAATGATGAGTCACTCTGACGTCTTCACCTTTAACATGGTGGCCTTGGAGCTGATCAGTTTCTTGGGGCTCTGCTTCTTCTTTTACGGCATTTACACTAATGAACTAACTGTACTGATGTTAGGGTTTTACATCTACCTCGCCATTCCAACTGGACAGTCTCTGTTTCACCTCCTCACCTGTGTTGAACGCTACCTGGCTGTTGTTCACCCCATCACCTACCTGAGGCTGAGACAGTCGGGCGGAGTCAGGATCAGAAATACCATCATTGGGTTTGTTTGGCTGTTTATCTTTGTATCACAGGGTCTACTCATGATTAATAATTTTTCAAACCTCCTTTGTTTTACCATCTTTTTCTTGGTCGTCGCCTTTGTTGTCGTGTCTTTCTGCAGCCTGTCTGTTCTCTGTGTTCTGATTCGTCCAGGGCCAGGGGAAGTGGGTAGGCAGAGGAAACGGGTTGACCAATCAAAGCAGAGGGCATTCTATACAATCATGGTAATCATGGGAGCTCTGTCGTTGAGGTTCTTGATGCACCCTGGTTTCCTATGGAGCACAATCTTTATCGATGTTAAGCCCCAGTGAAAGATGCATTGTGTCGTTGCTTTCTCCCTGGTTCTGTATGCCCAGCAGTATGGTGTTACCTCTGCTGTTTCTTCGCCGGGCAGGAAAACTACCAAAATGTAAACACAACACTGGATCAGGTTGAGGGTTCGACCATTGAACCTTGATAAAGTCATCATACGCCTTTGAAACAGCCATTTTTTGTTTTAGATCCTGAAATTATCTCAAGGAAATTGAATCGAAAGCAACTGGATTTGGTTTTTGTCTTGAAGACGTTTCACCTCTCATCCGAGAGGCTTCATCAGTTCCTGCTCCCTTGACTAGGCTGAGACTAGTCTCGAGCCTAGTCTCAGCCTAGTCAAGGGAGCAGGAACTGATGAAGCCTCTCGGATGAGAGGTGAAACGTCTTCAAGACAAAAACCAAATCCAGTTGCTTTCGATTCAATTTCCTTGAGATAACTATGACCTGGATGAATGAGAATATTCACAATCCTGAAATTAAAACACTGTAAGTTTTTCTATCTGTCACTGGTTTGCTGCCAATTGGTTGCCAGGGTGCAGCTTGGTCTGACCAGTGTGGATGCAATTTATTAGATCTTTGTCGACATACATCATTTACCAACTCATTTGTCTCTTTGCCAATGGTAATAATGATATATGCACCCAACTGTAGAGGCATAAAGTCTATCATGGAGTGTAATTAACATGTTATTATGCCTACTCTTACTGTGATGGCTCACTGGTAGATGCAGACATACGATGCTTTTCAAAAAGTTCACATTTAGAAAAACACCACGCAAACAGTTCACATGGCTTGTGCCTGATTATGGCATCATCATATCAGCCTGTTATGTTTGTAGAAATGTTCATTTTATATTTTATTTTAAAGGCTTTACGGGCCAATGCAGTTGGCGCATTGACATTATCATGTATCACTAGGTTCGTCGAAAATTGTAGATGGTAGCTTTGTTGTTATAAGGTGGTCTGTAGGGGGTACTGGGTAGTCTTTGAACGTTTCTAGTTGGTTACTTTGGGCATTGGTTCATAGTTTACTGCTAGGTGGTTGTTATCAACTGCTAGGTTGTTATTGGTGCGTTCAGACCAATTTTTTGTTTTCTTCCCTCTACACGCCCGAATATCAATCTACCCCAAACAGCCAAACAGCCATTGTATTGCACATTTGTTATAAGGTAGCAAGTAATGGCAAACATGCCAATGGAGGTCACCTCTGCGATCACTGCTGCTGTCAGGCTGATAAACAAGAGTAAAGATAATCCCCAAAGTCTCTCTGCAACATTTTGCAAAGCCTCGTGACAAACGCAATTTTTTCACTCAATCTAAATGCATGAAAAATGTTCCTCTCATTTTGTCTGAATGCATCATTACTGGCGGTAATTAGGCTCTTTCTGGGTTGTTGGGGTTATGAGAAGGGTGTTTGCTAGTTCTGGTTCAGCTTTAAGTTATCCAGGGTGGTTGTGATTATATACATATTATATACATACAGAGTAGCCAGCTGGTTACTCGATTGTTACTGATGGTTTCTCAGGTATTCCGTGTGGGTTGTCTTGCAAGGTGTCCCAAAGCTGTTTCTGTGTCGTTGCCAGGTTGCATTTTGACATTAGATTTTGACTTCCACTTGCCATAATTTCTTGTGAATCTGTGTAGATGTATTGTCTCAATGCTGTCCTGTTTTAGAGGTAGTAAATAAATGCCACTGGCAGTTTTGAAGCTTCACCAGTCCATGAGAGACGTTCCCAACTGTACTGTGTGTTGAGCCAACTGTATAACGGACCAGTCAATATTCTGTTCCTGTTTAAATAATAAACTTCGGCCTAATCAGATAATCAAGCCTGCTCATCATTTTCCACACCACACACACTTACACAGAAAGCTGAAGGGTTATAAAACCAATGGGCATGAACTTGAATTCAAAGGCTTTATAAATCATTGACCTAATTATAATTCTTAATTTTTTTTCTCTCCATCACAGCTCTGTCAGACCACATGACCTGTTTTTTCTTCACCAATTTTCTGCAATAAACAATCATTACAACGGTACAACCTGGACTCTATTTTATTCCATCTAACATCTTGCTACTCTCTCTGAGAATAAAGAAACACTTCCAGGAAGTTTTTATCGCCATAATGTTGTTCTGCACTGCTGTCATGTTCATTTCAAGAAAATTTGCCTTCTGTGATTTATCGTCTCCAGTCATCATAGCTTTATTATACAACATGCAAAGCACGTCCTGCCTCTGTCTGTCAATCGGAGACAGTGACATCATTAATAAGCCACACCTGCATACACAGATGAGTATTATTGAATATTTGGACCAAGAACCAGTGAACATCAGTCAGTGAGTTTGGAGACGCAGAAGAAGGACGATCACAATCACAGACAAGGTGGGAAAACTCATGCTGCTTCATTATTATAACCAAATACTTTCTCCTGAACAAACGACAGTGACTTCAGTTTGGTCTCATTTTATTGGGGATATTGCATAAATTAAATTATTAGCATACCTATAATGGTAACATTTATCTATGAGACATATGAGCCTTCCTGGAATTAAAGCAGCATGTGAGATCAGTAGTTGTCTACTGTATCAATCTGATGTTCACTTGACATGCTGAAGGCTCTCCAAAGCAGTAACTCAAAAAATGCAGAAAAAAAGTCACAACTTACCGGGGTGACCTCGTAGAATAGTGTCAAGTCATGTTGGTACATTTATCTGGCATTGAGTTAATAATATTGTTCTTCTTACTGTTTGTTCAACTGTCTAATTATTGTGCTGAAAACACAAAAACCATCTGAGGAATGTTCAGTTTAACTTTGTTCTTTTTGCGTTTACACAGTTTATTCAGGCGATATGTCCTTAAAAGAACTTATTTTCAGTCTACATCCCGTCTTTATATATTTTTGACCAAATACATCTTTATTGATATTTTGACAATGCTGAAGGGATGACTATCGGTACTTTAACAAAATATTAACACAATCAGATTTATTAAATATTATAACATAATTCAATATTTTCAACTCGTACAAATACACAAATTTTGTATATTTGCTCCATTCGTGCTGCAACATTTGTGTCTTATGGTGTAAAGATGAGCAAATTTGTGTTATTCACATATTTGTATTGACATTATATTTAATATTGATGAGCCAAATCCTTGCTTTGCTTTCTGTTGGAGCACACCATCCAGCCAGACCCATTTTGGGCTGTCTGGTTACTTTTTCTCTCAAAGGTCAGCACTGTCGAGATGGCTTGTGATTGGTCAATTTATATCCACTGATCACTGTGATTTAATCCCTAAACTTCCACAAATACGGAACGCTTTGCAATAGTTATATTTCATATGGCTGGTCAATGTGTGTGGATCTATGTTGAATGCTTTTGTTGAACATGTCCAAGCTCTAGTTTGCATGTTAAACACGTGTTTTCATATATTTTTCGTTTAACTCATTGATGCCGTTCTTCGCCCTTTCTCTGTCTTCTTCTTCATCATCTGTCCATCCAGTCATCCATACAGACATGTCGGTCAATTCCTCCTCCAACTCCTCCCTCCATACTGATGACTGCTTCAACTCCACAAGGAACATTTCCCTCTTCATGGCCCTCTTCATCAGCTCCTTCCTCCTCCTCCCGCTCTTTATCCTCGTCCTCTACGTGGGCTATCAACGGTGGAGGAAACATTGTTCTGTGGCCACGGCAGCAATGATGAGTCACTCTGACGTCTTCACCTTTAACATGGTGGCCTTGGAGCTGATCAGTTTCTTGGGACTCTGCTTCTTCTTTTACGGCATCTACACTAATGAACTAACTGTACTGATGTTAGGGTTTTACATCTACTTCGCCATCCCAACTGGACAGACTCTGTTTCACCTCCTCACCTGTGTTGAACGCTACCTGGCTGTTGTTCACCCCATCACCTACCTGAGGCTGAGACAGTCGGGCGGAGTCAGGATCAGAAATATCAGCATTGGGTGTGTTTGGCTGTTTAGCTTTGTATCACAGGGTCTACTTTGGAATAATTATACTAACCTAATTTGTTTTAACAGCTTCGTCTTGGTCGTCTCCTTAAGTGTCGCCTCTTTCTGCAGCCTTTCTGTTCTTTGCGTTCTGATTCGTCCAGGGCCAGGGGAAGTGGGCGGGAACAGGGTGCAAGTTGACCAATCAAAGCAGAGGGCTTTCTACACCATCATGGCTATAATGGGAGCTCTGTCGTTGCGGTTCTTGAGCAACCTGGTTATCATTCTGCTATCTACTTCATCACTGTTAAGCTTCAGTGACATGTGTTTAATGATATGGTCTCTACTCTGGTTCAATCTGCCCAGCAGTCTGGTGCTGCCTCTGCTGTTTCTACACCGAGCAGGAAAACTACCGGGCTGTAAACACAACACTGACTCAGGGTGAGGTTTGAACCAAAGTTCCTTCAAAGAAATCATCATTAAAATTAACGCAATATTTCAAAATTGTTGTGCAAATTACACGCAGTTAGTACAACTTTTTGATACTAATTCCGTTACAATTTCAATTTTCTGTACAAATACGACAATGTTGTCAAAGCCCGACAAAAAATTAAGTCAAATCAGAAACTATGATGAAAAAGTAAACAAGATTACAAATCTTACCAAAGATCTGGTATGAGAGTTTTTGACATGAAGGCTATTGTCAAATTTTCCATCGACACATTATCCATGAGTTTCCTGGGGACACTTGAGGATGTCGCTGTGTAAGGATTACCTTTCCTTTTAACATTGAAAATGTCAGTTCTGTTTCAGTGACATGATACGGCAGAAGTCACTCCCACAATCCCTGGTAACAAATGCAGCAACTTCCCTGCTGGACTAAATTTCAGGCATTACATGTCATCAAAGAGGGGGGAAGATAATGAAATACATCTAGTGCGGGACTGTCACATAGAAATAAAAAATAACAGCATCACGTTAGTCAGCTAGCGAGTTAGTTATTGAGATATCAGCTAGCAGTGATTGTCTCATGCTGGAAAAAGAAAAGGACCATCAAACATTGAGACGACGGAGATTTCTCATAACCTCCATTTGGATGGCCAAGAATCAGGACATCCTTCCTGAAATTGACTGTGCAAAATGGAGGAGCAGGGCTTAATTGTAAGCACAAGGGGTGTGTTGGGATTGGGCCTAGGTCGTTCACTTGGGGCTGGAGACAGAAATTGGAGTGTTTGCTAGTTGTAGTTGTTTTTTATGTTGTTCACGGTGGTTGGTTGTGTGTTAAATTGTAGTTTGTCAGGTTGTTACTAGAATGTTACTGGTGATTTCTAGGTCATTCACTGTGGTTGGCAATGTCATGTAAGGTGTCCTAAACCTTTCATTTTGTTGTTGTCAGGTTGGTTTTACATTCCACTTATTGCATTTTGAAATTTCATTTTTACTGCATATAACAGAGTTTGTATAGAATGGGATTCTACTTGCTGTAACTGACAAGTTATTTTTCCAAAATTGCAAAATGGACACTCTAGCTAGCCTCTGTGGTAAAACATAACTTGCCATTGTGTACTGTGTTTGAGTTTCCTATAACCAGCCAACTCTACTGGACTGGATCAGTATATATTCTGTTCCTGTTTAGATAATAAACAGCGGCATAGAAAAACAATCAAGCGTCCTGCTCATCATTAGGCACACAACACAGAGTCAGAATTACTGCTCCAGAGAATCAGGTAGTGGTTTTTGGAGTTTGACTTGTTTGCTTTATAGTGGAGCTCTCCAACAGACATATAAATGATGTGTCTTTGATTTAGGATAGGGGTCACCAATCTCAGAAATTATTTAGCATCTTTTATCAATGTGCACTACAAAACCTCACTGACTGGCTAATAAATCACTATTCCTGGTTGTGGTTTCATGCTTACAAATGTTGAAATGTTGTGGTCCCTCATTAGCATTGCTGATCTGCAGGTGACCCTGTCTAATGAAAGAATAATGAGAAGGAAAAATTTGCCTTCTGTGATTTATAGTCTTCAGTCATCATAGCTTTGCTATACAACATGCAAAACACGTCCTGCCTCTATCTGTCAAGCTGAGACACTGACATCATTAATAAGCCACACCTGCATACACAGTTGAGTGTTATTGTATATCTGGACCAAGAACCAGTGAACATCAGTCAGTGAGTTTGGAGACGCAGAAGAAGGACGATCACAATCACAGACAAGGTGGGAAAACTCATGCTGCTTCATTATTATAACCAAATACTTTCTCCTGACCAAACAACAATAAATTCAGTTTGGTGTCATTTTATTGGGGATATTGCTTAAATTAAACTATTAGCATACCTATAATGGTAACATTTATCTATGAGACAAATGACCCTTCCTGGAATTAAAGCAGCATGTGAGATCAGTAGTTGTCTATGGTGTCAATCTGATGTTCACTTGACATGCTGAAGGCTCTCCAAAGCAGTAACTCAAAAAATGCAGGTAAAAAGTATACAAAGCCTTTTAGAACCTCGTAGAATAGTGTCAAGTCATGTTGGTACATTTATCTGGCATTGAGTTAATAATATCGTTCTTCTTAGTGTTTGTTCAACAGTCTAAATATTGTGCTGAAAACACAAAAAACCATCTGAGGAATGTTCAGTTTAACTTCGTTCTTTTTGCGTTTACACAGGTTATTCAGGCGATATGTCCTTAAAAGAACTTATTTTCAGTCTACATCCCGTCTTTTTGACCAAAAACATTTTTATTCATATTTTGACAATGCTGAAGGGATGACTATTGGTACTTTAACAAAATATTAACACAATCAGATTTATTAAATATTATAACATAATTCAATATTTTCAACTCGTACAAATACACAAATCTTGCATATTTGCTCCATTCGTGCTGCAACATTTGTGTCTTATGGTGTAAAGATGAGCAACTTTGTGTTATTCACATATTTGTATTGACATTATATTTAATATTGATGAGCCAAATCCTTGCTTCGCTTTCTGTTGGAGCACACCATCCAGCCAGACCCATTTTGGGCTGTCTTGTTACTTTTTCTCTCAAAGGTCAGCACTGTCGAGATGGCTTGTGATTGGTCAATTTATATCCACTGATCACTGTGATTTAATTTCTAAACTTCCACAAATATAGAATGCTTTGCAATAGTTATATTTCATATGGCTGGTAAATGTGTGTGGATCTATATTGAATGCATTTGTCGAACATGTCCAAGCTCTAGTTTGCATGTTAAACACGTGTTTTCATATATTTTTCTTTTAACTCATATTGATGCCGTTCTTCGCCCTTTCTCTGTCTTCTTCTTCATCATCTGTCCATCCAGTCATCCATACAGACATGTCGGTCAATTCCTCCTCCAACTCCTCCCTCCATACTGACAACTGCTTCAACTCCAGAGGGAACATTTCCCTCTTCATGGCCCTCTTCATCAGCTCCATCCTCCTCCTCCCTCTCTTCATCCTCGTCCTCTACGTGGGCTATCAACGGTGGAGGAAACATCGTTCTGTGGCCACGGCAGCAATGATGAGTCACTCTGACGTCTTCACCTTTAACATGGTGGCCTTGGAGCTGATCAGTTTCTTGGGACTCTGCTTCTTCTTTTACGGCAACTACACTAATGTACTAACTGCAGTGATGGTAGGGATGTACATCTACCTCACCATCCCAATTGGACAGACTCTGTTTCACCTCCTCACCTGTGTTGAACGCTACCTGGCTGTTGTTCACCCCATCACCTACCTGAGGCTGAGACAGTCGGGCGGAGTCAGGATCAGAAACATCAGCATTGGGTGTGTTTGGCTGTTTAGCTTTGTATCACAGGGTCTACTCATGATTAATCATTTTACGAACCTCCTTTCTTTTAGCATCTTTTTCTTGGTCGTCTCCTTAAGTGTCGCCTCTTTCTGCAGCCTTTCTGTTCTTTGCGTTCTGATTCGTCCAGGGCCAGGGGAAGTGGGCGGGAACAGGGTGCAAGTTGACCAATCAAAGCAGAGGGCTTTCTACACCATCATGGCTATAATGGGAGCTCTGTCGTTGCGGTTCTCAAGCAACCTGGTTATCACTCTGCTATCCAGATTTCTACTGTTAAGCTTCAGTGACATGTGTTTAATGATGTGGTCTGTTCTCTCGTTCAATCTGCCCAGCAGTCTGGTGCTGCCTCTGCTGTTTCTACACCGAGCAGGAAAACTACCGGGCTGTAAACACAACACTGACTCAGGGTGAGATGACGTGCAAGAAGTCAAGCCAATAATCCCTGGTACCAAGTGCAGCAACTTCACTGCTGGACTAAATTTCAGGCATTAAGTGTCAGTCATGCAGAAATCAATAGTTAGTTATTGAGACATCAGCAAACTAGTAGTGGTTGTCTCATGCTGGATATAGAGAAAAAGACCATGAAACATTTAGACGACGGAGTTCTTGAACCGTCGATTTGAAGTGTGCCTCTGAATAACCTCAGGATCAGGACATCCTACCTGAAAATGAACACAGAAAATGGAGGGGTAGGGTTTAATGGTAAGCGCCACAGGTGTATTGGGATTGGGCCTAGGTTGTTCATTGGGGGCTGGAGACAGTAATTGGGCTATTTTTATTGATTTAGCTGATTTTTATGTCATACGTGGTGGTTGGTCGTGTGTTACATTGTAGTTTGTCAGGTGGTCACGAGAATATTATCGATGGTTTCAAGGGTGTTCAATGTGGTTTGTCTTTTTAGCTATTACAAAACTGTTTCTGTGTTGTTTGCGTAGGATGTGATTCCACTTGCCATTATCGATGCATCTATGTCCAATGTATGAACATAATATGCACTGTGATTTATGGAAGTGTCAATCAGTGGAGCGTGTGTGTGTGCATGTGTGTGTGCGTGTGCATGTGTGTGTGTGATTCAGGTGGCCAGTCCTATTATGCAAAACATCAGTGTGGTAGCCTTATTGTGTGGTGCCATGTTATAGATTTTAGATGAGTGTGTGTGTGTGTGTGTGTGTGTGTGTGTGTGTTGATCAGTTTCAGACACTTCCACATATATTATTACCTGCTCAATAATTGTTTTAAATGAATATAAAATAGTTGTTTGTCATGTGATATTACATTTTTACCGGTGAAACAATTTTTGACACATGGTAACACCTGAGAAATTGTTTTCCACATGTATCACAACCAGCGACATAGCTGTTAACATGTCATCTTACCTGTCCAAATGGTTTCACCTGTTATGTTGTCAATTTTCAAAAGTCAAATATCTGATAATCACATGTGCTCAAATCAGTTTATTCTGTTAAATGTTGTCTTACATGCAAAAAACAAATGTATATGTGCAGTGCCGGCCCTGACCAATTTGGAATAAAAGATTTTAGCTGGCGCTCCTGTTGCATCGCACTCACACAGAAACTGCATGTTTGCATTCAAGATTTTATTTAAGTCAAAAATATCCCACCAAATAAAAACTGAAGAAAGAAACAAGTGATACATTACATACAAACATTAAACAATATTCTATTTACATACAAAATAAAAACATGCTGTGTCACTCTGCTGTGCTGAGGTAGAAGGACCTGATGCTGTGTCACTGGGGAGGTGGTGAAATATTATTATTATTACATCTGAAGAGAGAAGAGAAGTATATGTGACCACTGGATGTTACATTTTAATAAAAAAACAGATGCTTGGTGTGAGCTATACATACGACTAATATAGACTAATAGTGAAAATACCATGAGATTCATTCAACTTTATCATCATGCAATGCAGTCTAATTCAGTGCAAAAGGCAGTAAAGTGCAGTTAATATACATATATATATATATATATATATATATATATATATATAGCCTATGCATGATATGGGAAAGCTAAGGTGTGGAGAATTAACAGTTATACACTTGAACTGCACTTTAACACTGTTGTAAACTTTAACAAACATAAACTGTGACACAATAAACCAAAGGCTTACAACGACCCTATTACTTATAAATGGGATGGAAAACTAATAGCATTTTAACTGACATACAAGCAGGAAAACACAGCGACAGGTTAAAATAACACCTGAACAGGCCTAACGTTAACTCTCCAAATGTCCCTGATGAATTTAAGATAACTTATGTTGACTCAAGCTATTTACTGATTATTAAACAATGCTACTACCGTCCGAAGTAAGTGAGCAAGCTACCACTCTGCCCCAACAACAGTAACTGCAATCATTAAACTATTAATTTCACTCACTTCATCACATTGACGTTACTGTACCTCTATCTTCTTCACCTTTTTCTTCCTCTTCTTTCCTTCTTTTCCTTCCCTGGGTGCCAGATGGTTTCAGTCTTTTGGACATTGGGATTCCGCTACAGTATCAGTGAATCTCTCTATTGGTCTTGGGGTCTCGGTCCGGCCAGGAACCCAGAAAAAAGGCCTCTCCATTATTTAATAGGCTTTGCTGTGGAGTTATGTTGCTGTGGGCTTATATAATATTTCCAAATAATAGTAGTAATAGCACTGGTAACACTGGTAAGAACAATTTTGCAGCGCCTCCCTCAGATGACAGCGCCCTTAACATTCGCCCATACAGCCTATGCCGAGGGCCGGCTCTGTATATGTGAATTCATGAAATGTTTTTCACATGTGATGTTAAACATGAAGTTATTTTTTTTCATACCCTTAGAAAGATGTCTTACTTCTATTTATTTGTATATGATTCAATTTAACTGGGGGGTCACCTTCAAAATATAAATATTAAAAATCTATTTAATGTGTGATAAAGTCATGTGTCCTTTTTGTATTATTGTGGCAGTACTGTTCTAGTATTGTATCATAGATATTGTTATATTGATGAGCCTGGCCTGATGGATGCTCATACAGGTAAATCTGCTGCTGCATGTTTTATGTCATTGTTGTAATCAAGGCTTCCGCTTCACCTACCAAGTATATTTGATTTTAAAACTTTAGTGTTAACAACAAATATTATTAAGTAAATTCTAGACCTTGCGTTTTCAAGAGGTGAAGTGACAGATAATGTTGTCTGTGCAAGGAATGCTGCTGTTGAACTTCCTGCCCCTGGTGCTTACGGTGTCACTACGAGGTTTGGTGTCCCTCCACGGTTACATGTGTCAACTGGTCCCTGCCACTCCCACAAAGTAGGAGTTGATTTTTGAATGTATTGACCTGTTCTAAATCTAAAATTACAGTCTGTAGGTGCAACAGACCATTTTAAGTAGTTTGCCCTGTGATCCAGTCGATGGCGCTCATCAGCTTGACCTACTGCATGCCCTTGACCTATCAATTGAGCTAGTAATGTTACGTTGTTTTCTACATAAACAGAGGACACTAGCGAGCAAAATTGTCCTGAGCAGAAAATCACGACACCGAAGCATCTTATAAGTAGTCTATGGAAGTATTTTGGGTTCTACACTATAGATGGAAGACTAACGAACAAAGATAAGGCTGTCTGTCGACGCTGTACAAGGCAGCTGTCTTACTCTACAATGACAACAATCTGCGGACTCACCTACTAGCTTGCCAACCACGTCAAGCAGCGGAGGCGAAAGTGAACAACCTTGTCTGACTGCCTACTATTCGGCACACTCAGCTTCTGCAAGGTCAAGGTCAAGGTAAACTTTATAATCCCACAAGTGCGAAAATCATGTGGTCACCATTGCACGTTCCATTGCTATATACTGTAAGAACATTGGGGAAACATGACAAGCATGTATGAATTAATTAAAATAGTTTGGCCCCTTGCCAGCAGCTCAATTATTCAAATTTATTCAAACAAATTGCTTGTCACTTCAAGTTCATTCGAACATACATGTACCTGATGACGAGGGGAAAGTTACCCAGCAGGGCCAACGGTCAACCCCAAGACTGTGGTTGATTTGTTTCATATTGATTCTACCAGATTTGGGCAGGAATATGTTTTGTATATTTTATCCACAAAACCATAAACACATCTTGTGTTGGAAAAACATTGGCTCTTGGAAAAATTAAAATGAATCAGTGGCTTGACATGCAAACAACCTGCCTATTTCCCTCCAGTGTAAACACAAACACCACAGACCATCAACCATCATTATCAACACATCTGTTCACAGCAGACAGGTTACTGTTGGACACAAACACAGATACCCTGCTCAGTGTTGATCTGTTTTACCCTTTTGATTGCTTTAGATTTAATAACATTACATAACATTTGGATTTACAGAGTACAGAATAAGTAACTACCTAGAACTGAATTACTATGATTAGACAGGTCACCTTATTGTAATGTCATTTTCGGATTTGCTGAGAGTAGAAAAACAAAATGCCACTTTAAGCGAGTCAGCCACGTTGTGCTAACTATGGAGATATTATCATGTACTTAAAGTAGAAAATAAGGGCTTTTCCGATATATATTTATTTCTTCACCAGGTAACACTTATAATATCTATCACCAATAAATAGTCAACTTATAGTGAATTAGTTCACCGTTATCTCACCGTTAGCAAACAATTACATGCTTTACAAACCATTCATTAAGCAATTGTAAAGGTTTTATCTGATTTTTGACCATCCAAATCATGTTTATAGATAAACCAAAGTTTAATTACCTAAAAATGTACCATTTATTAATAATGGTTAACAAAAAGTGTTACCTTTGAAGTTTATTACAAAATATGTTTTACATATATTTGATTTTCTAACCTTCATGGTATAGGATATTATACCCACTACCTTTATAAAGATAATATTATAATTTGGACCATTTATTTTACAAATAAAAAGTTCATTGATTACTGGCTGTGATCTCTGCATGTACAATCTACCTTTTTCAACAACAAAAAACAAATTTAGATCCTTGCAATCTTAACAATCCCTTTCCCCCTTTCGAAATTGCTACTACTGTCTGATGTCTCAACAACGATAGTCTCAAAAAATAGTCTTAGAAAGACTTGCCATTGTTCTCCATGGCAACCAAGGCCACAACTCTCTTTCTGAAACATGTCAGTAATCCTCACTACAGAGTCGTGAATGTGTATGTGATGGACAACAAAAAATCCCAATAACAGCTACAAAACAGTTAAATAATGATTGAATGCTCATTAAAGAATGCACAATATATTGCTATATTTTATGATAGCTTTTGTTTATCTACATTTGTTGACTTTAGTTGAACCTGTCCAGACACAGTCCACCCCAGGAGCCAGCAAATGGAAAGTTAATTCCCCCGGCCATGGTACAGATCAGACTTGATTGATTGTTTTGTAAATGCAATGGCCTCCCAGCTCTGTTTGTTCTCCATGTACTCTAGACACACCCACTTCTACTCTCTGACAGGTAAACCAATGTGTGGCAGTCTGTGGAGACAGGGGGAAAGGGACACAGCTTCGTCAATTTGGGGGAAAAAAGATGAAACTTGACAAGGTAACAACTCTTAACATTCTCTAATTGATTCATAATAATTTTAAATATTCAAAATAATTATTCGATCGTCAACGAGCAGCTTTTTATGTATCATGAAGTCTTGTTTTTTGATCAAATCCACTGTTGACAAGGAAACCAACTAATTTCCTCTCTTTGTGAACTGATTATCCTGTTTAACCAGAATCAGAATCGGTTTAACATTTATAGTCACTGAAATGCTGTTCAACTAAAACTGATACCGTATCGATATATATATATATATATATATATATATATATATATATATATATATATATATATATATATGTATATGTATACATATACATATATATATATATATATATATATATATATATATATATATATTCTTTGCTATGTCAAAGAAAGAAAGATGGGAAGCAGATGGGGAGACGGTAGAGTGATAACTTGTGGTGCAACTTTCTGAAGGACATTAAATTGTTCTATATTTTATCTCCCTTTACGGTCTTTGTTCTCTTCCACAGGTCATGCCCGTCAACTCCTCATCCTACCTCAATGTTACCCTTGTCTCCCCTCCCCTCCACTCCTCGAGCATTTCTTTCTTTGAGGAATGCCTGAAATACACAGCAAGCAGTGTCCTCTTCAGCACATACACCTTCATCATTGTCCTCCTCCTCCCCCTCTACATCCTCATCCTCTACATGGGTTTCCAGCGATGGAGGAATCAGAGCTCTGGGCCTGCCGGGCAATCAACGAGCCACTCTGACATCTTCACCTACCACATCGTCGCTTTAGAGATTTTCGGTGTTGTGGGATCATTTCTCTATTGTTTGGGCATCTACACCAACAGTGTGGTGGTGTTAATGTTTGGAGTGTTTATATCCTGCGTTATTTTCCCTGGACAGACTCTGTTTCACCTCCTGACCTGTGTCGAGCGCTACCTGGCTGTTGTTCACCCCATCACATACATGCACCTGAGAGAAACAGGCGGGGTCAGAATCAGAAATATCAGCATCTTGTGTGTTTGGTTGGTGTGTTTTGCATGGATGGGGTTAACAACGCTGTACCTGCCAAGTGTTGCTGTGATTCCCTTGCTCTGCATCTGTGCTGTCTCAATAATTGTTATTACTTTCAGCTGCCTTTCTGTTCTGTGTGTTCTAACAAGGTCAGGGCCGGGGGAGGTGGGCAGGAACAAAGACCGGGTTGACCAATCAAAGCAGAGGGCCTTCCACTTCATCTGTGCTATACTGGGGGCGCTGCTGTTGAGGTTTGTCGGGCTTCTGGTTAGTTTTGGGTTTGCCTTTTTGGAGTCGATTCGTCAAAAGGATTTGTGTTTGTGGATGGATTCTGCAATCTTTTTGACTATCCCAAGTACCCTGGTCATGCCTCTGCTGTTTCTACACAAGACAGGAAAACTGCCATGTTGTAGACCCGACACCAGATCAGGATAAGGAATCAAGTAAATAGTGAGCTGAAATGAAACAGGACCTTCCGGACTCTTTATCAGGAATAAGGAAACCTCATTCACACATCAGGCTTACATTTTTAATAATGTAAACAACTTTCTCAACATCACATTATATAAGGAATCCATATAAGCAAGTAAATGAATGAGTTGAGGGGTTGTGGCTCGCTCAAACATTTCTCTAACAGCAAGACAATGTGGAGGATTTTTTTTAGACAGCAGAGACGACAGGTAGAACTTCACATATAACAAACTATTTGTAGTGTCCACCCACATGGATGCTTCCCCATTCATACTGCAGTAGTGACAGGATCAGTTGGCACCAAAGACTGGAGCTAGAATACATCAATATAGGGGGCGCTGTCACTGCAGAAAAATAAATAAGCTTGAAATTTCTTCTCTTTTTCTCACAATTTACCAAACCAACACATTTAGGATACTTAGTGATTTATATTTTTATTTGGGTTGCTGCATATACAATTTTGAGGGGTAATTCATGTTATGGCTGTTGCTTATTATATTTGGGTTGCTGTTTATTTATATGCACGAGGTCCCCCTCCACATTCACCATCAAACCAACATTATATATCTTTGTTATGCTGATGACACTGATATCTACGTTCAATTTAAGTGTAGCTTAAAATCAAATAGTAAGTAATATTTTGAAGTCTCTGATTAATGTTAACTTTAAGTTTATTTCATCTAGCCCGTGTGTTTTATTTGTATATTTTACAGTATGTTTTCAAAAATTCTTATCTTATTCTATTTTGAGGTTGTTGGGGTTTTTTTTTGTTTTTGTTTTTTTAAATTGTCTGTACTTGAATTTGTTTTAATTGTCATGCTGTACTGTTTTATTTTTGGTCATGTAAAGTACTTTACAACTTTTTTTTAATATGCTATATGCTTTAATATGCTATATAAAATTATTATTATTTATCATTGTAAACTCTTTCTGCTCAATTAAATAAACACTTCCAGAAATCTCATATCATCTCAAGCAGTTATTAGATTTATCTGATAAAACAAAAGGGAACCAGATTTTTTTAAAAGCCTTCTAGAACATGTAACATTTTGTTTTGAGTCTCATCTTCTGTTAAGTTAGCTTTATCCATTCAAATGTTTAACCAAGACTCCAATTTTTCCCTCAGCGAAATAACGCTACCTAAAGAAATGTGCTTGCTTATGCTAAATAATATATGAATGTAATTATTAGCCATTGGCAAAGCTGTTTGCATGGCTTAAAGTTTGGCAGTTCACAGTCCAGACAACAGAGTGGAAACCAGAGTGGAAGATTTGGGGGTGATTTGTTTGAATATTTATTTATTTATTTGTCAAATTAAAGTTTTCTTGATTTTTACCAGATATTGAGTCTCAGTGACTTTGGTGATCCTTTAACTCTTTAATTTAGCACAACCAGCCTGTCGAAGGTTTTCGTTTTCCAGCACCTTCATTGTGCCCAACCACTGATGATAATAACACTGGGATCTCTTGACTCTACACTGTCACTGTCAAAGTGAATATTACCTGCTAAACATCAGCATGTTATATTTGTCACAGTTTAATTATCATTGATTTTCATTTGAATTTTACTGCGTTGACAATTTGGGTTTTTAGCTCATTTGCTGACTTAACAACGTTTAGCCTAGCTTAGCACATAGACTCAAAGTCACCTCTGCACACTTTCTCATCAGACACATGACACAACTAATGAAACCAGCATTCAGTTTAAATTTTATTAAATCTATATGTTACTCAACACAGAAAACAAAAGTATCCACAAAAACATCCTCATGTCCTTTGAGATAAATCATTTTTTCAGTTTAGTCAGTTTGGTGCAGTGAATGGGTCTAAATGCTACAATACCAATGAGTTTTATGAAGTATCTACAAAGTGTTATCTTTAGCTTCCGCTCAACGAATGGATGAATCGGAATGCAGAGAACAGAAAGGCTACGGACAGAGACAACAGTTCAGAACAAAAAATTAAACATTATAAAGATATCAACATTGATCTGTGATTGACCTGCTGATCCAGCCAAACAAACCCAATGCTAACATTTTTGATCCTGACTCTGCACGACTGTCTCGGGCCCAGGTAGGTAGTGCTCCACACAGGTGAGAAGGTGAAACAGCTTAACTATTGATTGAACGGGCAAGAGTGACATTTGGCTCCAATTCCCAGCATTCAACCAACTATGAGTGCTGCTCTTTAGCAGATGACCCTGTGCCCTGCAAAGGAATCATGTAAAATGAAAATTTGCCTGCTGTGATGTGCAGCGACGAAATCCTTTGTTTTTCTGCATGCAAAAAAACCCACAGTCCTGCAGCTGTTCATCACTCTGACATGTGAGCACCACAAACAACACTCAATCCAACAGTACCATAGAGTATATTTGTGTACCAGATACCAATAAATATCAGTAATGAATATATATATATATATATATATATATATATATATATATATATATATATATATAGTATCTATACAGATAAATATCATGTACACATCTACAGGTGTCATGTCAGTCTTAGGCCGGTGACATAGTTGCTGTTAAACCACATGTTTGTGTACACAACCGGGTGTGTCTTGGATGTAGTGGTTCAAATACTTGCCTGTATACTATGTGTGTTCACGGAGGATACCACTAGATGGCATGCTGACATGCTTCCTGACTCCTGACCCTTTCACATCCCCATACTGATGCAACACTGCTCCTTCGTTCTGGTGCATATTGCATCTTCCGTACACGTAGCATTAATTTCTGAGGACATGCACAACTGACACTGCACACAGACACAGGACACGTGAGCCAGCCCTCATGTGTACCCAAAAGCACTGTCACAAGCAAGTATATCTTCGGCCTCATCTACACCCCTTCAAATAAAGTGTTAGCATAGTGTTTATTAATTCTCACAGTGTAGCAAGATGATGATCATAAATAAAACACTTCAATCCAGTTTATACAAGTGTCCTCTCATGATTATTTATTGAAGCAAATGTAACATAATAGGTAAAATGTTCTGACAGAGTTGTGATGAAGTTGTATTCTAGTTACATCCTGTTGGTTTTGTAACTCTGTCATAGTGTGCACTAAAAACCTAATGTCAAATGCAGAATGTGGAATGTAAAACCAACCTGGCAACAACACAGTAACATATACAATACAATATAACTTGACTAAATGTAGCTATAACAATATAACATATAACTTAGCAACAATATACAGTGGAACACTTGACCAGACACTGGTAACCATGCTTAACACCTTCCACAACCATCTATAAAATTCTAGTAACAATTTGGCAATATTCTAGAAAGACTTTAGAGGCGGCTGTAGCTCAGGAGGTAGCGTGGGTCATCTAGTAATCCGAAGGCGGATGGTTTGAATCCCCAGCTCGCCCAACTGCATGGCCAAGAATCCTTGAGCAAGATACTGAAACCCCAATTGCTCCTGATGAGCATTTCACAACTTGCATGGCCTGAGAAAAATTATCTTTTAATTTATAGTTCTCAAACATACAGTGCCTCTAGAAAAACAACTTACCCTGTGAACGTTTTTTTGTTTGTTTGTTTGTTTTAAAAAATCTCTAACCTGAATCTATAAATCTGTGGATGGGCTTAAGAAGAGCAGTCAGCTGCCATTCACAATGAAATATGAGGATCATGTTTCCAAGCCGGTATTCCAGTTTTCTGTTTTTAATTCATTTCTTTTTAGAGTAATATTTTCATTAGTTAAATGTTATAAGACAGGGTGTCAGACGAAAAAGGGTGATCATTTTTAAAATTGGTGCTTGATGATTTTTTACGGTTTCACTCTCAACCTGATTCAGTGTTGTGTTTACAACCTGGCAGTTTTCCCGCCCGTTGAAGAAACAGCAGAGGTAACACCAGACTGCTGGGCAGAGAGAACCACTCTACAGATATCCACACTAAACATATCTCTCTGTAGCTGAACACCGACAAAACAGTTATTGCAATGACAGCCAGGTTGCTGAAGAGCTTCAACAACAGAGCTCCCATGATTGCCATGATGGTGTGGAAAGCCCTCTGCTTTGATTGGTCAACTCGCTCCCTGTTCCCACCCACTTCCCCTGGCCCAGGACGAATCAGAACACAGAGAACAGAAATGCTGCACAAAGAGACAACAGTTGAGGAGAAGACCACGAACAAGAAACTGTAGACGATGATAAAATGAAAACTGATCCTTGTTATAGCCAGTGTTCCCAAGCTAAACAGCCAAACACACCCGATGCTGATATTTCTGACTCCACCTGACTGTCTCAGCCGGAGGTAGGTGATGGGGTGAACAACAGCCAGGTAGCGCTCGAAACAGGTGAGGAGGTGAAATAGAGTCTGTCCAGGTGGAACAGTGGAGTAGATGTACAGCCCTACTATCAGTACAGTGTGTTGTTTAGAGTATATGCCATAACAGCGTAAGCAATACCCCAAGAAACCGATCAGCTCCAGGACAACCATGTTATAGGTGCAGATGTCAGAGTGACTAGTAATCAGAGCTGTGGCAACAGAGCGCTGTTTCCTCCATTTTTGGTAGCCTGCATAGAGGACGAGGATGAAGAGAGGGAGGAGGAGGAGGATGTAGCTGATCAAGAGGGCTGAAAAGATGGAAACGCTCCTTCTGGAATAGAAGCATTCAAGCGTAGACTGAAGGGAGGAGTTGGAGGAGGAATTGATTGACATGTCTTTTGTATGGAAAAGAAAGTGAGAAAAGAAAAACAGTGTCAATACAAGTAACAGGAAAAATGTGATCATTTATTAAACAGCAAATTAACACACTCTTTAGCCTGAATATGTCCCTTCACATGTTCAAAACATGTTCAAAACATGCATACAAACCTTGCTATCAGATCACTCTGACAGTCTACATCAGACAAATTCCTACTGTGTAAATGCTCGTGTAATGTATTGGATGGTCATCGCAAATTATCATTAACTTAATGCCAGATAAATGCATCCGTAGAGAACAGACCGGAGTGCTGGAGGCAACATTTTGGTTGGTGGACAGTGAGGTGTTCTTGAGCGCCGTTTACACCCCTTAACATCCCTCTTACTAGATTCATGACCAGACAAGTTGAAACTTGCAGCTACTTTGCAAAAGAATGTGGTCTGCAACATCAATTAAATCTCGGGAAAGATTACTGTCGGGCATTTCTAAAACATGCAAGTTTATACCAATGTTTAAGCCAATAACTTTAGTTGTAGTTGAACATACAGAATATTTGTTTAAGCAATTATTGTCTACATTATGCCATCCTAACTACATCGAAGGTATTTAGAGAAGAAAAGACTCCCTCCCTATCCCCACAAGAAAGCAGTCATGTCCAACTGGTCAGACAAGCTTGCTTGGGATCATTCAGCAATAATCAGGGCAGAATGATGGATGCGGGGTGTCCCCCACTGTTTTAGATTAATGTTATTGTATTTCGAATGAAAATTTCATTTAAGCCATAACACCAATTAAACCAAATTAAACAAATGTTGTTTGTCCAAAAATATGTAAATGGTCTTAATCATGGAGAGGCATGAATTTTCCCATTGGTATTTTGCATATTTATGAGAATAAAATTATTTGAAAAAGTTATTAAATCAAACCCACCTTGTTAGCAGTTGTTTCTCACCATCTGAGTCCCCAAATCAGTGACAGCCTTTCACTCTGGTCTGGTCCGAATGTGTACGTCTGCTGTATAATGTCGCAGACTGACAGGAGCAGGACGGCAGAGTTTTGCATTTTGCAAATCAAGCTACTAATTTTGTGTGACTCTGGACAATAAATCGTAACAGGCAAATCTTCTTACAACAATGTCACCAAAAGCTTTACGTCAAGATTTTTTGTGGCAGTCATGATAATCATGTTTATATCTGGAAATGTGTTGCAGACATGTTGTAGGGTTGGAACAGTGCTCTTCAACTTGTCATCTTCCTCTCTCTCTCTTTGACATTTCTGTCCAGAGTTTAGGGGATTTCAACAGATCTGCCCAAATGTGAACAAACACTGCTAAAAACCACAAAGGTGTAGATAGTTGAGGAAATCTACATACATTTTCCTGCTGATAATTAGACGACAAGATTGTTGTTAAAGACATGTCTGCATGCTGAGTGTCAAGCGACAACCAGCAGCCTGCAGCCGACCCTGAGATTTGACCTCCTCGTGGAACAACAAAACTTGTCATTTGAATCATAAAAACGTAATATGTTTACATGTGCAACATGCAAAGCACACACACACACACACACACATACATAAATGCTAATACTGGCTTATGTTCAATGTTATCACTATGTAATACAACTAAATGGCAATATGGTCGACTTTTTTTGGTTTGTTTTTATTTGAAGGGAAATTCATATCATCACGTTTGCTGCCCTCACACTTAGAATGGCTCAATCTTTACTCATGTAAGTTAGCAGTTTGTCACACAAACATTCATATTTTGTGTGACAACTGATTTCAGATGAGTTTTGGTACATGCTCTAAAAAAGACAAAAATAAGTATTTTCGCTTCCTGTTTGTCCAAAGCATGTTATTATCGGCATGCCGTGCAGTTCTTCTGCCCCTGTGCGGCCAAAACATTCATCCCTTTTTTGTTTCCAGGACAACATAATTATCCTCCTTTTGGGTGTGAAATGTATCTTTCCAATAACTTTTCTAATCCTCTAATAACTAGAATGGCACCCAGTAGAGCACATACCTCTGCCACAACCCAACAGTCCCCTTTGTATTCACTCAGATACGAGTGACCTGAATTCGCCTGATTTTTTTCATCAACATCCCAAAAATCTCACAATGTAAAAGAAACTGAGAAAAAAATTCCCAAATCTATCTCTTGACCCAGATCAGCACCAAAAATTAACGAGGCCTGTTCTAATCCATTCAGTACTTTTTGTGTAATCCTGCTGACAAACCAACCAACAAAGGATCAACCAAATGGACATACGTGATTACTAACTTGATTGAGAAATATCATAATATATATGATTCTGAAATGAATGTGTATGAGTAGTTTTGATACATTATACATCAATGCTTACTTTGATTTTGAATATAGGATTTTTTTGGAATTTACTGAAGCAAAAGATCTCAATACTTTGACAAGCACTGTGACATAAACTCACTTCTCCTTTTTTGATTTTAGATTATGAATTTGTTGAATTTGTATTTATTCTTTTAGCAGTCAGTGATTTAGGACCGTGATTAAAGTATTGACTCCTTAAGATGTCCACATTTGTATGATACTGACACAGTTGACCACGTCACAACATTTGGTTACAACCAATATCTTAAGCTTCCAGATCTTTTTGAGCCAGTGGCTTTCTTTCAAGAACTTCCTCATGGACAAAACGGAACGATTGAGACATACATGCAATTTTCAAAAAGTAAACTGCTCAATTATATTTCATTACACAGCTTTTAATAACTTCACCCCTTTTTGGAATTCACTTTAATGTTCAGTGTTACTTGATATGGAAATTATTAACTTCAATTAACAATTACTCAGTTGTAAATGTGTAAATGTTTTTGGTTGCATAATCAGCACAGATCTCTGGACTCTTCATGCAGCTCATGTAACCAGCTAATGCTCAGACTATTGAGATCATATTCAAATGACTGGCAGCTGAGCCTGTGACCTGATTTCCATGTGAGGCAATAATAATCTGGAAAAATATATTTGACTGCTTGAACTTAAGTATATGCTAATAAAATTGTTCTTGTAATACGCAAGATAACAAAAAAAAGTCCTGCTCTCCCTTGTTCTTCACATATACAAACATCAAACACACCCACCACATACACATGTCTAGCTGAATGATAATGTGTGAGGCCTTTCTCCAGCACTGGCACAGCGCTGTGGTTAGTAAGGTAGTCCGAGGTGGAGGTAGATGTTGGGGATACCATGTACTTGGTCTCCACTGAATTTAAAATAAGTGTATTATGAAAAAGGTGTATGTAAAAAGTCAGAGTCAGAGTGAAGTTGAGCATAAGCCCAGTTTGGAGTGGGAAAACGGGCAAATAAAATTATTTCGTCTCTGTGGTAAATGGTCCTTTATGATGATTATACAAAATTTAATGGCAAACTATCCAAAGGTCTCTGAGATATTTTAGTCCAGACCTAAAGTGGTGGGCCAACACTGCATGATAAAGCAAGAACTAATGAGATGATATACCATCGGATGTGAAGCTACAACTGTTTGTTGCACAATGTTAAAGATCTATGCCTTCTTTAGATTAATGGACAGACCTAATCCTGGATTGTCTTGGACAGATAAATATCTGCGCTCTCTGTTCTTGTGAAATAATCTCGTATGAAATATGGTCCTGGGGTCGGATGTGATGAAAACACAGCCCTTCGCTCACAGACAGGTGTGCTGCGCTAAATGACCGGGTTTGATTTGAATACACATCTTTGTTCATGAGTCATTTGAGTCCTGGCAAATGTTCATCTTAATGGACTGATTAAATGAACCATAGTTACAGATTGCAAAGTTTGGAAATTAATTTAAGTGTTTAGAAAAGTTTAAAATGTTTAAGATTATAAAGTATGTGTGCACTAATCGGTGAATGCTGTAAGGTTGTTAAATTACATCGTAGTATCATGATGTTTTACATTACTGTGTTTAAGCAAAGGGATGAATCAATAGTTTACTTTGTGTCGTTTGTGTTTTCGTTGTACAATAACACAGATCAGACGAACAGAGATGATCTGAATGATATTCAAATAATGGCAATAAGAGGAAAAATACATTTACCTGACGTAATCTACCATAGAAAAGGATAATAAAATATGAATCTCAAAAGAGCCCTAGTCACATTGTCATCTGTTCGTCACAGCATTATGGTTGACTCTCTTTCACACACACACACACACACACACACACACACACACACACACACACACACCTTAATCACAGATATGTATTAAGATACATTTGGATCAGTAACCAGTGAACAGCAGTCCGTCGAGAGTTGCAACGAAGGGCCATCACAAGGAACGTCTGCTGGAGGTGGGTGTCCATCGACAATGACCAGATGAAAGATTTTGTGATTATGAGATTTAAGTGTAGTTACAAATGTGTGACTGTTGAGTCGGCTTTTAATATTTGTGATTATTTACAGTAACTCCATTTCCAGGGTGATTTTTTTGTAGAGCTGTTAACTTGTGTTTTGCAATTTTTACAATTGTGCTTCTATGTTGTTCCAAGCTTCAAGCTTTGTTTTTACATTTTCTTTCTAAATTAGTATTACTTGAGAAATAATTAGTTTATGCGAACAAATTGTTTTTGTTAACTACTTTTAGTGAATCATTGCATGCACATAAACTCAATTAAATGAGACAGCTCAGCTGTGAACATCTAGCTAAACACAAATGAACCAGACCATTGATCACTAGTCTAAGTTACGTTTAGTTCATCTTTTGGCCAATTGTTTTTGATGTTTCTGGTGACATTGAATTGCCTCTTGATGATTACTGAACAACCTTTTGTGAATGAGATCTATTTTCTCTGTGTCCCCATTTGGTTTTAACATTGTGTCTCCATCTGTCTTCAACTCCCCTGTTTGTTCTCCTTCTCCTCTTCAGACCTCCATGTAAACATGTCAGTCAACTCTTCTTCCTTCGCTGGCCCCTCCCTTCTTCAGCCTCACCTCTCTTCTAACTTCTCCCTCGATCCTGTCTACAAGTGCTTTAGTTTCAGAATGAGCATATTTTTCCTGTCTACTTTCTCCACCACCTACATCCTCTTCCTCCCTCTCCTCATCCATGTCCTCTACCTGGGTTACCAACAATGGAAGAAACAGCGCTCCATTTCCATGTCATCAACAAGTTACTGTGACATCATCACCTATCACTCCATCGCCATGCAGCTGAATGAAGTCTTGGGTATCATCTTGTTTATTTGTGGCCACTACATCAAGCTTCCAGAGATGATGCCTGTGGGGCTCTGCGTCTGGTCTCTCACCTCCCTCGGACAGGCTCTGTTACAGCTCCTGACCTGTGTGATACGCTACCTGGCTGTGGTTCACCCCGTCACCTACATGGGACTGAGACAGGCGGGCAGGGTCTGGATCAGAAATATTAGCATTGGTTGTGTTTGGGTACTGAGCTTCGTGTGGATGGCCTATAATTATCTAAGCAAATATAAGCTGCGATTCATCTTGTATTCAGGCATTATGGTTTTATCCTTAATTGTCGTCTGTTTTTGCAGCATTTCCGTTCTCTGTGCTCTGAAGCGCCCAGGGCCGGGGGAGGTGGGTGGGACAAGGAAGCGTGTTGACCAATCAAAGCAGAGCGCTTTCCACTCCATCATGGCTATCATGGGAGTACAATTGCTCAGCTTTGGGGCATATCTGACTGTCAATGTGATCTACACTTACTCTGAATTTGGTGATGTGTGTACAGTCCTGTTGTTCATGATGTGGTGTTCTCTGCCCAGTAGATTGGTGTTGCCTCTGCTGTTTCTACACCGGGCAGGAAAACTACACTTTAACAAACACACTGGTTCTAGATGAGGTTTTGATTACACGTCAGAAGATTGCGCAATAAGTTCTCAAATATTTGAAAATAGTTCAAATAACTGTTACAGATTTTGTGGTTGACTTTGAATCTTAATTGACAAGATGTTGTCATTTGTTTAAGTACTGTTGTAGCACTCAAGTTTTGTCTTGGTCTCAAGGTCACTTTTTGAATATCTCGGTCTCGGAACTGACCACATTTTCATTCTGTCTTGAATCGGTCCCAGACAAAGACGACTGGAAGTTGACCACAACTGTATTGGATAATTGTTTGATACATACTGTACCTGTGACTAATGATGGTTTCTATGGACAATAGTCACCCAGATAATTTCATGTTTGTTAAAAAATTTTTATTTGGTCAATGGTATAACATGTGAAAGGAGTGATGGTTAAGTTGATTTCAGCTAATTTTGGTTTACATTTGTTGTTCACAGAAAAACAAAGTGAAATTCCCCACATAAAATCCACCCCTGAATGCTTTTTGATTATTTTATCAAGACCCTTCTCATGGTACACTTTTACATTAACAGAGGAATTTTCATTTGTCTTTGGTGATTTCATGAGATCAGATTAATTTTAGGAGTAAATTTCAATAATTAACGGCTTGTCATACCTTGTGTGTCGGGCTAAATGACTGATTTGAATAGACACTTTGTTCATGAGTCATTTGAGACCATTCAAATGTTCATCTAAATGGACGGATGAAATGAACCATCACTACAAATTGCTACATTGTTGGCCAGATTTTATTAATGCCTGGTTTTGTAAGACTTTAAAGTTTGTTAATTAACTTTTTAGTGTTGAAAAGGTTAAGAGTTGTAAGATAATGACCTGGATAATGAATAGGTGTATAATATGATGTATAACCTTACTGTATTTAAATGAAGGATACATTTCATAATAACTAACTCTGTGTGGTCGTGTTTTTGTTGTAAAGCTCCATGATTGGCATGATATTCAAATCGTGGTGCTGCAGAAACTAGCTATGTTTCCTTACATATTTTCTAACATAAATAACCAAGTTAAGCTGCAGATAAAAAGAGGCCACACTTATCAAATAGACCACAGTCGAAGGAACGGAGGAAAAAACCCCAAAACAAACAATCTTGGACCAACCCATCAGGGCCGTCACTGCTGGGGACTAACCCTGTTCCTTCACACAAAGAAGCAACTCAACCTAACTGAAAAAAACCTCCGCCAAAACAGCAATACATAAAACAAAACATAATACCACAGTGACTCTGGTCAGAAGGTGGAATAGAGAAAGACAGGCCCTAGTGCCCTACCACCTCTTACAGCCAGACCACCTTCACCTGGAAAGACATGAGGCCAAGCATCCGCCACAGTTGCGCATCTTGCCCAGCAAAGGGGGAGCATGTAAAAAAAACTTCCTCTAATTTGCAAGAAGTTTTGTGGAACACTGTCAAATCATGCTTAGATAACATGAGTCATCACATCTTACACAAACTTGATGAGTCAATGCGAGCTCGACTGCATGTTGTCCTTAAAGCAAAAGAGGGACACACAAAAACCTATGATATTCTGAAATTTGTGGACTTTTCACGAAAACTGTTCAGCTGATATAATCATTTGTAAAAAAAAAAAAAAGAAAAGTACAACATTCGAAACAAGGACATTTAAAGGGCATTGTCTATTCACTAATGCCTGTTACAAAGACCTTAATATAATAATATTGTTATATTTACAAAAAACATGCTCATAAATAAAAGACTGATAAATTGCAATGTTTGGAAAGATAAATTGTCTTGTCAATAATATTTCTTTCTTGCCTCATGTTAATGTTTTTGAATTAAGCGACAGGTCACAACTTTGTTTGCCATATGAGAATGCAGTTGAAGCCATTCTCCAAAACTTAGGAAAATAATGAGCTCCCTCGTTGAGGAGGTGCCAGAATACAGACAGCGGTAATGAGTTCCCAGTTCTTGGAGGTGTGAGAAGTCAGGAGAGGATGATGACATCTATCTGCATCCCCACAAGACCATCATTCACACTTCTAATTGGTGTTTATGCTGCATTAATTACTGCATGAAGCAAAGGCTAAAATTATACTTTTATCATAACATGTTTCCCATCAAGGAACGAACAACTTTAGTTTACGGGGAAAAAAGTGGCATGATTAATGATGATGAAATACCTGGCGTTCTCTTTGTTTTCTCTACATTTCATCCAACTTTTTTAAAAAGTTAGAGACATACAACTGATAAGAAGTAAGGGATCATATATGATATCTTTAAGATAATGAATATGTAGTGTATCTTAAACCATTTCACCTCCCACTGTGCAAATTCTTTTTTTTCTTGCTTTCTCTTGAAACCACAAGCTGAACATGTATAGCTAACCACACCCCAAGATATCAAATTCATACACACATAAATCTTAAAATATACCGTCAATATCCGTTTGTCTTTCAATAGCATAAATATTTTACATATTTTACAAAGGCTACCAGGAGTCACTAAATTATTTTGTCACGTGGTGATTTTGGCACACCACATGGAGCAGATACTGAGCACACTCAGAACAAACACAGACCTGTGGCAGTACAAGGATACCTAAACAGACTCAGTATATTTCAAAACAAGTGGTCGTGTGAAGACCCTCACCCTCATGATGACTGACAGCCATGTTTCAAAGATGTTCAAAATGAGTTAGGGATATTGGGATATTTTAATGTTTCACTTGATTGTACTCCAATTTCCTGAAAGTCACATGGTGGTCGGTCAAGGGGAATAAACGTGTTGTTTCAACTGGTCCAATTGGTGTGTAAGTTGGTATCCGTTTATTACGTAACTTACATATTGTGAGTGACGTACTTAATGAATACTGTATGTGACTTACACAACTTCTGTTCCTGAGTTACACTTACATTTACATTTAGGGCATTTAGCAGATGCTTTTGTCCAAAGCGACTAACAATAAGCACATTTGTCACAGGAGGGAGGGAGTCATGCTATGAGGGGGTCGAGGTGAAGTCTGAACAAGTGAGTCTTGGGTCTTTTGTGGTAGATGGCGAGTGATTCTGCCATGCTGACATTGGTCAGGAGTTTGTTCCACCACTGAGGTGCCAAAACAGAGAAGAGTCGCGACTTTGCTGAACGGGCTTTGTTGCTCTCAGCGATGGCGGTACCAGTCGACCAGCTGATGTAATAGAGCAAAGTGCTCGCGCTGGGGCATGTGGTCTGACCAGTGACTGGAGGTAGACATGTGCAGTTCCATTGACGGCCTTGAAGGCCAGCACCATCGTCTTGAATCGGATGCGGGCTGCAACAGGAAGCCAGTGGCAATCACCGAGGAGGGGGGTCACAGGGGGGAATTCGGGTAGATTGAAAACAAGGCGTGCTGAAGTGTTTTGGATGGGCTGCAACAGTTAAGTCGCAGAGGCTGGGAGTCCAGCCAATAGTGAACACAGTTACAACACTGAACATAATTATCTTAACCCAGGGTATGATATTTTCCTGATCCTAAAGAAGTAGTTTTGGTGCCTAAACCTAACCAAAGTGTGACTTTTCGACAGTATTAACAACAGTCCAAAAGTCATACTATGTCATAATATATGAACTGTTTGTCACCAGGCTTTATCTTGAAAGTCTAATCAGACATTGTATATGACATATTATTGCTAACTTGACTGCAAGCCCTTCATGTGCAAAACTGACAGTAGGGAGGTAGGAAAAATGTCAAAGTTTGAAACTTAAACCCATTTATTTTATTACATATCCTAAGTCAAAATAAACTCAGAGGCAGTTACTAGTCTTTTCATTGGGTTTGTTGTTAAAAAGACAAATACAGATTATCCCACCAAATGGTTTTGTACAGCCGCCAGCACAAGGCATTTGGTCACCAAACACTTTCAAATCGTTTTTGATTTAATCATTTTTAAAACCATAGGTTGCATGTTAAAAACTCACTTTTATCCACTCCAAACTTTATACAATGAATGGTGAAGGGATATCGCCTCCAATTGTACATTATCCACTGGGACAGACTGTCCAACCTTACTCCCACAGGGTCTATTATTTAAAGGTCTTACTCTAATGGCCAGAGAGACAGAGAGCCCGATAGAGGTAAAGCAGACACTGACCCCACTTGAGGCAAATTCTGTGGTGGCCCTACTGCCCAGGTAACTATGGAAGGTAAGCGTGGGATTGAAACACAACTGTCTGAATATGCTTTGAGAAAGCTACCTAATGGTCATCACAGTTTTCTAATGAAAACAGTGCTGCAAAATGTATTTCAACTCATAAGAACCCATCTTGACACACCTGTAACACTTTAAATGTCCTAAAATATGTAAATGTCGCGCTTTAAATGTCCACTTGGGTCTGTGTTCGTATGGGTTAATTGAGCTGACTAAGGTGTTCTTGATAGCTTCGGAGAAAATATTGAAAGTCTACGATGCATGGGAACATCAGTAGAATCCAAAAAACACAAACAGTTAAGGTTCTATGTTCATGTTTTTACCAATCTTCAGTTTACTATTCAGTTTGTATTAGGTACATTTTAGATTGTTCCGATTTACCATTTTGAGTTTTGTCCAAAGGTGTCCTACTCTGAGTTGACACTTTTCAGCAGTTTACAGGTGAGAGATTTGCAGCACTGCTGAACAATTGTATCTGAGGGAGAGAAAGGCCTCTCTTATAATGTCAAATTCACTAATAATTAAGACGATAGACAGTTTCCATTTGCCACTGCAAAAAAATATTGCAGCAAATTCAAAGCGGCAAATGATCTCACTTTATGGGGGCTCTCCGGTCAGAAGAACCACATCAGTGACAAAGATGACAAAGTATTTCACCTTACTGCCTCTGTGACCTTCTGCATGCATTCACATTTTGGTTCATCGTTAATTCCTTATGATTGAAAATGTTAATCAGCCTAAAAAAAAACATCCCTCCTTCTCTTTCTGTCTTTTTTTCCAACTTGTTTCATTGTTTTTTGGAAGTTTCAACTAAATAGCTGTCTGTTTTTCATGCCCTGATGAAAGTGTTTTGTCATTCTCATCCTTCCCCCGATCTACCTTTAGTTCAATGTTTTACAATTTTAAGTGGTATATTGATGATGATATATTAAATATATAAGTAGTGTATTGATGACTTGCATATAGTTACAATTTAAGTTTTATTTTTCTCTAGCTGCCACTGAGCTATGATCTATCACAGGAAAAGAAATGATGATTTGGCAAGCCCAATTTACAAAGTAATCTTGGGTTATTCAAATTTAAGTGCAGATATTATAAAGAATTTAGCATCAGCACATTTGATTCCATTCCTGAATATATCATTCTTATTCCCCTCTGAACAGATGGAGCCAGTCCTCTGCTATGAGTCCAGAAACAGTTCCTGTCTAAAGACCATCTATCCCTTGCCCATACGCATCACCCTATACATGATTCTAGGAGGCACAGTCATCCTCACAGTGTGTGGAAACCTTTTGGTCACCGTCTCAATTGCCTATTTTAAGCAGCTCCATACTCCAACCAATTACCTCATAGTCTCTTTGGCTGTGTCAGACCTTCTGTTAGGGTTGTTCGTCATGTTGCCCAGTATGATTCAATGTGTGGAGTCTTGCTGGTATTTTGGTAATGATTTCTGTCAAGTCTATATGAGTTCTGATGTTATGTTATGCACAGCATCAATACTAAATTTGGCATTTATATCACTTGACCGACACTATGCTGTTTGCCAACCTCTACTATACAGGAAAAAAATATCTGTTAATGTTGTGTTGATCATGATTCTGCTCAGCTGGAGTATTTCAGCTCTCATAGGCTTTGGAATGATTTTTCTGAAGTTAAATATTTGGGGGATTGAGGACTTCTACTATAATCACATCGCCTGTGAAGGAAGATGTGTTTTGTTTCAGAGTGGCCTGTCCAGCACAGTCTCATCAGTAATGTCCTTTTACATTCCAGGAATTATAATGCTTGGTGTTTACCTGAAGATTTTACTCGTGGCACAGAGGCAGTTGCGCAGCATACAGAAAACAGGCTGTATGAATTCAACAAGAATATCCAACACAACTCAGACAAAAGCCACTAAAACACTTGCTATCATAATGGGGGCGTTTCTTTCCTTTTGGACTCCTTTTTTTGTGTGTAACACTATTGATCCCTTTATCAATTACTTAACACCACCAGCACTGTTTGACACACTGGTATGGGTGGGGTACTTTAATTCTACTGTGAACCCTATAATCTATGCATTTTATTATAGTTGGTTCAGAAAGGCATTTCGATTATTCACTTCAGGTATCATTTTTAAATCTGACATTTCAGAGACAACACTCATCACAGAATAAATTGATGAAAAGTAGATGACACAGACACCTGGGTATTCCTCTTACAGAAATGAAGTGGTTGGTTAGAAAATGGTTGTAAAACTGGTTAAAAATGCGCCATTATATTCCCATTGATTGATAAGTTCCGAATACCATTTTATTCTTTCCTAATTCTGATACCTGAACTGTGCAGGTACTGATCCAATACTACTGCATTATTAACTGCTGAGTATTCATTTGGTGTTTGCCTAACAACAATAAAATAAAAAAAGCAATTGTAGGCTTCAACAACAAAATAAAGCAGTGCAATGCAACTTTTGTCTCTGAACCTGCAACCTTTCTGACCAGGCCATTAGGAAGGTATTGGCTGCTGCAACTACATGTGCCACTGTCACAATGGTGACCCTGGAAGTAGTCCAAGGATTATTTCCAGTTAAAGGGATCCCACAGAGTTTCAACCAATAGCTTTAAGAATGGATGAGCAATAGATGTTGCTATGGTGGCATGACAAGAAGGGATAGGCTCATACTCACAACTGACACAATATTACCTTTGAGTACTCTTATCATTTGTGTTGAGTAACAGAACCCCTCATATAAAGCAATTCCCTGAAGGACACAACAAAGGCATTCATGCTGTCTTAAATTGGTCACAGGAAAGCTCAGGGCCAGGCTACATGAAAAGATTGAGCAGGCTCAAAGAGAGACAAATAACAAAGTATACAACTAAAGGAAGCATACACTGCCCTCAGTGCCCTCTGCCCTTAAGTCATGTCATGAAAGGTATCAGTGGCCCATTGAGGAGGCTCCTTAATCAGTGCGGAAAGTCTCAGCTGGAAAAGGATTTTGTAAAGATGGCAACTGGCCTTCCAAGATATGGACAATAGACAATGGCATACTGTCTACAATCAAATTGGAATGACACAAGTTATTGTTTCTGGACACCTTTTTAAGGAGATGGTCAATCCATTACCCTCCAAGTCTCACCCAGGCGAAAAATGAGGACTCAGTCCACCCCAATTGTGTTTTCCTTTCTGCTGACTTATGAATGACTCTTTCATGTTAAAGCCATCATGCTGTTGTCATTTACTCACTGTTGGTTTGGGACAGCATCTCTTGGGATTCTGAGAATCAGAACACGTCACATCAATCTGTACACTTCAATCAGTGATGGGGAGACATTCTTTAAATGTTTACAGACTAGATGTATAATTGGTTGAAAGAATTATGCAAATGTGTTTGTCCAATAGCCCACGACTATAATTTTAGTCCTGTTTGGATGTCATCAAAAAAAAAAACAGAATGTTGTCAAGATTTAATTATAACTTTTTTTTTCTTTGCTCGTCATTTCTTCTTGGTCATGGAAAAAACTGACCATTATTTTTAAGGTTAGAGGTGAACATTAGCCGTTAACCACCCAACCGTACAGTTACAGCCATAATGGCCTATAGGGCAGTATATACACCAGTATGGATAATGTAACCACAGCAACACCACATTCAATATATGCATTTTGCTTACAGTGTGTATATGAATACACCGTAGGTGTTCAGTGTGCTTCAGCTATGCAGCATCTAACATCTGTATGTCTATGTAAGTGATTTATGACAAAAAATTACTACTTGCTCAAAATAAAATGACTTTCCACATAAAATCTTGATGTTGGTCATTACTGTGCACAATCCAAACATTATTCAAATGTTTCAGAGACTGCTTTACATTTATGTTAATAGGAGGGTTCTGATTGGATGGCACAGTGGGTCAGGTTATTTTTAGGTGGCTTCTATGCTGTGACTGTGATTACAAGACAGATATTTCAGCAATGTTTGTTCCGTGATCCTCTCCATGTTGGGTTCTGTTGGGTAATCTTGGATTTTTTGGCATATATTTTGGGTTTAATGATGACAGGTGACTTTTCTCAAGAGCAGTACTGTTTTCCAAGCAGCAATGCTTCGTGTGTTAAGGCACAGTTAGGTGTGGGGACTAACTTTGCCCTGTATTTGCTTTTTGCTTTAGGCATGCTGGTTACCATTTTAGGGAACTCCGTTGTCATTGTGTCAATATGTCATTTTAAACAGTTGCACAGTCCCACCAATGTGCTCATTCTATCTCTTGCTCTGGTTGATCTACTAGTGGGTGTGATTGTGATGCCCTTCAGTGCCACCCGGACTGTTCATGGCTGCTGGTTCTATGGTGAGGACTTCTGTCTGCTGCACTCCAGTTTGGATGTGTTTCTCACCACTCTTTCTATCTTTCACCTAGTTTGCATTGCTGTCGACAGACAACAAGCAATATGTAATCCTCTGCATTATTCTAGAAAAATCACAATGTCAGTGGCTGTGATCATGGTATGTGTGAGCTGGGCACTGGCTGCTGTCTTCTCTTATGGACTACTTTATTCAAAAGCCAATATAGCAGGGTTGGAGGATTATATGGCATCAATAAACTGCCTCGGCAGTTGTTACCTTCTCTTTAACCCCCTTTGGGGAATCTTGGACAGTGTGATCTGTTTTTTCTTTCCCTGCACTGTAATGGTTTGTCTTTACACTCAAATATTCATTGTGGCCAAAGAGCATGTAAGAAAGATTGGAGATATGAGCAACTGTTCAAACGACAGAGGAAGAGGAGGGTTGATAAAGCAGTCTGAGTGCAAGGCTGCAAAGATTCTAGGTATTGTGCTTGGTGCATACATCGTTTGTTGGATGCCCTTTTTTATAAATTCAATAATTGACACCTACACTGGCTTCAGCACACCTGCTGCAATCTTTGAAGCATTTGTTTGGTTGGGTTACTTCAATTCAACCTTAAATCCAATTATTTATGCCTTGTTTTATCCCTCCTTCAAAAAATGTTTTCATTGTATTATCACTCTGAAAATATTTAGCTCAAATTCCTCAACTATGAATGTATCTGTTAAATGACACATCTACATCCAAAAATACGCTGTTTCAAATGAGATTTTTCTTTCTGAAACATAGTCTTGGTAATGCATTTGCACCAGTGACAGAAAGGTCTGTTTTGCTGCTGACGCCAATAATTACATGTTTTTCTAATTCAAAAACCTTGGTTGTGCAACAATTAACAAAATCTTTATTACAGTAGCCGTGTGTTTGGAAAAACACTTAAGAATAAGATGTATAGCTGTATTAGAATAATGTTTCTTGATCAAAATACGCTTTACGCAAAATAATTTTTATATTGCTGTTATGTGGTATGTTGGGCTGTTTTTAAATACTGTTTATTATTCTGTTATGTTTTGTAACATCCAAAAATAAGGATTCTACACATATGCTATCTTGTTTCTTCACAAGTTTGTCATGTCAACATTGTCTACAAACAGCACCACACTCAATTAAATGAATATGAGGGAAAACATGGACTTAAATTGTTGAAAATATTTGAATAGAGGAAGCTGTAGCAACCAACTTGTCATTAATTTACATTATCCCCAGAGAGCAGCAGAGCTCTTTCAGCTCAACTCATAATTTTGTTGACAACCTTGAATTGATCATATATCAAAGACTTGTTATTACCAATTTTCTTATTACCAACAAATAATAGTCGCATATTAAGTGGATAATTGTTTTTATAAAATTGTGTTAATAGAAAAACATAACACTTGGCAGAAATCTTTTTCTTCATAAAATAAAGCACAACAGTCTTTGACCGATTGGTTGCCCAAGACACCTGGGGGCCTCATTACAGAAACATCCTGAAATGACTGAAAATGTTCTTATCTCAGTTTCAGATGACATTTAGGATTTTTGGTTTTACAGAAACATGTTTCCTAACTGCATTAAGGAAAATAAATCCTATCTTACCGGGACAAAAGAATATAGCTATTACAGAAACATTCTAACTTAAGAATTGCCTATGTTCGGAGTCCATTTCAAGGTAGGATGGAGTTGTCCCTGTCCTACAGTCACAATACCTGCCACTAACTGTCAGGTCTGCATGATAATGACAACAAAGGTGAGGACAACATCAACACTGAAATATTATGATTGACATGCTACTCAAATTATTAATGCAGTAGAAACAAACTAAGTCTGTTGGAGAAGAAAATACTGTTAACCTATCAGCATACATTCCTGGACCATTTAGATTTAGACTTTCTTTTATTGTCATTCAAATTTCACTTTACAGTGCAATGGGAATGAAATTTCGTTACAAGTGGCTCAACATAGCGCAGGATAAAAAAAACAGCAGCATGTATTTACATGAAATATAAATAATTAAAAAGTGTAAACATAAATACTATATACAAATATACAATAAATTGCACATGTATTTTTATTTATTTATTGCACAGTCAGGTGAGCGGTCCTGAGTTGGTGTAAGTGGGTGTGTGAGGGAGGACGGAGGGATTGTTATTTTGTGTACAGTCTTATGGCATGTGGGAAGAAGCTGTTATGGAACCTGGCTGTTCTGCTGCAAAGGCTATGGCGCTTCTTTCCAGAGTCCAGCAGCAGGAACAGTCCATGGTGGGGGTGGGAGGTGTCACTCCTGATGTTGTGAGTCCTGGTCAGGCAGCGTTTTTTTGTCCTGGATTGGAAGAAGAGAGCTCCTGATGATTTTCTCCGCTGTCCTCACCACCCTCTGCAAGGACTTCCAGTCAGAGGCACTGCAGGCTCCTGACCAGACAGAGATGCAGCTGGTCAGTATGCTCTCTATAGTGCCTCTGTAAAAGGTGGTGAGAATTGAAGGGGGGAGATGTGCTCTCTTCATCCGACACAGAAAGTGCATGAGCTCTCTTCACCAGAGCTCCAGTGTGATGGGACCAGGTCAGAGTGTCTGTAATCTGCACCCCCAGGAACTTGGTGCTGCTGACTCTCTCCACTGTTGTGTCGTTGATGAGGAGTGGTGTGTGACTGGGCTGGCTCCTCCTGAAGGTGACAATGATCTCCTGAGTTTAGTTGATGTTCAGGGCCAGGTTGTTGGTTTTACACCAGTCCACCAGATGTTCCACCTCCTCTCTGTAGGCCGTGTTGTTGTCCTCACGGATAAGTCCCACTACTGTCTTGTCATCCACAAACTTCACAATGTGGTTAGTAGTGGACCTGGCACGGCAGTCGTGGGTCATCAGGGTGAACAGCAGCAGACTCAGGACCTCAGCCTTGAGGGGATCTGGTGCTCAGGGAGGTGAGACTGGAGGTGTTGTCGCCCACCTGCACAGACTGGGGTCTGTCGGGGAGGAAGTCAAGCAGCCAGTTACACAGGGGGATGCTGAAGCCAAGGGGGGCCAGTTTGTTCACCAGATGCTGCGGGATGATGGTGTTGAACTCCATGTATAAGTGGGTATATTTCCTCTCTCTGTTGGGTTCTGTTGGATTATCTCTGAGGTTTTGGTTTATGTCTTTGGGTTGAGGATGACTAATGGCTCATTGCCTCCAGAGCAGTTCATGTACTGTTTTCCAGGCAGCAATGCCTCATGTGTTATGGAACACTCAGAATACTGTTTAACATTTTCAAATAGGATGTTTTTAAAACAAGGTGTTAGTCATGCATTTGCATCACTGGCAGAAAGGCCTTTGTTTTGCACTTGTCATTAATAACTATATATTTTTGAAACAAACCACTGTCTTTGTCAGGATATCAGTTCTACATGTTGTCTAACAACATGCTTTATTATTGGGCCATTATGTTTGTCCTCCTGTGTGATGGTCCAACTTGGGGAGTCACAGACTACATGTAACGGCGTTACGTAATTAGGATGTTAAAAGTAAGACATTAATACAAACTCAACACTTCCTGTGTCCGTTTCAAATTAAAACCCCTCTAGCATAAATAGCTAAATAAGGCTTTTATTGTGAAACTTTTGCACGGACTTGTCGTGGAAAACTCGGTGACTTGTGAGGTCCCCATAGGCACTTGAAATGTAGTTAATGCCACCTTGTGGGGCTTGTATGTTAATAAATAAAATAAATTGCCTGAAACACCTGCAGTGCCTGAAATGGGTCACTAACACTTTACATGACAACAAGGTATTAAAATAGCATGATTATATTAGGAAATTGTATGGGTACATAGCCTGAATTTGTTATAATAAAAAGTGTTTCTTCTTCACATTTTTGTCACATTGTTCTGCTGAATAACAGAATTAAAAGTTATCTTATTGATAATTATTTTTTCTTGTCTTTATTTGCATTTGTATTGAGGTAATTCAAAAGTAATGTAACTTTAATATTGTGGTACTTGGATTACATTACTGACTACATTTTTTAACAGGTAATTAGTAACTGTATTGGAATACATTTTTAAAGTAACCCTCCCAACCCTGGTGATGGTTTAATACACTATTTTTCAATTGAAGTTTTTCAGTACTTCGATTTAAAAAACACATTTATACACACTAACAACTTGTATACTCAATTCCTAATTATATTAAAATAATGCACCATGATGAATTTACACTTGTAACACTCAAACATTAATGCTGTTACAGGAAATGTAGGGCTGGTTTGAAAAGTGAACATTACCAAATCATAAATTTTACTTTGTTTTCAGTCTTTGTCTACAGACAGCACCTGTTGACTTCTGGGAGGTTATGTACGAAGCTGTAGTTCTTCCAAGAAGCTCAAATAAACACATTTCTACTCCAGCAACTAAGTATGTCTGCTTGTCTAGAATTAGAATCAGACCCGCAAAAGGGAAAATGTGTGCATCACAGCAGCCCAAAGACAGTTCAATACAACATTAAACAATAATAACAGTAAAACATAAACAATATAATAAAAAGGTAAACGGAAGAGCCAGAGCACAAATAGGAATAGAATTGTATATACATAATATGTACAAATATAAACAATGTAATTATAAACAGAGTGGGCAGTGCGTTGTTATGAATAAATATTAAATATGACTATACCATTGAAGAGGCTCTGGAAATTCTGTTTTGGGTGGTGGAAGTCAATCATTTCTTTATGTCAGAGGACTTCATTTCGAGAAGAAGAACAAGTGTCTTTCTTCACGTCATCTTCCAATCTGCTCACACATGGCCAATAAAACCTAAACAAAATCTGTAAATCACAGCAAATTGTCAGATAGGGCCCTTTGAAGTTTGAAGCTAAAGGTTAATATTTTAACACACCACATCAACAGCGACCAACACTGCTCATCTAAATTCAGAAACTTTTAACAACTGTAAACTCAGTGTGTAGTGTGTATCAACAATACAGCAATTAACATGCGTTGATTTGTATGACAGTATGACATCTTTTAATCTATACTACATTACACAAAACTAAATTATTTTCCTTGTGCAACTGCAAATACGATGACATAATAACGTTGCTTGGATTACTTTACATGTATGTTAATAGGGGGCCTGTGATTGGATGGCTCAGTGTATCCAATAAGTATTTAGGTTGCTTCTATGCTGTGACTTTGATCAAAAGAGAGAGGTTTCAGTATGAAAAAGCCCTCTCTCTTTTGGGTCTGAGGTTTTGGCATTTGTGTTTGGGGTTTATGATGACTGATTACTTTTCTCAAGAGCAATTGCTGTACTGTGTTCCAGGCAGCAATGCCTCATGTGTTGTGGAACAGTTCAGTTTGTGGACCAGTTTTGCCCTCTATTTGGTGTTTGTTTCAGGCATGCTAGTCACCATTTTAGGGAACTCTGTTGTCATTGTGTCAATATGTCATTTCAAACAGTTGCATAGTCCTACAAATGTGCTCATTTTATCTCTCGCTGTGGTCGATCTACTAGTGGGTGTCATTGTGATTCCCATTTGCACCATCACAACAATTTATGGCTGTTGGTTCTATGGCGATACCTACTGTCAAATACACACCAGTTTTGATGTGTTTTTCACCACTCTTTCTATCTTGCACCTAATCTGTATTGCTGTAGACAGACATCAAGCAATATGCAATCCTCTGCATTATTCTAGAAAAATCACAATGTCAGTGGCTGCGATGATGGTATGCATCAGCTGGGCACTGGCTGCTGTCTACTCTTTTGGACTATTTTTCTCAAAAACCACTGTTGCTGGGTTAGAGGATTTAATTGCATCAACAGACTGCCTTGGCATTTGCAACATTTATCTTGACCCACTTTGGGGGATCTTGGACAGTGCTTTGTGCTTTTTCTTTCCCTGCACAGTAATGGTTTGTCTTTACACTCAAATATTCATTGTGGCTAAACAGCATGTAAGAAAGATTGGAGATATGAGTACTTGTTTAAATGACAGAGGAAGAGGAGGGTTGATCAGGGCTGAGTGCAAGGCTGCAAAGACTCTCAGTATTGTGCTTGGTGTATTCATCTTTTGTTGGATGCCCTTTTTCATGAATTCAATAATTGATCCCCTCACTGGCTTCCGCATCCCTGGTCTGCTCTTTGAAGTATTATATTGGTTGGGTTTCTTCAATTCAGCCTGCAACCCCATCATTTATGCCTTGTTTTATCCCTCCTTCAAAAAATGTTTTCATTATATAATCACTCTGAAAATATTTACCTCAAATTCTTCAACTATGAATTTATCTGTTAAATGACAAACCTATACTCAGTGGCAATAGAGTTGCCATCAATAATAACAACATGTTTTTGTGTTTTTCAAAAGAAAGACTTTATTACAGTAGTAACGGTACATCTTGTCTGAGAACAGAATTACTGGGCATCATGTTTGTCTTTCTGTGTGATCATGTTACACACTATTTTTCATGTAAAGCTTTTCAGTCCATGAATTAAAGAAAAATAAAACCCTAGTAATTATAACTTGTAGACTCAATTCCTAGTGATATTAAAATACGACCCCTTGATCAATTTACACTTTTAAAAATGCATATATCAGCGCTAATACAGATTATAGAACCATTTTGTAAATTAAGCATTACTGTATCATGTGTTTTGCACTTGTCCATTTTAGCCCTCATTTACTAGTTTAGGCTGTTCTGACTTACTGCAGTAACCCAAGCTGTCATCTTTTCCCAAATGCCCCAAGAAAGTACCTCATAAAATTGGGAAATTGAATGAATATGAAGGATAACATCAATGACAAAGTCTTGAAAACCTTTGTCCACCTGTTCACTTTTGTGGATAACACAGATCTGGACACAACATATTTAGTAACCTTACACATTGAGTAATTGACTTACTATGCAGTTACATGTAAGTTTAACATTTGAAATGTGTCATGAAGAAAATTAAAAGCTTTATTACATGAACCAAACACATTCTTTGTTTGTTTTGTCTGATACTTAAGAGTTTGAATATTTAGTATTATCAATTAATGTGTCTAGACTCAATCCCTGGTGTACACAACTCTGGTTGTGCAACTGTTGTCATGTCCTTCACAGATCCCTGAAAAACAAATAGCAATTAACTGGTTGCTTGTTTCCCTGTATTGTTCTTTTCAAAGTATGGTTTTCTGGACCTTTGTGCTGATTTTGTCATCCATTGGCTCCTCAGCATTTAAATCTTGGATTTTGACACAAAAATCAGCCTTACCATTATATCTGCTAGCAGAAATGACCACCAGTGTGTCTTGTTTCTGCTTAGACAGCTGAATGCCCTCTCACATACAGCTCCAGAGACTACATCATGTAGCATCAGAATATGGGCAAATCTCTCCTACTGGCCTCCATAACATGCAATGGAATTAGCACACCACAATGCATTGCAAAGGCCTTCATCTGAATCCAATCTGTAAAACAACTTCCCCATTTAAGCTCCACGCATATGTGTTGTAGTATGTCAATTATTGTCATTTAGGACTGCCATTTCAGCAGCAAAACTAACTTATTTTCCTTGTGAAACTAGTTAGACAAGTCTGTAATTTGTGATAACATAATGTTTCATGAACTGTTTTATTTGTATGTTAATAGCAGGCTTTTGATTGGATGACATAGTGTATGCGATGATTATGTAGATGGCTTCATTGCTGTGACTTTGATTACAAGACAGAGGATTCAACATGTTTCTCCCCCCTTCCTCTCTCTGTTGGATTCTGTTGGGTTATCTCTGAGGTTTTGGCCAGGGGCGCAGATGGAATTTTTGAACTGGGGGGGACCAAGCTGTCAGCAAATGATTTCAATTCAATACGTTATTTTTGTGTAATTTGGGCTTTAACTAGCGCTCAAGTAGTTACTTTCGTAATAGCCTTTGGGCCAATGGTTTGCACTTAAAAGCCATTGGAGAATTCTTATTTGAAATCATGGATAAACAACAATGAACATTGTAGGAGCCATTTCTTTCTGCAATACAAATTTATGCCAGCGGGTGGTGGGGTGTTTCTTTTTTTTTTTGTTATAAAGGTGGGAACTTGTGTCACTGGGCAGGTGTTGCTGGACGGAAGAGCACACAGTTTTTCAACCGCTTTACGATGTGCTTTAGCACCGCTATCTCCGTCACTAATGTATTGCTGTGGTTGTACTTGATCTTTCTATGAACATTGTGAAGAAGTAAAAAAGGTCACGTTAAGCAAACAAAGTGTGGACTGGACTGCATTGGACGGTGCCAGTAAGTGTATCCCGCGCGTTGATAAGTTTAGCCTGTCCTGCAGCCCCTCAGTGGCTTCAAGCTGGGGCTTAGCCACTACAAACATGTTAAACAAAGGCCTACCTGATCAACACTAGCCATACATGATGAAACTGTTATTTGTTATCACCCACCAAAACTTCATGCCTTTAAATGCAAAATATGTTTTATTTAAACATTTGTGTATGAACTCAGAAGTGTAAACAACAACATATTTACATAAATAACAATAAGTATGTATACTGTAAATGAAATTCACATTTTAAATGATCATAATTTGAACTGAAATCACCCACTCTGTCATAGTAGACGATGGTCTGATCACCGCAACAGGCACAGGCGCAGCTACCAGTTCCTCTTTAGGACCCTAGGGAGTGGGAGTCGTGCCTTATGGTGTGTTCAATTTACACTGAAAGTGGGAACTTGGAGCTCGGAACAACGTAACCCCAAAGTTGAGTGCTCCCAGCGCTTCCCAGCCGTACAAACGTACAACAAAACATGTAACTACTGTTTACGTGAGTAGCAGATAGCATGAATTCTATGTCGGGCTGGTGAGATTAATCCGACTCTCCGAGTTGGAGATCCGACTTCACGGGGGGTTCTGATTAAAATTCTGACTTGGAGATCAGAAATTCCGACATTCGTGTACAACTGGAACGCGCCATTAGTCGTAGCACACAAACGCCGGGCTCTCAATGTGCGCTGCAATGTAATTTAGTCTAACTAACGGAACATTAATCCTCTGTTTTACCGGCGATGTTTGTCGCTTTATGTAGGGACAGTGGGGGGACGGATCGGGGTCACTATGAATCTGAGGGGGTCATATCCCCCCGTCCCTAGTGCCATCTGCGCGCATGGTTTTGGCATATGTTGTTGAGTGAAAGATGACCTATGAATTGCTTCCAGAACAGTTGCTGTTTTCCAGACAGCAATGCCTCATGTGCTATGGTACAGTTCAGTATTGTAACTAATTTTGTCCTATATATGGTGTTTTTTCCAGGCATGCTGGTTATCATTTCATGGAACTCCGTTGCCATTCTGTAAATTTGTCATTTGTCAACACTGTCAACAATTGCACAGTCCTACCAATGTGCTAATTTTATCTCTTGCTTCAGCCAATTTACTAGTGGGTGTTATTGAAATGCCCTCGAGTGCCACCCGGACTGTCCATGGCTGTTGGTTCTATGGCGATATATTCTGTCACCTGCATTCCAATTTTGTGTTGTTTCTGACTATTCCTCCTATCTTACACTTAATATGCTTTCCAGGGTGCCAACTTTTTACCTTTGTAGTCTTGCTGAGGGGGTCATGGGAGTTTGCCCAACCAGTCTGCATGTGTTTTGTAGACTTGGATAAGTCCCCAGAGGAATATTTACTGCGGGAGTATGTGCTACCAATATCATTGCTACAGCCTATCCGGTCCCTGTATGAGGGAGCTGAGGCAGAAGGCAAAGCTCCAAATGTACCAGTCCATCTATGTTCCGACCCTCACCTACAGCCACAAGCTGTGGGTAGTGACTGAAAGAATGACATCGCGGATAAAATCAGCTGAAATTACTTTTCTTCATTGCCGGACTCAGACTTAGGGATAGGCTGAGGTCATCCTGAGATCCTGAGTCATCCGCAGGGATCCTGCCAGAAAAATCGACACATGAGTGAAGACCTACTAAAATGTTAACATATCAGTCTTCAAGTTAAGTCAAAAAGCACAGCTAGTATTGTTAAGGCCTATGGATTAGAATATGGCACCCTGAAATTAAGCTCATCTTAGATTAATAGAAGAAAAAACCTGAACTCAGTGGGTGTATGGCTGTATTTTGTTTTGTTTTTTGTTTACTATGTAAATGTGTGTAAGAATATTTATTTGAAGATTTTTTGTTCATTTATTACAATACAGGTTAGGAGCTTGTGAAACAAAGAGAACCTTGCTGCTTGCAAATGTCCTAAATGAAAATAAAGGCAGCTATCACCCGAGACAGGGTGGGCCGGGGCCAGCTGGTTTGCATGCCAACTTCAAAAAACTCTGCAACACAATACACGGACATGTTTTGTTTTGTTTTTTTAAGTATTTTTTTGGCCTTTATGGCTTTAATGATAGGACAAGCTGAAGATATGACAGGAAATGGGAGGAGAGAGAGGGGGAGTGACATGCAGCAAAGGGTCCCAGGCCGGGAGTCGAACCCGGGTCCGCTGCAGCGAGGACTTAGCCTCTGTACATGGGACGCCCGCTCTACCAAGTGAGCTAAATGGCTAAACTAATTTATTTTCCTTGTGAAACGTTTAGTGGTTATTTAGATCAATATTGTGCAAACTGCAATATGATGACATAATTATGTTGCTTGAACTATTTTACATGTATGTTAATAGAAGGCCTTTGATTGGATGGCACACTGAATCTGATTATTATTTAGGTGGCTTCAATGTTGCAACACTGATTACAAGAGAGAGGTTTCAGGATGTTTCTCCTGAGGTCCTCTCTCTGTTGGGTTCTGTTGGATTATCTCTGAGGTTTTGGTATATGTCTTTGGGTTTAGGATGACTCATGCCTCATTGCCTCCAAAGCTGTTGATGTTCTGTGTTCCAGGTAGCAATGCTTCATGTGTTGTGGAACAGTATAGCTTTGGGACTAATTTTGCCCTCTATTTGGTGTTTGTTTCAGGCATGCTAGTTACAATTTTAGGGAACTCTCTTGTCATTGTGTCAATATGTCATTTCAAACAGTTGCATAGTCCTACCAATGTGCTCATTTTATCTCTTGCTCTAGTTGATCTACTAGTGGGTGTTTTAGTGATGCCCTTCAGTGGCACCCGGTCTGTTCATGGCTGCTGGTTCTATGGTGATACATTCTGTCGCCTGCATTCCAGTTTTGAGTTGTTTTTAATCATTGCTTCTATCTTCCACCTAATTTGTATCGCTGTTGACAGACATCAAGCAATATGCAATCCTCTGCATTATTCTAGAAAAATCACAATAACAGTGGCAATGATTATGGTATGTGTCAGCTGGGCACTGGCTGCTGCCTACTCTTATGGAGTACTTTATTCAAAGGCCAATGAGGCAGGTTTCCAAGATTTAATGGCAACACTTATGTGCCTTGGTGGTTGTTTTGTTTATTCTAACCCACTTTGGAGAATCTTGGGCAGTGCTATCTGCATTTTCTTTCCCTGCACTGTAATGGTTTGTATTTACACTCAAATATTTGTTGTGGCTAAAAGGCATGTACAAAAGACTGGAGATAAGAACAAATGTTCAAATGACAGAGGGAGAGGTGGGTTGATCAAACAGTCTGAGAGCAAGGCTGCAAAGACTCTCAGTATTGTGCTTGGTGCATTCATATTTTGTTGGATACCCTTGTTTGCAGTTTCAATAATTGATCCCCTCACTGGCTACAGGGCACCACTTCTGCTCATAGAAGTATTATACTGGTTGGGTTACTTCAATTCAGCCTGTAACCCCATTATTTATGCCTTTTTTTATCCCTCCTTCAGAAAATGTTTTCATTGCATAATTACTCTGAAAATATTTAGCTCAAATTCTTCGAATATGAATATATCTGTTAAATAATGAATCTACACCATCAACCTGCATGATTTAAATAAGCCATTTTTGAAACTAGGTCAAAGACAAGTGATTGCATCAGCAAATTAATTAAAGTCTTTTCTTTCTAACCCTAACCCTAATCTGTTTTATAGATTAGTGTTTGCAATATTAATGAAACATGCAACACACTTTATTACTGGGCCATTATGTTTGTCCCTCTATGTGGTTGTTTTACACACTATATTTTATAGTTCATTATTTGAATTTGAAAAACACCTGGCAATAATAACACGCACACTTGATTCCCAATTATGATCAAATAATGTCCTTGATCAATTTTACTATTATTATTGTTTATTATTATTATTTATTCAACTATTATTACTGTTTATTTTATTATTATTATTGTTTATTACAATACCAATGTCCTTTGGCTGCTGTGATGAAGAAATTTCCCCGTTTGCGGGAAAAATAAAGGAAATTCTGATTCTGATCCTGATTCTGAATTTGCACTTGTAACAATATATACATTAATGCTCTTAAAGGGTACATAGGGGTAAACAAAAAAAATATGTTTTATTGTTATTTTAATGTATTTTGCCACATTATAAAATAAAGCTTCTAAAAGTGTAATTTGTGTTTTCTTATTAGTTCAGTCTTTGACTTCAGACAACACCTAATGACTTTAAGGAGTTATGTACTGATTTAAGCTGATTTTGACGACTGAATTGAATGAAGCTGTAGTTCTTCTCAGAAGCTTTTTGAAGTTCGTCCATTGGAAGTAACTGAAACTGTCATGCATATGCATATGTCCATTCTAGGCCTCATTTTTTGACTACTGCTGTAATGGAAATGGACATTTCTTCCCAGAAGCTCTTAGAAGTGGCAGCACATGAATTCATGAACATATCTTGTAAATCAATGTCTAAAGTCATCTTCTGTACAAGTACCACACAGTTACAGATGAGTTTAAAAATGAAAATGTGACAAAAATAATATTAAAAGGCTTCATTACATTGGCCAACCAACATTGGTACTTCATTGTATGCCATACTGTATAGAATTTTAATTTGATGTAAGAATGATATGTATTATCAATGTCATTAGTTCACAGTTATCAGTCAGTTGCGTCCACCCTCAATTCCCACAAGTGACACCGACATTAGCTTGTCCTGTAGCCTCTAAGATTGTATCTTGCCAGGTCATCAGGCTAGTTTCCTGCATTTAACTGATATCCAGCCAGCTTATCACACTATTGCACTCAGAAAATCCAAAGGTGAGACAATTCCTATTCAGATGTTAACATATGAGTCTTCAGGTTAACCCTCTACAAGCCAAAATGCACAGTTAGTACAGTAAGGGCTGATGGGTTAGCATATAAACCCTGGAATTAAGCTTGTCTTAGTTCAGTAGAAGAGAAAAACCTGAATTATTGTTATTATTACCTTAATTAATAATTATTAATTATATTTCTTTTGTAGAGCATATTAAATATGTGTAAGATTATTTAATTATTGACATTTTGTAAGTTATGTTATGCATTGATTCATTACACTACAAATTAAAAGTGTGTTAAATATAAAGAACTTGCTCTGAGCACCATGTCCTAGCTGAAACTCTGGGGGCGCTATCGTGCTGTTGTCCCGAGTCAGTGCGGGCCATGGCTAACTGGTTTTCATGCTAACTTCAAACAACTCTGCAACACAATACTTAGACATTTTTGACATTCTGTCAAAAATGTAAGAATTATATGTATTATCATTATTATCATTAACATTCTGTCAAAAATGTTACTTTGTATTTTAGGGCCCGAGCAGGTACACCTGCGAGGACCCTATTGAAACTGTAATGTTTTTTATTATTATTATTCCAACAACAATCTAGACCCCAATTTGGCCCCTTTCCCGTGCTCAAAAACTCACCAAACTTTGCCAAGTTGTTCGGCCGGATCCGAAATTCGATATTTCGGCCAGCTCGCACATGCCCGACGCAAAATGACGCAATAGCGCCCCCTACAACTTTTATTTTTCTTTCCACAATAAGTGAATTACGGCACGTCGCAATTTGAAAAACTTTGGACATCCACACATTCCCTGAATACCGATGAATCATTTTGGAATTGGATATGCCCACTTCCGCGTCTACTTTTTTGTGCTACATCGCGAAAACTGTAAAACCTACTTTTTCGAACTCCTCCTTGGGATTTTGTCCGATCTGCGTGAAACTTGGCATGTACACTCTTCTGATAGAGCTCATCAAAAGTTATTAAAAGATTCTAATTAGTTTGAAAAATGTGCTAATTATTAACGAAATACTTTCTGTAGCTAGCTATGAAAACGCTAACTGATGCGTATCTTTGGCAAAGTAAATGCTATTAACACCAAACTTCAGATCCTTGGTTGCCATGTGACTGTAGGGCTACCAATTAACTTTGGCGAATGTTGCCCACTAGGGGGCGCTACAAATATGGGAATTCTGTTTCTCTGAAATGGCTGGACGCATTTCTTCAAAATTCACTCAGTATGATGTAGGCGCATTCCTGAGCCCGAATCTGGAAGGTGGTTGTGACCGCTCAATGTGGGCGTGGCCTATTACGCATTTTAGTCAAAATACATGCTATTAACACCAAACTTCATATCCTTGGTTCCCATGTGACTGTGGGGCGAAGAATTCAATTTCGCGAATGTTGGCCACTAGGTGGCGCTATAACAGACGAAAACGCGTTTTTGCCCGTAACTTCCACAGTTTTTATGACACATTCAAAACAATTATATCACTGTGTTCCCTGAATACAGCTGAGTATTCTGACATAGGCCACGCCCACTTCTGCAGCTAATGTCTATGGATAAGTCACTGTATATCCAAAACCTACTTTGGCCAAAAACCTCATACGGAATTTTGTCCGATTTGCACCAAACTTTGGATGTAGCATCTGTGGAATGTCCTGATAACAAGTTATCAAAAGACTTTTGATTGTCCAAAAAAATCCCAAAATATAAAACAACCATTTCCTGCACATTGTGGTGAAACCGGACAATCACGCATATCTTCACCAAATACAGTCCGATTACAACGAAACTTTGGCTAATTGTGTTCCATGGCTCGTTGGGTGTGTGTGCAAAATTTGGTGCAGATCAGCCAATAGGTGGCGCTTTTATTGCTAAATGCCCACAAATGCTGCGTTGGTAATGGACACAAATCTCTGTTTCAGAGTGTTCAGGGTGACACAATATAGTCCTCTCATGTAGTTCAGCAAACTGCACGCAGCAGACCACAATTTCTGCACACCGCGGCGGCAGTACTCGCCGACACGCGCGGCCTGCGAGGGCCCGTTCATCGCTGCTTGCAGCTTTAATTAATGTTTGAAACTAAAATTGTGGCCATATCTTATAGCAACACCTGCCATTTCACCTGGTCATGAAACACTAGCTTTTCTTTGCTCTCTGCTGCTCTGTTTCAGACAGAAAGGCCCAGAGAGCAGTTCTTTCAAAAGACAATTAACAGTATACTCCAACAGCGCTCCCGATTTATGAACAGTTCAGTTTGTAGCAGAGTGTACTTTAGCGCTCAGATTGCCTATTACTATACAAACGAACACTCAATGTGCAATGTACATCAACATGAATGCAATAAAAATGTGTATTTGTATATATGTAACATATGTTATATTTTAAAATTATACTTATTCAGTACTCAAAACTAAATGGTTTTCCTTGTGAAACTATTAATGGTGATTTAGATCAATAGTGTGCAAATTGCAAATATGGTAACATAATAATGTTGCTTACGTGTATGTTAATAGAAGGCCTTTGATTGGATGGCACAGCGTATCCAACAATTATTAAGGTGGCTTTTTGGTTGTGACTTTGGTAACAACACAGAGATGTCAGTGTGTTTATCCCATTTCCCCTGTCCTCTCTCTGTTGGGATCTGTTGGGTTATATCTGAGGTTTTGGCATATGTCTTTGGGTTTATGATGACTGATGACTTTTCTCAGGAGCAGTTGATGTACTGTTTTCCAGGCAGCAATGCCTCATGTGTTGTGGAACAGTATAGTTTCGGGACTAATTTTGCCCTCTATTTGGTGTTTCTTTTTGGCATGCTGGTTACCATTTTAGGGAACTCTCTTGTCATCGTGTCAATATGTCATTTCAAACACTTGCATAGTCCCACCAATGTGCTCATTCTATCTCTTGCTCTAGTTGATCTACTAGTGGGTTTTATGGTGATGCCCTTCAGTGCCACCCGGACTGTTCATGGCTGCTGGTTCTATGGTGATATGTTCTGTCATCTGCATTCCAGTTTTGAGTTGTTTTTAATCATTGCTTCTATCTTCCACCTAATTTGTATCGCTGTTGACAGACATCAAGCAATATGTAATCCTCTACATTATTCTAGAAAAATCACAATAACAGTGGCAATGATTATGGTATGTGTCAGCTGGGCACTGGCTGCTGCCTACTCTTATGGAGTACTTTATTCAAAGGCCAATGAGGCAGGTTTAGAAGATTTAATGGCATCACTAATGTGCCTTGGTGGTTGTTTTGTTTATTCTAACCCACTTTGGAGAATCTTGGGCAGTGCTATCTGCATTTTCTTTCCCTGCACTGTAATGGTTTGTCTTTACACTCAAATATTTGTTGTGGCTAAACAGCATGTAAGAAAGATTGGAGATAAGAACAAATGTTCAAATGACAGAGGGAGAGGTGGGTTGATTAAGCACTCTGAGAGCAAGGCTGCAAAGACTCTCAGTATTGTGCTTGGTGCATTCATCTTTTGTTGGATACCCTTGTTTACAGTTTCAATAATTGATCCCCTCACTGGCTACAGTGCACCTGTTCTGCTCATAGAAGTATTAATTTGGTTGGGTTACTTCAATTCAGCCTGTAACCCCATTATTTATGCCTTTTTTTATCCCTCCTTCAAAAAATGTTTTCATTGCATAATTACTCTGAAAATATTTAGCTCAAATTCTTCAAATATGAATATATCTGTTAAATAACGAATCTACACCATCAACATGTATTACTTAAATAAGCCATTTTTGAAACTAGGTCAAAGACAAGTGTTCACATCAACAAATTAATTAAAGTCTTTTCTTTGCGTTTGTCATGAAAAACAACATGTTTTTTCTTCACAAAACACCTTAACACAATAATCTGTTTTACAATGTGTTTGCAATATTAATGATACTTGCAACACACTTTATTACTGGGCCATTATGTTTATAATGAGCTATAAAATACAGTGTGTAAAACAACCACATAGAGGGATCTATGTGGTTGTTTTACACACTATATTTTAGAGTTCATTATTTGAATTTGAAAAACACCTGGCAATAATAACACGTACACTCAATTCCCAATTATGATCAAATAATGTCCTGATCAATTTTACTATCATTATTGTTTATTTTACTATTATTATTGCTTATTACAATACCAATGTCCTTTGGCTGCTGTGATGAAGAAATTTCGTTTGTGGGAAAAATAAAGGAAATTCTGATTCTGATCCTGATTCTGTATTTACACTTGTAACAATTCATACGTTAATGCTCTCAAAGGGTACATAAGGGTAAGCAAAAAAAAATATCCTTGATCTATCATGTATTTTGTTACACTATAAAATAAAGCTTCTAAAGGTGTATTTTGTCTTTTGTTATTATTTCAGTCTTTGTCTTCAGACAACACCTAATGACTTCTGATCAGTTATATACTGACTTAAGCTGATTTTGACAACTGAATTGAATGAAGCTGTAGTTCTTCTCAGAAGCTTTTTGAAGTTCGTCCATTGGAATTAACTGAAACTGTCATGCATATGCATATGTCCATTTTAGGCCTCATTTTTTGACTACTGCCGTAATGGAAGCTGACATTTCTTCACAGAAGCTCTTAGAAGTGGCAGCACATGAATTCATGAACATGGCTTGTAAATCAATGTCTACAGTCAACTTCTGTTCAGTTTTGGGGGTTAAGCAATGATAAGAGAGCAGAAAATGTACAATATATTTTTGGAAAATAAGATACTATACAGTTACAGATGAGCTTAAAAATGAAAATCTGACAACAACTAATGTTAAAAGGCTTCATTACATTGGCCAACCAACATTGGTACTTCATTGTATCTCATACTGTACAGATTTGAATCTCACGAAAGAATTGTATGTATTATCAATGTCATTAGTTCATAGTTATCAGTCAGTTGTGGCCACCCCCAATTCCCACAAGTGACACCGACATTAGCTTGTCCATCATCACAACTTAAGAGATGACCTCCTATCCTTCTTAATTCTGCTTAGTCAGTTAAATCTCAACCCACATACAGCCAGGGAGAATGAGATAGAAACAATCATATGATGTAGCATCAGAATGAGTGCAACCCTCTCCTGTTAGCCTCTGTAACATGCACCAGAAATAGCACACAACCCTGCATTGGCAAAACATGCCCTCAGCTAAATTTTATGATTTTTGTCTCTGTGGGTCTGTTTTGAAGTGATTCACCAGATAGCTGATGTCATGGTCTCCATGAGCTACAAGCTCTGCCTTCTCCCATGGCCAATTTTTGAGGTCACAGACTCCAGCAGCTCTCAAATGGGGGCTGACATATCTACGGCACTGTCCAACATGTTAATCATATCCTGCATGACCAGTTCAGTAAGTCTGTTACCATTCTTTCTATCTTCCACCTAATTTGCTTTGCTGTGGACAGACATCTAGCAATATGCAACCCTCTGCAATATTCTAGAAAAATCACAATGTCAGTGGTTGTGATGATAGTGTGTGTGAGCTTGGCACTGGCTGCTGTCTATGCTTATGGAGTACTTTATTCAAAAGCCAATGTAGCAGGGTTAGAAGATTTAACATAACATTGCAGATAATTGCACCACCACTCCGCGCCACCGGCTTATCCACTCACAGAGGTACGGTTCGGCAATACTGCACCTCTGATGCTACCTCCAGAGGCCCAACAGAGGTGCAGCGAAGTTTCAGCCCTCGCCACATCTGAGACTTTCACACGGAGGAGGATGCAGAGAATTGGCACAGGATCCTCACACTCAAAGGACAGTGTGAATGGGGCTAGTCATATATTTAGCTAGCATTTCCATTTCAGGCTTTAGTAAAACCTGACATCCTGGTACTCTCCTGCTCCGTCACAGATAGAAGGGTCCAGAGTGGACTTTGCAGCTCTCAGAGAGAGGCACTCGGAATAACTGAACCTTTTAGTGCAACTGCGCTCTGAATCTACAAACGATACAGTTTAGAGCACAGTGCACTTTGAAGTAAAGTTGTACTACTAGTTAGTATTACAAAAAATATATGGCAACACTTTACCTTATAATAATAATAATAATAATAAATTTAATTTCTAATGCACTTTTCATCAGCACGATCTCAAAGTGCTACAAAGTAGCTAAAAGTTAAAAACAAGGTAAAGGAATTTAAAAACATACTCAATAAAAACAATAAGACAAGGTTAAAAATCAGTTCATGGTTAGCAGTCATAGGCCTTTCTGAATAAAAAAGTTTTCAGGCCTGTTTTGAAAGAGTCTAGGCTCTGAGGGGACTTGGAGGAGCAGGGTGTTTGTGGATCTGAGGGTGCGGGTGGTGGACTGTAGGGTGATGAGTTCTTGGAGGTATGTAGGTGCATGTCCATGGATGCATTTATGGGTGAGAAGCAGAATTTTGTAGTTGATCCGGGATGAGACAGGGAGCCAGTGCAGTGATTGAAGGATGAGGGTGATGTGCTCGTGTTTACGGGCTCTCATCAGGACCCTGGCAGCGCTGTTTTGGATGTATTGCAGCCTCTGGATGGTTTTGCCAGGTATCCCAATGAAGAGCCCGTTACAGTAGTCCAGTCTTGAAGAAATGAAAGCATGGCCCAGTTGTTCTGCTGCTGGGAGGGATAGAGTGGGACGGAGTCTTGAAATATTGCGGAGATGGTAGAATGAGGTTTTGCACAGATGTTTTATGTGGTTGTTGAAAGTCAGATGGGGGTCAAACCGAACTCCCAGGTTTGTTGCTGAGGAGGAGAGAGGAATGATCTGTCCATCAAAGGTAAGTTGGGATATGGGTGAGGAGTGAACCTGATGAGGGGTGCCAATGAGGAGTGCTTCCGTTTTTTTGCTGTTCAGCTGGAGGGAGTTATTGTTCATCCATGCCTTGATTTCCTCAAGGCAGGGGGTGATGGATGACAGGGCTGTGGAGGGGTTTGTGGCGGTTTTTATATATAGTTGTGTGTCATCAGCATAACAGTGGAAGGAGAGTCCGTGTTTGCTGATGACTTGACCGAGGGGAAGCATGTAGATGGTGAAGAGGATGGGGGCAAGGACTGACCCCTGGGGAACGCCACAGGTGACACGGAGCGGCCTGGACTCACATCCTCCGAGCGAGACTATCTTTCAGATAGGACTTAAACCACTGCAGTGCGTGGTCTGTCAATTGGATGGTGTTACGGAGATGCTCGAGGAGGATGGTGTGGTCCACGGTGTCGAAAGCTGCTGTCAGGTCCAGGAGGATGAGGAGTGATGGTGACCCTGAGTCAGCAGTCATCAGGAGGTCGTTTGTCACCCTGAGCAGAGCTGTCTCGGTGCTGTGGGCTGAGCGAAAGCCTGACTGAAATTCTTCAAACAGGTTGTTATGTGTGAGGTAGTCCTGAAGCTGTATGGCAACTGTTTTTTCAAGTACCTTGGATAGAAAGGGGAGGTTTGAAATAGGCCTGTAGTTTGCGAGGTTGTCCGGGTCCAGGGAGGGTTTCTTCAGGAGGGGACGAATGACAGCAACTTTGAGGGCAGGTGGAACATGGGCGGTTTGAAGTGAAAGGTTAACAGCCTGAGTAATGATTGGGCTGAGGATGGAGATGATTGATTTAAGCAGAGTAGTTGGGAAGGGGTCTAAGCAGCAGGTGGTCGGCTTCATTCCTCTGATGATTTTCTCAATGTAACTCTGCTGGACCTCAGAGAAGCAAGGGAGGGATAGCAGACTCCCCACAAGGAGGGTCGGAGCAGGGGGAGAGGGAGAGGAGGAGCCTGGCAACATAGAGCGGATATTGTTGACTTTAGATCTAAAAAAGTCGATGAAGCTATTGCATCGCTCAACTGTAGCTTCAGTCAGTGAGGGTGTTTGTGGCTTCAGGAGGTGATTTATTGTGGAGAAGAGCTTCTTGGAATTTCCAGTGGTCCTATTGATGAGGTTGGAGTAGAATGTCGACCGAGCATCTTTTAGGGCCTGGCAATAGACTTTTTGATGTTCACGGAAGGCCAGTTTGTGGACGGTGAGTCCAGTGTGTCCGAGTTGACATTCCAGTGCACGGCCAGCTGTTTTAATTTTCCGTAGTTCCAGTGTGTACCAGGAAGCAGAGCGTTCAAACGCGACTTCACGTGTCTTAGCAGTGGCATGAGAGTCGAGAATACTGCTCAAAGAAGTGTTGTAGTGCTCCACTAGCTCATCCACAGTTTCAGAGGCTGGGCAGGTGATATGCTGGAGGTCTGCGGCCAGGTCCACTGAAACAATCCGTTTCAAATTCCTAAAGGTTATCTGGCGCTTGGGTCTGGAAGGAGGCAGCAGAGATGTCAGAGTCATTGAGACGACCTTGTGGTCAGACATCCCGAGATCGTAGACCTCGAGATTCTTGATAGAGGCTGAGTTGGTGATGGCCAGATCCAAGGTGTGACCTTTGTTGTGGGTGGGAGCCTCGACATGTTGCTGCAGACCAAGACAATCCAGCAGGCTCAGAAACTCTACTGCCAGTGGACAGGAGGGGTTGTCAACATGAATGTTGATGTCACCAGTAATTATAATATTATTTGACATGGTGCAGAGTGATGTGAGGAGATCATGTATTTCAGGGAGAAATTAAGAATTTGGTTTTGGGGGACGGTAAATTAGAAGCACTGTCATGGAGTATGGAGGTTTGCATTTAAAAGCTAGACACTCCATGGAGGTGAGGTCAGGCAATGGAAGAGGTGAGAGTTCCAGTTCAGTCCGGTGGATAATGAGTAAGCCACCACCTCTGCCTGAGGTTTGTGCTCTCTCCATGTAGTTGTAGCCAGGGGGGCAGACTTCATTCAGCAGAAGGTGGTCCCCAGGTTTGTGCCATGTTTCAACTAAACACATAAAATCAAGACCTTTTTCTAAAATATGGTCATGTATGAGCAGAGATTTCTTGTTGAGGGCTTGTGTGTTTAACAGTTCCATAGTGACAGGAGACAGAGCTGGTGGTGAGTGTCTCTGTAAACTCCGCAGCACAGTGTGATCCACTCCAGATTTTCCATATCGCCTAGTGCTGCTTTCACTACAAGTCCCTACTATGCCAGCGATCTGATGACGTCGCCAGAGTGCGACGTGATCAGCTGGGGACCAGATGGAAGCAACCGTAGCAGGACAGTGCTGGGAGTAAACAAACTTTTTACGGGCACTCCGATGGACATAACGGGGTCGGCGTAAAAGTCTGTGGTGTCTGATGGCTGCAATGCATGTTGGAGTGGTGGAGTTGTTGAGACTTAGCAGCTGCAGGGCGGAGTATTTCAGCATCGAGCCGGGTGCCGGTGAGGTTAGCCTGGTGCTAGTTGTTAGCCATGCACAGAGTTGGAGAAATAGCCAGGTGAATGGAAGCATTGAGGCTAGCCAGGGATGGTAGTAGTCCTGGGCATAAGCTGAGCCACACCGAGGCACAATAGCAGGCTGTACCGTTGGAAAACCTCCCAGCAACACAGCAGCGATGGTCAGTCCGGGTGTGAGCCCCCGTCAGCGGCAGAGCAGGAGCAAGCAGCCGGTGTTCAGAGCGATGGCGGCAGGTGGGCACAAAATCCGAGTAAAATCCAGGGATAAAAAGTTTTTTAGTTGAAAATAAAGTCAGGTTAGTCACGTTGTCTTTGCATGAAAGATTACTGGAAAGATTGTTAATAGGAGCGCATTAGTTTAGAGACAGAGAAGCGGCGAACAAACAGACGCCAGCGTCCTCTCCTCTCGACTGGAGATACTTCATTACTCAAAACAAAATTATTTTCCTTGTGAAACCATTACTGGTTATTGAGATCAATGCTGAATAAAATGCAAATATGATGATGTAATGTTGTTGCTTGACTATTTTAACTGTATGGTAATAGGATACCTTTGATTGGATGGTACAGTGAATCTCATTATTATTTAGGTGGCTTCAATGTTGCAACACTGATTACAAGAGAGAGGTTTCAGGATGTTTCTCCACAGCTCCACTCTCTTTTGGGTTCTGTTGGGTTATCTATGAGGTTTTGGTATATGTCTTTGGGTTTAGGATGACTCATGCCTCATTGCCTCCAGAGCTGTTGCTGTACTGTGTTCCAGGGAGCAATGTCTCATGTGTTATGATACGAAAAGGTTTTGGCACCAGTTTTGCCCTGTATTTGGTGTTTATTTCAGGTATGCTGGTTACCATTTTAGGTAACTCTCTTGTCATTGTGTCAATATGTCATTTCAAACACTTGCATAGTCCTACCAATGTGCTCATTCTGTCTCTTGCTCTGGTTGATCTACTAGTGGGTGTTATTGTGATGCCTTTCAGCGCCACCCGGACTGTTCATGGCTGCTGGTTCTATGGTGATACATTCTGTCATCTGCATGTCAGTTTTGAGTTGTTTCTCACCACTCTTTCTATCTTCCACCTAATTTGCATTGCTGTTGACAGACATCAAGCAATATGCAATCCTCTGCATTATTCTAGAAAAATCACAATGTCAGTGGCTGTGATGATGGTATGTGTCAGCTGGACACTGGCTGCTGCCTACTCTTATGGAGTACTTTATTCAAAAGCCAATGTAGCAGGGTTAGAAGATTTAATGCAATCATTAAAGTGCCTTGGTGGTTGTTTTGTTTACTTTAACCCACTTTGGGGAATGTTGAGCAGTGCTTTGTGCTTTTTCTTTCCCTGCACTGTAATGGTTTGTCTTTACACTCAAATATTTGTTGTGGCTAAACAACATGTAAAAAAGATTGGAGATAAGAACAAATGTTTAAATGACAGAGGGAGAGGTGGGTTGATTAAGCACTCTGAGAGCAAGGCTGCAAAGACTCTCAGTATTGTGCTTGGTGTATTCATCTTTTGTTGGATGCCTTTATTTGTGCAATTTATTATTGATCCCCTCACTGGCTTCCGTATTCCTGCTTTCCTCTTGGAAGTATTATACTGGTTGGGCTACTTCAATTCAGCCTGTAACCCCATTATTTATGCCTTGTTTTATCCCTCCTTCAAAAAATGTTTTCATTGCATAATCACTCTGAAAATATTCAGCCCAAATTCTTCAACTATGAATTTATCAGTTAAATGACACACCTCAGCAGAATTTAAATACCAATCATACACACCAATACATCAGCCAAGCAAAATTCATTGATGTTTGTGCAGTTGTTGTCATGTTCTTCACAGATCCCTCAAACAAAAATCCAGCAATGCTCTTGTTGCCCTTTCACTTCATTCTATGCTTCGTTCTCTACCTTCAAAAGTTTGCTTTTCTGGAACTTTGTGCATATTTTCTATTACAGCTCCATTGGTTCTCAGCTTCACAACCTTGGATTGTGGGTCCTTTGAGTGACACAAAAGCCAGTTTGTACATCTACTTGCAGAAATGACCCCCAATCTGTCTTGACTCTGCTCAGATAGCTGAATGCCCTCTCACAAACAGCTGGACAGACTGGGATATTCAACACCACATCATGTAAAATCTAAGCTACAAACTCTGCTTTCTCCCATGGTTACTTTTTGAGATCAGGAACCTACCAGCTGTAATAGTGGGTATTTACACTCAAATATTCATTGCAGTTAAACAGTATGTAATAAGTTGGAAATATGAACAAATGTTTAAATGACAAAGGAAGAGGTCAAATTTCAGTTATATTTTCATTTTTTTAATTTCAGAAACACCTATGATTAACTTCGCTCGCCAATTCTGAAACTGTATTGAAATCGATGCTTAGCTTACAGTACATACTGATTTAGGTTTATCCTGACTACTGCTGTTGTAAAGGAAGCTGTAGTTCTTTACATGGCATCAACACATTTCTACTTAAGACTCATTAAAAATAACTGAATATGAAGGCAAACATGGGTTGGAAAGGTTTCAAATACTTGAATATTGGAAGCTGTAGCATCCTCATTTTTGAGAACATGTGATCAAACCACATTGTGCCCAGACGGTAGCAGAGATTCTGTATGTCTTTGAGTGTTTTTGAGATCAACTCGTAATTTAATTCAAAACCTTGTGTTGATCTAATATCGAACAGTTTGTTTGTGATAATAAAGAACAGTCACACGTGAAGTGGATAATTATTTTTTTTAACATAAATTTACGTTATAGAAATAAAAATCAAATATGGCAAACATCTGCCAACTTCTTCTTAAAAACAAAATGTAGGTCTTTGAAATTGTTGTTACAGACACTTGGGGCCTCATTACAGCAACTTCCTAAGAATTAAATCCTTACTTATATCAGTTAAGGATGACATCTAGGATTTTTGGTGTTCCAGAAACATGTTTCCAAACTGCTTTAAAGAAGAGAACATCCTGTTTTATTGGGGGATAAGAAATTAGTTACCACTAAACCATCCTCAATTGAGAATTTCTAAAGTGAAGGTCCATATAACTGCCAATGACTGTTGTTGGGTCTGTATGACAATGACAGTGAAGATAATAACCAACATGTACACTGAATTACTGGGAACGTTTCTCAAACTTGAACTACAAGAGGCGCTAACTCTGTTGTTCGCCTTTTAAGGAAGCTAACACTGAGGTTAGCATGTTAGCTTTCAATTCACGAGACAATGGAAAATTGGTATGCATTATTTTTTTCTTCAATGATAACCATATCAACTGAAAATGACTGCTTGTCTTGTGGAATATTGGGTTAGGTAAGTTAACCAATGTTAACTGTTCAACACAATAACGACCAATACCTCCAATCTCAATCTAGAAATACAAAATGACCTCTGTAATTCATATCTAAGCATGTGTGTTAAATTATTTTACTTAATTCACCCATCAGTCCTATATTTGGCTAGACATGCCATTTCAGCTGTTAATGACACACTGACTACTGTTGGCCCTCTGTGGGTCCATCTACTTAGACAGACTGCCTAGACTGCACCTTGCCACTCCAAGAATGTGGTCCTCTGAATAACAATAATAACAACTTAACCGTATTTTACAAAAAGTTTACAAACGGTCCAGTTTGTGTCAGTGTGCAACCTGCAGCGAAGAGTGACTTTTTCCAAATGCACCTTGTACGCAGTGTGCTTGATCTAGCCAGCACTTAAACATTCTGATATTTACATTAGTAATTATTCACACCTTTTAAAGTTATGCTTCTCTATTACTCAAAACTAAAATGGTTTCCTTGTGAAACTATTAATGATTATTGAGATCAATATTGTGCAAATTAAAAATATGATGACATGATAATGTTGCTTGGACTGTTGTACATGTATGGTAATAGGAGGCCTTTAATTGGATGGCACAGTGATATGATGATTATTTAGGTGGCTTCAATGTTGCAGCGTTGGTTACAAGGGAGATGTTTCAGCATGTGTCTTCCAAGGTCTTCTCTCTGTTGGGTTCTGTTGGGTGATATCTGAGGTTTTGGCATATGTTGTTTGTTAGTAATGACTCATGCCTCATTGCCTCCAGAGTTTTTGGCCTGTGTTCCAAGCAGCAATGCCTCATGTATTCAGATACGGTTAGGTTTTTGGACAGATTTTGCCCTCTATTTGCTGTTTTTTTCAGTCATGCTGGTTACCATTTTAGGTAACTCTTTTGTCATTGTGTCAATTTGTCATTTCAAACAGTTGCATAGTCCTACCAATGTCCTCATTCTATCTCTTGCTCTGGTTGATCTACTAGTGGCTGTTTTAGTGATGCCCTTCAGTGCCATCCGGACTGTTACTGGCTGCTGGTTCTATGGCGATATGTTCTGTCATCTGCATCTCAGTTTTGAGGTGTTTCTCACCACTCTTTCTATCTTCCACCTAATTTGCATTGCTGTCGACAGACATGAAGCAATATGTAATCCTCTGCATTATTCTAGAAAAATCACAATGTCAGTGGCTGTGATGATGGTATGTGTCAGCTGGTCACTGGCTGCTGTCTACGCTTATGGAGTAATTTATTCAAAGGCCAACGTGGTAGGGTTAGAGGACATGATTGAATCATTTTCATTTTGCCTTGGTAATTGTTTTGTTTACTTTAACCCACTTTGGGGAATGTTGAGCAGTGCTTTGTGCTTTTTCTTTCCCTGCACTGTAATGGTTTGTCTTTACACCAAAATATTTATCGTGGCGAAACAACATGTAAGAAAGATTGGAGATAAGAACAATTGTTTGAATGACAGAGGGAGAGGTGGGTTGATTAAGCACTCTGAGAGCAAGGCTGCAAAGACTCTCAGTATTGTGCTTGGTGTATTCATCTTTTGTATGATGCCCTTATTTATGCAATTTATCATTGATCCCCTCACTGGCTTCCAAATTGATTCTTTCGTTGTGGAAGCATTATACTGGTTGGGTTACATGAATTCAGCCTGTAACCCCATTATCTATGCCTTGTTTTATCCCTCCTTCAGAAAATGCTTTCATTGTATAATGACTCTGAAAATATTCAGCCCAAATTCTTCAACTATGAATTTATCTGTTAAATGACACATCCACACTCAAAATATATACTGTTTAACATTTTCAAATAGGATGTTTTTAAAACAAGGTGTTAGTCATGCATTTGCATCACTGGCACAACTGCCTTTCTTTTGCACTTGTCATTAGAACTATATATTTTTTATACAAACCACTGTCCTTATCAGGAAATCACTGCTACATATTGTCTAACAACATCCTTTATTATTGGGCCATGACGTTTGTCCTCCTGTGTGATGGTTTTATACACTATTTTTCAAGTAAAGCCTTTTCAGTACTTGGATTTAAAAACACATTTATATACACTAACAACTTGTATACTCAATTCCTAATTATATTAAAATAATGCACCATGATTAATTTACACTTGTAACAAACATTGATGCTGTTTCAGGGAATGTAGGGCTGGTTTGAAAAGTGAGCATTACCAAATCAAAAATTTTGCGTTGTTTTCAGTCTTTGTCTACAGACAGCGCCTGTTGACTTCTGGGAGGTTATGTAGGAAGCTGTATTTCTGCCAGAAACTCAAAGAGACACATTTCTGCTCCTAAAACATTACAAACAGAATGAATGTGAAGGAAAACATGGGTTCATAGGAGTTTCTTGTCAAACTTTTTTTTTTCCAATAGACAACATATCTCTCTGTTAGGCTCCGTTCAGATTCACACCTAGTTTGTCCATTGAGACAGCTGATGTTTTCATGTACATGCATATGTCCATTTTCAGCCTCATTTACTACTTCATACATTTTTTTGACCACTGCAGTAAACTGAGCTGTCACTTTTTCCCCACAAGTCCCCAAATTTGTACTTTCATCAAAGAAAAATTTGAAACTTCATGAGTCAGTGAAGCCTCACTCACATACACATGCTCTGCCCCCTAGACATTGCTATTTATTTGCTCCTCAAATAAAACAGATATGGCTGTTATATCTTTCAAGTCAGTGGTGATTAAAAGGATCACAAACTGTTCAGTTTCGGGACCAGTTTTGCCCTCTACTTGGTGACCGTTTCAGGCATTCTAGTTACCATTTTAGGGAACTCTTTTGTGATGTTGTCAATATGTCATTTTAAACAGTTGCATAGTCCTACCAATGTGCTCATTCTATCTCTTGCTCTGGTTGATCTACTAGTGGGTGTTATTGTGATGCCCTTCAGTGCCACCCGGACTGTTCATGGCTGCTGGTTCTATGGTGATACATTCTGTCATCTGCATGTCAGTTTTGAGTTGTTTCTCACCACTCTTTCTATCTTCCACCTAATTTGCATTGCTGTCGACAGGTATCAAGCAATATGTAATCCTCTTCATTATTCCAGAAAAATCACAATGTCAGTGGCAATGATTATGGTATGTGTCAGCTGGGCACTGGCTGCTGTCTACTCTTATGGAGTGCTTTATTCAAAGGCCAACGTGGCAGGGTTAGAAGATTTAATGGAATCAATAATGTGCCTTGGTGGTTGTTTTGTTTACTTTAACCCACTTTGGGGAATCTTGAGCAGTGCTTTGTGCTTTTTTTCCCTGCACTGTAATGGTTTGTATTTACACTAAAATATTTGTTGTGGCTAAACAGCACGTCAGAAAGATCGGAGATATGAACAATAGTTTAAATGACAAAGGGAGAGGTGGGTTGATTAAGCACTCTGAGAGCAAAGCTGCAAAGACTCTCAGTATTGTGCTTGGTGTATTCATCTTTTGTTGGATGCCTTTGTTTATGAAATTTATTATTGATCCCCTCACTGGCTTCCACATTCCTCCATTCCTCTTGGAAGTATTATACTGGTTTGGTTACTTCAATTCAGCCTGTAACCCCATTATTTATGCCTTGTTTTATCCCTCCTTCAAAAAATGTTTTCATTGTATAATCACTCTGAAATTATTCCGCTCAAATTCTTCAACTATGAATTTATCTTTTAAATGACACATCTACACTCAAAAAATGAACTGTTTAACATTGTCAAGTAATATATTTTTGAAACAAGTTGTAAGAGATGCATTTGCATAGGCTGCAGAAAAGCCTTTGTTTTGCAGTTGTCATCAATAATAACAAACACTTGTCTTTATTATGATATTAATGGTACATTTTGTCTAACAACATGATTTATTACTGGGCCATCATGTTTGTCTTTCTGTGTGAGTATTTACACACTATTTTTAATGTAAAGCTTTTCAGTACTTAAAAAACAACTAGTAATAACAACTTCTATACTTAATTCCTAATTATATTAAAATAATTCCCCTTGATCAATTACACTTGTAAAAATGCATATATTATTGCTGTTACAGGGTATGTAGAACTGCTTATATGATGAAGAATTTAAATGCCATGTAGTTATATATCAACCTACGAATCACAATATGTCAGGAAGAAAAATAAAAGCTTTAAAACATCAGCCAAGCAAAATTCATTGATGTTTGTGCAGCTGCTGTCATGTTCTTCACAGATCCCTCAAACACAAATCCAGCAATTCTCTTGTTGCCCTTTCACTTCATGTGGATAATTTCTCCTACAGGCCCCTAAAGCATTCACGTGAAGTAGCACACAACCCTGCATTGGCAAAATATGCCTCCAGCTGAATCCAAGACAATTTTCCAATTAAAAGATATTTTTATCTGTGGGACTGTTTTGAAGTGACTCTACAGATGCTTGATGTCATGGTCTCCATAAGCTACAAGCTCTGCTTTCTACCATGGTTACTCTTTGAGGCACCGACGCGTCCAAGTCACGAGACCGGCGTAAGATCATGTAACAGCAAGACGCAGCCTCAGTGCATCTCCATTTCAGCTTGTTTGAAAGTACAGCCTTCAAACTATATACCAGTTTTTAAATTGTGTTGATAGGCCGAGTAAAGCCGGACTTGTGATAATTAATGTACGCAATGCTTTTTCGCAAATTTTGTCATCACGTTTGGTGCGTGTTTGGTGCAGGAAGAAATGGTAAAAACAGGCTTTTCTCACAAAAGAAAAACACACGTGACACCTGTTGTTTCTGGGCTATCTTCCTTAAAGGTGTCGTTGTGTAGTTTGGTGATAGAAAGAATTCTGCGTAGGTGAGGTTGGGTGGAATGATAGAGCAATCTTTATTGAAACAGATCTCAAGCCTGCGTCCGAACCCGTTTGGCCACACCCTGGTGTTCCCCAATAGCTGGCAAAGTTCTGCCCAATGCTTTGCCCTCTGCTCCATCAGAGGGCAAATCCTCTCAAGCAACCAAGGAAATCTACAAGTAACCACCCCACTTTCTCTGCCTGTGTGGGCCTTTTTAAAGTCCGTTCACCTGTACCTACCATCATCATCATCATCATCATCATCATAATCATCTTTATTCACATACAAATCAAAGAAGCATAGTGGTACAAATATAAAACATCACATTAACATGTGAAAAGGGACACCCAATGAAGCTAGAAAGCTTTTAAGCGGGGACCAAACACAGAGAAAAGTATTACATGTAACAATCAACACATCATACCTCAAGCATCCACACCCTCACACAATAGAGGTCTACTAGTACAGCACATTAGTCCACAGTCTCACTCACACACACTCTCATACAACCCCTCCCTCCCACCTAAACCCCCAAAGGAGAAAAAGGGAAGAAAAAAAAAGGCTAGAAAACATAAAACTGACAATTATAATAGTAATTCCCAACTGCCTACTTCTTCTAATTGGTCACTTTGGTTATTTAAGGCTCCAACTATCTAATAGACTAAAAAAGGAGTTGGTCTGTCTCCCATAAATCACCTAACTCAGCTGCTACCACTCCTTAGGTCTTCTACCCCCAAAACGGTCCAAACGGTCTCTCTGTCCTTCTATGGGAAGAGGAACATTTAGACATCTCCCACCATCTGGCATTAAGGTCACACTCAGTTTTAGCACCTTATGGTGGCCTGGTATTCTTGCTAAAATCTAACACACACACAGCTGAATAATGACTCCTAAGACTCCTGGACCTGTACACCCAACACTGGCCACATTCCTTAACTCACAAAAGGAAAGGCAACTGGTCATAGTTAAATCTACAGAAAGTTAAATCATAGATCAGAATGTGTCGCTGTCCAGATACCTCACACCCCCTTTCCTATTGGTGGAAAAAGGCACCACATCAACCAATCACAAAATTATATGACAAAGCACGTGATTTGGTTGCTGAGGAACAGAGGGAAGTTTTGGGAGGGACGGTGGCGAAAGAGTGACAGCGATACTGACAGATACCGACAGCGATAGAGACAGCGATACTGACAGTGCTGTGCTGAAAAAAATGACACCAAACAAGGCAAGATAAACGGTTTTTGAGGTCCAATATAATGGTAAAATCAAAATTAGTCAAAAACGGTCAATTATACCCTGGACCTCAGAGGGTTAAGGCTCAGTATTAGGAATGCTTATGTTTTCACTATCGACTAGATCACTCGCTCTGCAATCACATTGCATGGATTCTCTTACCACTGTTATGCAGACAACACCCAACTGTTTCTCTCTCTTCCCTCATCCTCCTCCAACACCCAAGTTGCAATGCACATCTCGGAATGTCTGGCAGACATCTCCGTTTGGACAGCTGCGCATCTCCTCAAGCTCAACTTTCGTAAAACTGAGCTCCTCTTCATCCTGAGGAAAGACTGCCCTCGCATGGACCTGTCAGTCACTGTCGAGGATGTTACAGTATCGCCTTCGACAATTGCGAGGAACCTGAGCATAATCCTCGATGATAGACTGTCCTGCACCTCCAACATCACTGCTGTGGCCCGATCCTGCAGATTTGCCCTTTACAACATCCATAGGATCTGGCCTTTCCTCACAAAGGACACAACGAAACTCCTGGTTCACGCCCCAGCGTGAGCACTTCGCTCTAGTATATCAGCTGGCTGGCCGGTACCACCATCGCTGAGAGCAACAAAGTTCACTCACCGCCTCAGTGGTGGAACAAACTCCCGACTAATGTCAGGACGGCAGAATCATTCGCTGTTTTTCGCAAAAGACTGAAGACTCATGTGTTCAGACTTCACCTTGACCCCACATAGCATGACTCCCTCCAACCCTCCCCCCAAAAGAGGAATATGCACTTGTACGTTGTTAGCCTTAGCACTTAAATCATAGCACTTATGCACTTAAGGTATCCTTGATAAATAACAGCTACAATCCTCAGATGAGGGCTTGAAAATTGTTTTTGATATTTGATTTGTCACTCTATCGATGGTGATATGTTTTAGTTTCTTTCTTGTGATAAATGTACTTATTGTAAGTCGCTTTGGACAAAAGCGTTCGCTAAATGCCCTAAATGTAAATGTAAAATCTGCATCCCTTTCACTCTCACTTTTCCTCATTGTGGGGCTGGGACAGCGGAGAGAGTGACATGTTAGCTTGATTTACTGCGCAATTTGATTGACAGCTGCTGACACAGATCGGGATTACAGCCGTCCCTCCTTTCTTCACAACCTGGATATAATCATTGGATAAATTACATATTTTAGAGGAAGCATCTGTCCTGCACTGGTTTGACTTTGAAAACTAGAGCCAATCAGATTGCGGGACATCATCTTAATATGCGGGATGTAGACAAGTGAGCAGTCCTGCACAAAGCGGAACATCTGGTCACCATAGTCCAAACACATTCACCAGACTGCGCTTTGCCACTGCAAGAATGTGGTCTTCTGAATAACCTAACTGTATATTACAACAGTGCTCTGAGTTTACGACTGGTCCACTTTGTATCGGAGTGCACCCTGCTGCTCGGAGTGACTATTTACAAATGCACCTACAGTGTGCTTCATCTATACAGCACTTAAAATTTCTGATATTTATATTAGTAAATACTCAGAACTTTTAAATGCATACTTCTCAATTACTCAGAACTAAAATCATTTCCTTGTGAAACTATTATTTGGCATTTAGATGATTATTGTGCCAATTACAAATATGATGACATAATAATGTTGCTTGGACTACTTTCCGTATATGGTAATAGGATACCTTTGATTGGATGGCACAGTAAATATGATGATTATTTAGGTGGCTTCAATGTTGCAACGTTGGTTACAAGAGAGGTTTCAGCATGTGTCTCCCAAGGTCTTGCCTCTGTTGGGTTCTGTTGGGTGATATCTGAGGTTTTGGCATATGTTGTTTGTTATACTATGACTCATCCTTTGCCTCCAGACTTGTTAGACTGTTTTCCAGGCAGCAATGCCTCATGTATCGGGGTACGGTTAGGTTTTTGGCCAAATTTTACCCTCTATTTGCTGTTTGTTTCAGGCATGCTGGTTACCATTTTAGGTAACTCTCTTGTCATTGTGTCAATATGTCATTTCAAACAGTTGCATAGTCCCACCAATGTGCTCATTCTATCTCTTGCTCTGGTTGATCTACTAGTGGGTGTTTTAGTGATGCCCTTCAGTGCCACCCGGACTGTTACTGGCTGCTGGTTCTATGGCGATACATTCTGTCATCTCCATTTCAGTTTTGAGGTGTTGCTCACAACTCTTTCTATCTACCACTTAATTTGCATTGCTGTCGACAGACATCAAGCAATATGCAATCCTCTGCATTATTCTAGAAAAATAACAATGTCAGTGGCTGTGATGATGGTATGTGTCAGCTGGGCACTGGCTGCTATCTATGCATATGGAGGACTTTATTCAAAGGCCAATGAGGTAGGGTTAGAGGATTTGGAATCATTAAAGTGCATTGGTGGTTGTTTCATTTTCTCTAACCCACTTTGGGAAATTTTGAGCAGTGCTTTGTGCGTTTTCTTTCCCTGCACTGTAATGGTTTGTCTTTACACTCAAATATTTATTGTGGCTGAAAAGCATGTAAAAAAGATTGGAGATAAGAACAAATGTTCAAAGGACAGAGGAGGAGGTGGGTTGATTAAAAAGTCTGAAAGCAAGGCTGCAAAGACTCTCAGTATTGTGCTTGGTGTATTCATCTTTTGTTGTATGCCTTTATATGTGCTACATTTGATTGGTTCTCTCGCTAGCTTGAGTATACCTTTTCTGCTCTCTGAAGTATTTTACTGGATGAATTACTTCAATTCAGCCTGTAACCCCATTATTTATGCCTTGTTTTATCCCTCCTTCAAAAAATGTTTTCTTTGCATAATCACTCTGAAAATCTTCAGCTCGAATTCTTCAGCTATGAATTTATCTGATAAATGACAAATTTCAACACATAAAATTAACTGTTCAACATCTTCAGATAATATATTTTTTCAAGGTGTAAAGCATGCATTTGTGTGAACTGCAGAGAGGCCTTTGTTTTGCAGTTGTCATCAATAATAACAAACCACTGTCTTTATTATGATATTAATGGTACATTTTGTCTAACAACATGTTTTATGACTGTGCCATCTTTTTTTGGGTGGTTACAAACTATTTTTAATGAAAAGATATTCATTACTTGCATTGAAAAAACAACTTGCAATAATAACTTCTATACTCAATTCCTGATAATATTTAAATAATGCCCCTTGATCGCTTTACACTTGAGAAAATGCACATATTAATGCTGTTACAGGGTATGTAGAATCTTTTTGAAATTTAAGCCTTACTGCATTATGTGTTCTGCATTGTCTACAGAGAGCACCTTTTGACCTATTGGAGGTTATGTATGAAGCTGTAGTTCTTCCCAGAAGCCTTTAGAAACACATTTTTATTATGTAAACATTACAAGGAAAACATGGACTTACATTTCTTTCTTTCTTTTTTTGAAAAGACAACACACTGTATGTCCATTTAGTCAATATTTTTGTGTAATTCAAATAACATGCAGCTAGACAGTATGTCAGCCTAATAATCAAAATGTGTCTTAAAGAAAATGTTGATCTTTAAAACATCAACCAAACAAAATTATTTGAAGTTTGTTTTTCAAATCCAACAATTCTCTTCCTGCCTGTTCACCTGTGCTATCCTTTCAAAAGTTTGCTTTTCTGAACCTTATTTCCATCACACATCCATTGCTTCTCAGCTTTACAAACTCGGACTGTGGGTCCTTTAAGTGACTCCAGAACCAGCTTGCCCATCTATTTGCAGAAATTACCTCCAACCTGTCTTGACTCAGCTCTAAATGTGGGTTAACCTCTCCTACAGGCCCCAAAAACATCTACTTGAAGAAGCACACAACCCTGCATTGGCAATACATGCCCTCAGCTGAATCCACTCTGCCAAGACAATTTTCACATTTACAGATATTTTTCTGTCTGACTGTTTTGAAGTGACTCTACAAATGCTTGACGCCATGATCTCCATAAGCTACAAGCTCTGCTTTCTCCCATGGCTACTCTTTTTAAGGTGAGAGACCCTAGCAGATCTCAAATCTTCTACTGTACTGGAATAGTTTGTACTTACACTCAAATATTTATTGTAGATGTAGACAAATGTTTAAATGACAAAGGAAGAGGTCACTTCAACCTGAAACCCAATTATTCATGCCTTGTTTTATCCCTACTTCAAAAAAATATATTTTTAATTCATAATCACTCTGAAAATGTTTAGCTCAAATTCTTCCACTATGACATTTTCTGGTAAATGACACACTCAAAAATGAATATGATATTTTCAAATATCTTGTTCATGCATTTGCACCAGCAATAAACATGTTTTAGTTCTGCTACTGTCATCAATTATTACATGCTTAATTTTCTTCAGAAACCTCTTTTGTGCAACTAATTTCAGAAATTTCAGTTATAGCTTTCAGTTTTTGAATTTCAGAAACACCTATGATTAACTTCAATCGTCAATTCCGAAACTGGATTGAAATCAATGCTTAGCTTACAGTACATACTGATTTAGGTTTATCCTGATTGCTGCTGACTGCTGCCGTAAAGGAAGCTGTAGTTCCTTACATGGCATCAACACATTTCTACTTAAGAATCATTACAAATGACTGAATATGACAGCAAACATGGGTTGGAATGGTTTGAAAATACTTGAATATTGGAAGCTGTAGCATCCTCATTTTTGAGAACTTGTCATTAAACCACATTGTACCCAGACAGCAGCAGAGATTCTGTATGTCTTTGAGTGTTTTTGAGATCAATTCGTAATTTTATTCAAAACCTTGTGTTAGAATTAATATAATGAGGAGTTTGATGTAGACCTGCTCTATATGAAAAATGCCATGAGATAATTAATGATGATAGATGATTCAGCACTAAAATAATGAAACTGACTTGAATCTTTGACTTGAAAAAGGGGAGATTTGTGTTGAGAACAGTACGCTATTGTCGGCTTAACATGTAAAGTTATAATTACATTAATTTAATATAATAGGTCGTGATCTAAAGTGGGCCGGTCTGAGGCCTGAAAGTCCTGGGCTGAAAATTGTCAGGAAGGCTGGTAGAGGACGTGGAGGAAGGACCCAGATGCACAGACGGGAAGCAGATCAAGGGTTACGGGGTTCAAAAAAGGATTTAATTATCTCAAAAAAGCAAAAACATGAACAGGAACATGGCATGGTACGAGACGTGAATATAAATTACAATTAATGACCAGACACAGACAGAACAAAAACCAAGACTTAAATACATGACACAAATGAGGGAACAAGAAACAGGTGAGACATGAGAGGGCAGGTGCACGTAATCAGAACAGAACCGGGGAAGACGAGACATGAGACAAGACTACAAAATAAAACAGGAAGTGACCAGAACTAAAAACATGAAACTTGACGAGACAAAAACACAGAACGTGACAGTACCCCTCCCTTAAGGGACAGCTCCCAGATGTCCCAAGAAACAAAAAAACAAGCTGGGAGGTGGGAGGCGAGGGCTGAGACCCTCAGGAGGCCGGCGGCGGGAGCGCAGGCGCAGGCTGTGGGGTTCTGGAGGCCGGCGGTGGAAGCGCAGGCGCAGGCTGTGGGGTTCTGGAGGCCGGCGGTGGAAGCGCAGGCAAGGGCTGTGGGGTTCTGGAGGCCGGCGGCGGCGAGGCAGGCAAGGGCTGTGGGGTTCTGGAGGCCGACGGCGGCGGAGGCGCAGACGTGGGCTGTGAGCGTCCGGCGCAACCGGCGGCTCGGGGACGCTGAGCAGCTCCGGCGGCTCAGGAGCGCTGAGAAGCTCCGGCAGCTCCGGGTCAGGGGCGCTGAGCTGCTCCGGCTGCTCCGGCAGCTCCGGCGGCTCCGGTTCAGGGACGTTGAGGTGCTCCAGCAGCTCCGGCGGCTCCGGCGCGCTGAGCTGCTCCAGCAGCGTGGGCTGTGGTGAGGACTGTGGTTTCCTCTGGCAGTGAGGCCGTCGTGCCGTGGGCTGTGGCGGCGTGGGCTGTGGCATGGACTGTGGCTTGGACTGTGGCTTCGTCTCGACACGAGGTAGTCGTGGCTTGGGCTGTGGCGGCATGGACTGTGGCATCGTCTGGACACGCGGTAGTCGTGGCTTGGGCTGTGGCGGCTCCGGCAGCTCCGGCTCGGGAGCGCTCAGCAGCTCCGGCAGCTCCGGCTCGGGAGCGCTCAGCAGCTCCGGCAGCTTGGTTAGCGTGGGCTGAGGCATGGACTCGGCCGCGTCGCAGGGAGCTGGCCGCCGAGAGGCTCGGCGTCGCCGAACTCGCTTGCGACGGCGGCCGGCCCCGTGGTTCCCCCCGCCACACAGAACGTCCAGCACCTCTGGCTCCGATTCCCCGCTGTAAAAGCCAGGAGGAAGCTTGTACGCTAGCCGGGTCCCCCAGAACGGAGACCTCTCGGGGTTGGCGGGCAATGGGGAACTGGGCTGCGGAAGAGAACCGGCCGCGTCGCAGGGAGCTGGCCGCCGAGAGGCTCGGCGTCGCCAAACTCTCTTGCGACGGCGGCCGGCCCCGTGGTTCCCTCCGCCAAACAGAGCTTCCCACTCTTCCTCCCCCAAGGAATCGTCTCGGTACTGGGACCAGAGAAAGTCGAGGGGTAGCCCAATGTCATCCTCCGAATCGTCGGAGGGGTAAAAAAGGTAGTAGAAATGTGGCTGGGGGTCCGTCCGTGCTGGGTCCGGTTTAGGTCTGGTCATTCTGTCAGAAAGGCTGGTAGAGGACGTGGAGGAAGGACCCAGATGCACAGACGGGAAGCAGATCAAGGGTTACGGGGTTCAAAAAAGGATTTCATTATCTCAAAAAAGCAAAAACATGAACAGGAACATGGCATGGTACAAGACGTGAATACAAATTACAATTAATGACCAGACACAGACAGAACAAAAACCAAGACTTAAATACATGACACAAATGAGGGAACAAGAAACAGGTGAGACACGAGAGGGCAGGTGCACGTAATCAGAACAGAACCGGGGAAGACGAGACATGAGACAAGACTACAAAATAAAACAGGAAGTGACCAGAACTAAAAACATGAAACTTGACGAGACAAAAACACAGAACGTGACAAAAATTAGTCCCACTCCGGCCGTGCCAGGACTTAAACATTGTAATATTTACATTAGTAATTATTCACACCTTCTAAAATTGTACTTATCTATTACTCAAAACTAAAATAATTTCCTTGTGAAAATATTAATGGTCATTTAGATGATAATTGTGCAAATTACAAATGAGATGACATAATAATGTTGCTTGGACTATTTTACATGTATGGTAATAGGAGGCCTTTGATTGGATGGCACAGTGATATGATGATTATTTAGGTGGCTTCAATGTTGCAACATTGGTTACAAGAGAGAGGTTTCAGCATGTGTCTCCCAAGGTCTTGCCTCTGTTGGGTTCTGTTGGGTGATATCTGAGGTTTTGGCATATGTTGTTTGTGATACTATGACTCATCCTTTGCCTCCAGACTTGATAGCCTGTGTTCCAAGCAGCAATGCCTCATGTATAGTGGCACGTAAAGGTTTTTGGGCAAATTTTACCCTCTATTTGCTGTTTGTTTCAGGCATGCTGGTTACCATTTTAGGTAACTCTCTTGTCATTGTGTCAATTTGTCATTTCAAACAGTTGCATAGTCCCACCAATGTGCTCATTCTATCTCTTGCTCTGGTTGATCTACTAGTGGGTGTTTTAGTGATGCCCTTCAGTGCCACCCGGACTGTTCATGGCTGCTGGTTCTTTGGTGATACGTTCTGTTATCTGCATTCCAGTTCTGAGGTGTTTCTCACCACTCTTTCTGTCTTCCACCTAATTTGCATTGCTGTCGACAGACATCAAGCAATATGCAATCCTCTGCATTATTCTAGAAAAATCACAATGTCAGTGGCTGTGATGATGGTATGTGTCAGCTGGGCACTGGCTGCTGTCTATGCATATGGAGGACTTTATTTAAAGGCCAAAGAGGCAGGGTTAGAAGATTTGGAAGCAATACTGTGTATTGGGAGTTGTTTAATTGTCACTAACGCACTTTGGGAAATTTTGAGCAGTGTTTTGTGCGTTTTCTTTCCCTGCACTGTAATGGTTTGTCTTTACACTCAAATATTTATTGTGGCTGAAAAGCATGTAAAAAAGATTGGAGATAAGAACAAATGTTCAAAGGACAGAGGAGGAGGTGGGTTGATTAAAAAGTCTGAAAGCAAGGCTGCAAAGACTCTCAGTATTGTGCTTGGTGTATTCATCTTTTGTTGTATGCCTTTATATGTGGTACGTTTGATTAGTTTTTTCGGTTTCTGGATTATACCTTTTCCGCTCTTTGAAGCAATATACTGGTTGGGTTACTTCAATTCAGCCTGTAACCCCATTATTTATGCCTTGTTTTATCCCTCCTTCAAAAAATGTTTTCTTTACATAATCACACTGAAAATCTTCAGCTCAAATTCTTCAACTATGAATTTATCTGATAAATGACAAATTTCAACACATAAAATTAACTGTTCAACATCTTCAGAAAATATATTTTTTTAAGGTGTAAAGCATGCATTTGTGTAAACTGCAGAGAGGCCTTTGTTTTGCAGTTGTCATCAATAATAACAAACCACTGTCTTTATTATGATATTAATGGTACATTTTGTCTAACAACATGTTTTATGACTGTGCCATCTTTTTTTGGGTGGTTACAAACTATTTTTAATGAAAAGATATTCATTACTTGCATTGAAAAAACAACTTGCAATAATAACTTCTATACTCAATTCCTGATAATATTTAAATAATGCCCCTTGATCGCTTTACACTTGAGAAAATGCACATATTAATGCTGTTACAGGGTGTGTAGAATCTTTTTGAAATTTAAGCCTTACTGCATTATGTGTTCTGCATTGTCTACAGAGAGCACCTTTTGACCTATTGGAGGTTATGTATGAAGCTGTAGTTCTTCCCAGAAGCCTTTAGAAACACATTTTTATTATGTAAACATTACAAGGAAAACATGGACTTACATTTCTTTCTTTCTTTTTTTGAAAAGACAACACACTGTATGTCCATTAAGTCAATATTTTTGTGTAATTTAAATAACATGCAGCTAGACAGTATGTCAGCCTAATAATCAAAATGTGTCTTAAAGAAAATGTTGATCTTTAAAACATCAACCAAACAAAATTATTTGAAGTTTGTTTTTCAAATCCAGCAATTCTCTTCCTGCCTGTTCACCTGTGCTATCCTTTCAAAAGTTTGCTTTTCTGAACCTTATTTCCATCACAGATCCATTGGTTCTCAGCTTTACAAACTCGGACTGTGGGTCCTTTAAGTGACTCCAGAACCAGCTTGCCCATCTATTTGCAGAAATTACCTCCAACCTGTATTGACTCAGCTCTAAATGTGGGTTAACCTCTCCTACAGGCCCCAAAAACATCTACTTGAAGAAGCACACAACCCTGCATTGGCAATACATGCCCTCAGCTGAATCCACTCTGCCGAGACAATTTTCACATTTACAGATATTTTTCTGTCTGACTGTTTTGAAGTGACTCTACAAATGCTTGACGCCATGATCTCCATAAGCTACAAGCTCTGCTTTCTCCCATGGCTAGTCTTTTTAAGGTGAGAGACCCTAGCAGATCTCAAATCTTCTACTGTACTGGAATAGTTTGTACTTACACTCAAATATTTATTGTGGTTAAACAGCATGTAATAAAAGTACGAAGATGTAGACAAATGTTTAAATGACAAAGGAAGAGGTCACTTCAACCTGAAACCCAATTATTCATGCCTTGTTTTATTCCTACTTCAAAAAAATATATTTTTAATTCATAATCACTCTGAAAATGTTTAGCTCAAATTCTTCCACTATGACTTTTTCTGGTCAATGACACACTCAAAAATGAATATGATATTTTCAAATATTGTTTTTAAAACAAAGTCTTGTTCATGCATTTGCACCAGCAATAAACATGTTTTAGTTCTGCTACTGTCATCAATTATTACATGCTTAATTTTCTTCAGAAACCTCTTTTGTGCAACTAATTTCAGAAATTTCAGTTATAGCTTTCAGTTTTTGAATTTCAGAAACACCTATGATTAACTTCAATCGTCAATTCCGAAACTGGATTGAAATCAATGCTTAGCTTACAGTACATACTGATTTAGGTTTATCCTGATTGCTGCTGACTGCTGCTGTAAAGGAAGCTGTAGTTCCTTACATGGCATCAACACATTTCTACTTAAGAATCATTACAAATGACTGAATATGACAGCAAACATGGGTTGGAATGGTTTGAAAATACTTGAATATTGGAAGCTGTAGCATCCTCATTTTTGAGAACTTGTCATTAAACCACATTGTACCCAGACAGCAGCAGAGATTCTGTATGTCTTTGAGTGTTTTTGAGATCAATTCGTAATTTTATTCAAAACCTTGTGTTAGAATTAATATAATGAAGAGTTTGATGTAGACCTGCTCTATATGAAAAATGCCATGAGATAATTAATGATGATAGATGATTCAGCACTACAATAATGAAACTGACTTGAATCTTTGACTTGAAAAAGGGGAGATTTGTGTTGAGAACAGTACGCTATTGTCGGCTTAACATGTAAAGTTATAATTACATTAATTTAATATAATAGGTCGTGATCTAAAGTGGGCCGGTCTGAGGCCTGAAAGTCCTGGGCTGAAAATTGTCAGGAAGGCTGGTAGAGGACGTGGAGGAAGGACCCAGATGCACAGACGGGAAGCAGATCAAGGGTTACGGGGTTCAAAAAAGGATTTAATTATCTCAAAAAAGCAAAAACATGAACAGGAACATGGCATGGTACGAGACGTGAATACAAATTACAATTAATGACCAGACACAGACAGAACAAAAACCAAGACTTAAATACATGACACAAATGAGGGAACAAGAAACAGGTGAGACACGAGAGGGCAGGTGCACGTAATCAGAACAGAACCGGGGAAGACGAGACATGAGACAAGACTACAAAATAAAACAGGAAGTGACCAGAACTAAAAACATGAAACTTGACGAGACAAAAACACAGAACGTGACAGTACCCCTCCCTTAAGGGACAGCTCCCAGATGTCCCAAGAAACAAAAAAACAAGCTGGGAGGTGGGAGGCGAGGGCTGAGACCCTCAGGAGGCCGGCGGCGGGAGCGCAGGCGCAGGCTGTGGGGTTCTGGAGGCCGGCGGTGGAAGCGCAGGCGCAGGCTGTGGGGTTCTGGAGGCCGGCGGTGGAAGCGCAGGCAAGGGCTGTGGGGTTCTGGAGGCCGGCGGCGGCGAGGCAGGCAAGGGCTGTGGGGTTCTGGAGGCCGACGGCGGCGGAGGCGCAGATGTGGGCTGTGAGCGTCCGGCGCAACCGGCAGCTCGGGGACGCTGAGCAGCTCCGGCGGCTCAGGAGCGCTGAGAAGTTCCGGCAGCTCCGGTTCGGGTGCGCTGAGCTGCTCCGGCGGCTCCGGTTCAGGGGCGCTGAGCTGCTCCAGCAGCTCCGGCGGCTCCGGTTCAGGGGCGTTGAGCTGCTCCAGCAGCTCCGGCGGCTCAGGCGCGCTGAGCTGCTCCAGCAGCGTGGGCTGTGGCGAGGACTGAGGTTTCCTCTGGCAGTGAGGCCGTCGTGCCGTGGGCTGTGGCGGCGTGGGCTGTGGCATGGACTGCGGCTTGGACTGTGGCTTCGTCTCGACACGAGGTAGTCGTGGCTTGGGCTGTGGCGGCATGGACTGTGGCATCGTCTGGACACGCGGTAGTTGTGGCTTGGGCTGTGGCGGCTCCGGCAGCTCCGGCTCGGGAGCGCTCAGCAGCTCCGGCAGCTTGGTTCAGCATGGGCTGTGGCGAGGACCGTGGCAGCGTGGGCTGAGGCATGGACTCGGCCGCGTCGCAGGGAGCTGGCTGCCGAGAGGCTCGGCGTCGCCGAACTCGCTTGCGACGGCGGCCGGCCCCGTGGTTCCCCCCGCCACACAGAACGTCCAGCATCTCTGGCTCCGATTCCCCGCTGTAAAAGCCAGGAGGAAGCTTGTACGCTAGCCGGGTCCCCCAGAACGGAGACCTCTCGGGGTTGGCGGGCAATGGGGAGCTGGGCTGTGGAAGAGAACCGGCCGCGTCGCAGGGAGCTGGCCGCCGAGAGGCTCGGCGTCGCCGAACTCTCTTGCGACGGCGGCCGGCCCCGTGGTTCCCTCCGCCAAACAGAGCTTCCCACTCTTCCTCCCCCAAGGAATCGTCTCGGTACTGGGACCAGAGAAAGTCGAGGGGTAGCCCAATGTCATCCTCCGAATCGTCGGAGGGGTAAAAAAGGTAGTAGAAATGTGGCTGGGGGTCCGTCCGTGCTTTGTCCGGTTTAGGTCTGGTCATTCTGTCAGAAAGGCTGGTAGAGGACGTGGAGGAAGGACCCAGATGCACAGACGGGAAGCAGATCAAGGGTTACGGGGTTCAAAAAAGGATTTCATTATCTCAAAAAAGCAAAAACATGAACAGGAACATGGCATGGTACGAGACGTGAATACAAATTACAATTAATGACCAGACACAGACAGAACAAAAACCAAGACTTAAATACATGACACAAATGAGGGAACAAGAAACAGGTGAGACACGAGAGGGCAGGTGCACGTAATCAGAACAGAACCGGGGAAGACGAGACATGAGACAAGACTACAAAATAAAACAGGAAGTGACCAGAACTAAAAACATGAAACTTGACGAGACAAAAACACAGAACGTGACAAAAATTAGTCCCACTCCGGCCGTGCCAGGACTTAAACATTGTAATATTTACACTAGTAATTATTCACACCTTCTACAATTGTACTTATCTATTACTCAAAACTAAAATAATTTCCTTGTGAAAATATTAATGTTCATTTAGATGATTATTGTGCAAATTACAAATGAGATGACATAATAATGTTGCTTGGACTATTTTACATGTATGGTAATAGGAGGCCTTTGATTGGATGGCACAGTGAATATGATGATTATTTAGGTGGCTTCAATGTTGCAACATTGGTTACAAGAGAGAGGTTTCAGCATGTGTCTCCCAAGGTCTTGCTCTCTGTTGGGTTCTGTTGGGTGATATCTGAGGTTTTGGCATATGTTGTTTGTGTATACTATGACTCATGCCTCATTGCCTCCAGAGCTTTGCTAGCCTGTGTTCCAAGCAGCAATGCCTCATGTATTAGTGGTACGTAAAGGTTTTTGGGCAAATTTTACCCTCTATTTGCTGTTTATTTCAGGCATGCTGGTTACCATTTTAGGTAACTCTCTTGTCATTGTGTCAATTTGTCATTTCAAACAGTTGCATAGTCCCACCAATGTGCTCATTCTATCTCTTGCTCTGGTTGATCTACTAGTGGGTGTTTTAGTGATGCCCTTCAGTGCCACCCGGACTGTTACTGGCTGCTGGTTCTTTGGTGATACGTTCTGTTATCTGCATTCCAGTTCTCAGGTGTTTCTCACCACTCTTTCTGTCTTCCACCTAATTTGCATTGCTGTCGACAGACATCAAGCAATATGCAATCCTCTGCACTATTCTAGAAAAATCACAATGTCAGTGGCTGTGATGATGGTATGTGTCAGCTGGGCACTGGCTGCTGTCTATGCATATGGAGGACTTTATTCAAAGGCCAATGAGGCAGGGTTAGAAGATTTGGAAGCAATATTGTGCATTGGGAGTTGTTTAATTGTCACTAACGCACTTTGGGAAATTTTGAGCAGTGCTTTGTGCGTTTTCTTTCCCTGCACTGTAATGGTTTGTCTGTACACTCAAATATTTATTGTAGCTGAAAAGCATGTAAAAAAGATTGGAGATAAGAACAAATGTTCAAAGGACAGAGGAGGAGGTGGGTTGATTAAAAAGTCTGAAAGCAAGGCTGCAAAGACTCTCAGTATTGTGCTTGGTGTATTCATCTTTTGTTGTATGCCTTTATATGTGGTACGTTTGATTAGTTTTTTCGGTTTCTTGATTATACCTTTTCCGCTCTTTGAAGCAATATACTGGTTGGGTTACTTCAATTCAGCCTGTAACCCCATTATTTATGCCTTGTTTTATCCCTCCTTCAAAAAATGTTTTCTTTACATAATCACACTGAAAATCTTCAGCTCAAATTCTTCAACTATGAATTTATCTGATAAATGACAAATTTCAACACATAAAATTAACTGTTCAACATCTTCAGAAAATATATTTTTTTAAGGTGTAAAGCATGCATTTGTGTAAACTGCAGAGAGGCCTTTGTTTTGCAGTTGTCATCAATAATAACAAACCACTGTCTTTATTATGATATTAATGGTACATTTTGTCTAACAACATGTTTTATGACTGTGCCATCTTTTTTTGGGTGGTTACAAACTATTTTTAATGAAAAGATATTCATTACTTGCATTGAAAAAACAACTTGCAATAATAACTTCTATACTCAATTCCTGATAATATTTAAATAATGCCCCTTGATCGCTTTCACTTGAGAAAATGCACATATTAATGCTGTTACAGGGTGTGTAGAATCTTTTTGAAATTTAAGCCTTACTGCATTATGTGTTCTGCATTGTCTACAGAGAGCACCTTTTGACCTATTGGAGGTTATGTATGAAGCTGTAGTTCACCCCAGAAGCCTTTAGAAACACATTTTTACTATGTAAACATTACAAGGAAAACATGGACTTAAATTTCTTTCTTTCTTTTTTTGAAAAGACAACACACTGTATGTCCATTTAGTCAATATTTTTGTGTAATTTAAATAACATGCAGCTAGACAGTATGTCAGCCTAATAATCAAAATGTGTCTTAAAGAAAATGTTGATCTTTAAAACATCAACCAAACAAAATTATTTGAAGTTTGTTTTTCAAATCCAGCAATTCTCTTCCTGCCTGTTCACCTGTGCTATCCTTTCAAAAGTTTGCTTTTCTGAACCTTATTTCCATCACAGATCCATTCGTTCTCAGCTTTACAAACTCGGACTGTGGGTCCTTTAAGTGACTCCAGAACCAGCTTGCCCATCTATTTGCAGAAATTACCTCCAACCTGTCTTGACTCCGCTCTAAATGTGGGTTAACCTCTCCTACAGGCCCCAAAAACATCTACTTGAAGAAGCACACAACCCTGCATTGGCAATACATGCCCTCAGCTGAATCCACTCTGCCAAGACAATTTTCACATTTACAGATATTTTTCTGTCTGACTGTTTTGAAGTGACTCTACAAATGCTTGACGCCATGATCTCCATAAGCTACAAGCTCTGCTTTCTCCCATGGCTACTCTTTTTAAGGTGAGAGACCCTAGCAGATCTCAAATCTTCTACTGTACTGGAATAGTTTGTACTTACACTCAAATATTTATTGTGGTTAAACAGCATGTAATAAAAGTACGAGATGTAGACAAATGTTTAAATGACAAAGGAAGAGGTCACCTGAACCCCAATTATTCATGCCTTGTTTTATCCCTACTTCAAAAAAATATATTTTTAATTCATAATCACTCTGAAAATGTTTAGCTCAAATTCTTCCACTATGACTTTTTCTGGTAAATGACACACTCAAAAATGAATATGATATTTTCAAATATTGTTTTTAAAACAAAGTCTTGTTCATGCATTTGCACCAGCAATAAACATGTTTTAATTCTGCTACTGTCATCAATTATTACATGCTTAATTTTCTTCAGAAACCTCTTTTGTGCAACTAATTTCAGAAATTTCAGTTATAGCTTTCAGTTTTTGAATTTCAGAAACACCTATGATTAACTTCAATCGTCAATTCCGAAACTGGATTGAAATCAATGCTTAGCTTACAGTACATACTGATTTAGGTTTATCCTGATTGCTGCTGACTGCTGCTGTAAAGGAAGCTGTAGTTCCTTACATGGCATCAACACATTTCTACTTAAGAATCATTACAAATGGCTGAATATGACAGCAAACATGGGTTGGAATGGTTTGAAAATACTTGAATATTGGAAGCTGTAGCATCCTCATTTTTGAGAACTTGTCATTAAACCACATTGTACCCAGACAGCAGCAGAGATTCTGTATGTCTTTGAGTGTTTTTGAGATCAATTCGTAATTTTATTCAAAACCTTGTGTTAGAATTAATATAATGAAGAGTATGATGTAGACCTGCTCTATATGAAAAATGCCATGAGATAATTAATGATGATAGATGATTCAGCACTACAATAATGAAACTGACTTGAATCTTTGACTTGAAAAAGGGGAGATTTGTGTTGAGAACAGTACGCTATTGTCGGCTTAACATGTAAAGTTATAATTACATTAATTTAATATAATAGGTCGTGATCTAAAGTGGGCCGGTCTGAGGCCTGAAAGTCCTGGGCTGAAAATGAGTCCCACTCCGGCCGTGCCAGGACTTAAACATTGTAATATTTACATTAGTAATTATTCACACCTTCTAAAATTGTACTTATCTATTACTCAAAACTAAAATAATTTCCTTGTGAAAATATTAATGGTCATTTAGATGATTATTGTGCAAATTACAAATGAGATGACATAATAATGTTGCTTGGACTATTTTACATGTATGGTAATAGGAGGCCTTTGATTGGATGGCACAGTGAATATGATGATTATTTAGATGGCTTCAATGTTGCAACATTGGTTACAAGAGAGAGGTTTCAGCATGTGTCTCCCAAGGTCTTGCCTCTGTTGGGTTCTGTTGGGTGATATCTGAGGTTTTGGCATATGTTGTTTGTTATACTATGACTCATCCTTTGCCTCCAGACTTGTTAGACTGTTTTCCAGGCAGCAATGCCTCATGTATCGGGGTACATAAAGGTTTTTGGGCAAATTTTACCCTCTATTTGCTGCTTGTTTCAGGCATGCTGGTTACCATTTTCGGTAACTGTGGAGGGGGCGTGGTGCATCAGGTGCAGAAGAGGGGTGTGGAGGGGACTCAGGAGGGCAGTGGGAGGGGAGATGACTGACACACCTGAACATCGTAGGCTAATCACTCTCCCCTCTATAAGTAGTGTGCTGGTCTGGGCGGCGCGAGAGAGAACTGAGAGAGCACAGAGAGAGACGCCAGCTCGGGAGAGGTCCCCGACAGACTCAAGGAGCCACGGACGGCGAGTTTGTTCTCTGTGCACGCGTGTGTAAATAAAACAGTTAAAACTCAAACAGTGCATGTGTGTTGAGTAACCCACGGTGGCCAGAGTCGTGCCACACTGGCGCCCAACTGGCCTCAACACAGAGAAAGCACGAAATGACGGAGCCACAGCAGATGCAGCCGGTGGCTACATTGGCTCAAATGCTGACGGAGATCGCGAAGATGAGCCATGATCAGGTGATTGCCAACAGGCAGCAGCTGGCGGCACTCCAGGCTCAAACGGAGAAGCAGTCTCAGCTGCTGGAGTTGATGCTGTCCCGGGCGGGGGCAGCGTCACCTGGCCCCTCTCTTTCGGGGGTGACTGTGCATAAGATGGCAGCAGGAGACGACCCACAGTCCTTCCTGGATATGTTCGAGGCGACGGCGGCGGCGTGTGGCTGGCCCGCGTCGGAGTGGGCAGTGCGCCTGCTGCCACTCCTGTCAGGGGAGGCGCAGACGGCAGCGCTCTGCCTCCCGGGCCCCTCTCGAGGTCAATATCAGGACGTTAAACGGGCTGTCCTCGATCGCTTGGGCTGCTCAACGGAAGACCATCGGCGGCGGTTCAGAGGGACAAAGTTGGGGCCAACGGCCGCCCGTTCGTCTACGCGCAGCAACTCAAGGACGCCGCGACCAGATGGCAGCAGCCCGGGGATTCGGCAGGCGAGGGGCGGGTGCTGGGCAAGGTGGTCCTGGAGCAGTTCGTGGAGGGGCTCCCGGCCAGCACCTCGGACTGGGTGCGATGCCATCGCCCAGCGGACCTGGCGGCTGCCATCACCCTGGCGGAGGACCATCTGGCCGTCCTTTCCTGGGGCCAGGCATCGGAGGGTCGGCCAGCGTCTCCCATCCGTCCCATGCCTGCACCCCGCAAGAAACCTCCGCCGACGCCCGGGTCTCCGTACCGCACATCCGATCGACCCTCCCCTCTTCCCCGTACTAATCCTTCTTCTCTGCTTCCATCCCAGGGCCAGCACACGGCGGGCGCTGCCCTCGACCCACAGAGGGTTCCTCAGGTGACAGTGCAGGAGTGCTGGAGGTGTGGGCAGCCCGGGCACTTCCGCCGTGAGTGTCCACTCATGGAGGTCGGACAGGTGATTCGGGTTGCCGGCCCTCCAGCACCCTCCGCCGGTCCGGGAGGGACGTACAGCGTTCCGGTAAGGATCCAGGGGGGTACATATCAGGCGATGGTGGACTCAGGCTGCATGCAGTCGTTGGTTCATCAGAATCTGATTCGATCCGGGGCTTTGATAGAAGCGGGCTGGGTTGGTATCAGGTATGTTCATGGGGATATTCACAAATACCCTGTAGTGCCAGTGGAAATTCGATATAAAGGGGAAAAGCATAGTGTGAAGGCTGTGGTTAGTTCCCGCCTGGCGCACCCCCTTATTTTGGGTACTGATTGGCCGGGTTTTGATAAGTTAGTGGGGCAGTGTGTGGGGGTGCGCTCACGACCGACAGGGGCATGGGATATGTGCGCTGTGCTCAGTGGTGACGCAAGGTTATCCAACGCTGATGACGGGGAGGGGGAGCCGGCGGTGCCTCCACAGGAGGCTCAGCAGGTTCCCGTGTTTGACTCCATGGAAGATTTTCCACTCGAACAGTCTCGTGATGATACTCCACGCTTTGCCTTTGACCAAGTGATGGAAATTGATGGTCACATGGTGCGCCCTGACGCAGCGTTAACACATCCGCACTTTTCATTACGCAGGGACAGATTATACAGAGTGAGTCGTGACACTCAGACAAATGAGATAATTACCCAGTTGCTGGTACCAAAAAATCGCCGGGAAATTGTTTTCCAGGCGGCTCACTATAACCCGATGGCTGGGCATATGGGGTGTGATAAGACACTAACCGGGTAATGGCCCGATTCTATTGGCCAGGCATTCGGGCGGACGTACGCCGCTGGTGTGCGTCCTGCCCTGAATGCCAGTTGGTTAACCAACCGGCTATCCCGAGAGCGCCATTGCGCCCATTACCACTGGTTGAGGTCCCATTTGAACGTATTGGGATGGACCTCATCGGGCCATTTCACCGGAGTGCACGTGGTTATCGCTTTGTGTTAGTTCTTGTGGATTACGCAACGCGATATCCAGAGGCAGTGCCGCTGCGCACCATCTCTGCAAAGAGTGTGGCGCAGGCACTGTTTCAAGTTATCTCCCGAGTCGGGATCCCGAAAGAGATCCTGACTGACCAAGGCACACAATTTATGTCACGAACACTGAGAGAACTGTACGGATTATTGGGCATCAAGTCTATTAGAACTAGTGTTTACCACCCTCAAACTGACGGCCTCGTTGAGCGCCTAAATAAGACTCTGAAGTCCATGATCCGTAAGTTTGTGCACGATGATAGTCCGAATTGGGATAAGTGGCTAGATCCTCTGCTGTTTGCAGTGCGTGAGGTTCCCCAGGCCTCCATGGGATTTTCTCCCTTTGAACTGCTGTTTGGCAGGAAACCACGCGGGGTTTTGGACCTGGTAAAAGAAAGCTGGGAGGAAGGTCCGAGCCCCAGTAAAAATGAAGTTCAATACGTCCTGGACCTGAGAGCAAAACTCCACACACTGGGTCAATTATCACGCGAGAATTTGCTCCAGGCCCAGGAACGTCAGCAGCGGCTGTACAACAGAGGATCTAGGCTAAGACAATTCTCACCGGGAGATAAAGTGCTTGTATTGCTTCCATCTTCCAGCTCCAAATTACTCGCCAAGTGGCAAGGGCCCTTTGTGGTCACACGGCGAGTGGGTGACGTTGACTATGAGCTTGTGCGATCTGACAGGGGGGGTGCGACGCAGATTTATCACCTCAACCTCCTTAAAGCTTGGAGAGAGGCTGAGTCTGTTTCTCTGGTGACGACAATTGCAGAGAGAGATGAGCTGGGGCCTGAGGTACCAAAATCAACCAATCCTGCCTCGCTCCTTTGTGAAAGCCATCTCTCCCCGTCCCAGAGAGCAGATGTGGCCGAGTTGCAACGGCGTTACACCGATGTGTTCTCCCCTCTGCCAGGTCGCACAAGCCTTATTCAACACCATGTGGAGACTCACCCGGGCGTGATGGTGCGTTCACGGCCCTACCGGTTGCCTGAGCACAAGAGAAAAGTGGTTCAGGCAGAATTGAAAGCCATGTTGGAGATGGGGGTAATAGAAGAGTCCAACAGTGCTTGGTGTAGCCCCATCGTTCTGGTAATCAAGAAAGATGGGTCTATCCGGTTCTGTGTGGACTATCGCAAGGTGAATGATGTTTCACAGTTTGATGCCTATCCTATGCCCCGGGTCGACGAACTCTTGGATCGCCTGGGCACTGCTCGGTTTTTTACGACGCTGGATTTGACCAAAGGCTACTGGCAGATTCCCCTATCTCCAGAGTCTAAGGAGAAAACGGCCTTCTCCACTCCGTACGGTTTGTACCAATTTGTCACACTTCCGTTCGGGTTGTTCGGGGCCCCAGCCACGTTTCAACGCCTCATGGATCGGGTGCTGCGCCAACATGTTGCATATGCTGCCGCCTACCTGGATGATGTGATCATCCATAGTAATAGCTGGGCGGAGCATGTGCGGCAGGTGGCTGCGGTGCTCGAGTCTCTGAGGCAGGCGGGGCTCACGGCCAACCCGAAGAAGTGTGCAGTTGGACGGAGGGAGGTACGGTATCTGGGGTACCACTTGGGCGGCGGGCAGGTGCGTCCACAGGCGGACAAGACAGCAGCGATTGCAGCCTGCCCGAGGCCCAAGACCAAAAAAGAGGTGAGGCGGTTTTTGGGGCTGGCCGGCTATTACCGGCGAATCATTCCCAACTTCTCTGAGCTGACCGGCCCCTTGACCGACCTCACCCGAAAGGGTGCCTCAGATCCGGTCCAGTGGACTGAGCAGTGCCAGGTGTCGCTTGAGAGGGTAAAGCAGACCCTCTGTGGGGAGCCTCTTCTCCACACACCTAACTTCTCTCTCCCTTTTATTCTGCAGACTGATGCATCGAACAGAGGGCTGGGGGCCGTTCTGTCACAGCAGGTACGGGGCATCGACCGTCCAGTGCTATACATCAGCCGGAATCTGAGAGGGAGTCCAGGTACAGCACAGTGGAGAAGGAGTGCCTGGCCATCCGGTGGGCGGTCGATGCTCTGCGGTACTACCTGCTGGGGCGATCATTCACCCTCTGTTCGGACCATGCTCCCCTCCAGTGGCTCCACTGCGTGAAGGATACTAACGCCCGGATCACCCGTTGGTATCTGGCTTTGCAGCCGTTTAAGTTCAAGGTAATCCATAGGCCGGGGACGCAGATGGCTGTGGCTGACTTCCTCTCCCGCTCCCATGAGAGGGAGGGGGAGGAGTGGGTTAGGCCGGACGGCTCCCCGGCCTAAGTCGGGCGGTGGGGGTATGTGGAGGGGGCGTGGTGCATCAGGTGCAGAAGAGGGGTGTGGAGGGGACTCAGGAGGGCAGTGGGAGGGGAGATGACTGACACACCTGAACATCGTAGGCTAATCACTCTCCCCTCTATTAGTAGTGTGCTGGTCTGGGCGGCGCGAGAGAGAACTGAGAGAGCACAGAGAGAGACGCCAGCTCGGGAGAGGTCCCCGACAGACTCAAGGAGCCACGGACGGCGAGTTTGTTCTCTGTGCACGCGTGTGTAAATAAAACAGTTAAAACTCAAACAAGTGCATGTGTGTTGAGTAACCCACGGTGGCCACAGTCGTGCAACAGTAACTCTCTTGTCATTGTGTCAATTTGTCATTTCAAACAGTTGCATAGTCCCACCAATGTGCTCATTCTATCTCTTGCTCTGGCTGATCTACTAGTGGGTGTTTTAGTGATGCCCTTCAGTGCCACCCTGACTGTTACTGGCTGCTGGTACTATGGCAATATATTCTGTCATCTGCATCTCAGTTTTGAGGTGTTTCTCACCATTCTTTCTATCTTCCACCTAATTTGCATTGCTGTCGACAGACATCAAGCAATATGCAATCCTCTGCATTATTCTAGAAAAATCACAATGTCAGTGGCTGTGATGATGGTATGTGTCAGCTGGGCACTGGCTGCTGTCTATACATATGGAGGACTTTATTCAAAGGCCAATGAGGTAGGTTAGAGGATTTGGAACCATTAAAGTGCATTGGGGGTTGTTTAATTGTCTCTAACTCACTTTGGGAATTTTTGCGCAGTGCTTTGTGCGTTTTCTTTCCCTGCACTGTAATGGTTTGTCTTTACACTCAAATATTTATTGTAGCTGAAAAGCATGTAAAAAAGATTGGAGATAAGAACAAATGTTCAAAGGACAGAGGAGGAGGTGGGTTGATTAAAAAGTCTGAAAGCAAGGCTGCAAAGACTCAGTATTGTGCTTGGTGTATTCATCTTTTGTTGTATGCCTTTATATGTGCTACGTTTGATTGGTTTTCTCGCTAGCTTGAGTATACCTTTTCTGCTCTTTGAAGTATTATACTGGTTGGGTTACTTCAATTCAGCCTGTAACCCCATTATTTATGCCTTGTTTTATCCCTCCTTCAAAAAATGTTTTCTTTGCATAATCACTCTGAAAATCTTCAGCTCGAATTCTTCAACTATGAATTTATCTGATAAATGACAAATTTCAACACATAAAATTAACTGTTCAACATCTTCAGATAATACATTTTTTTAAGGTGTAAAGCATGCATTTGTGTAAACTGTAGAGAGGCCTTTGTTTTGCAGTTGTCATCAATAATAACAAACCACTGTCTTTATTATGATATTAATGGTACATTTTGTCTAACAACATGTTTTATGACTGTGCCATCTTTTTTTGGGTGGTTACAAACTATTTTTAATGAAAAGATATTCATTACTTGCATTGAAAAAACAACTTGCAATAATAACTTCTATACTCAATTCCTGATAATATTTAAATAATGCCCCTTGATCGCTTTACACTTGAGAAAATGCACATATTAATGCTGTTACAAGGTATGTAGAATCTTTTTGAAATTTAAGCCTTACTGCATTATGTGTTCTGCATTGTCTACAGAGAGCACCTTTTGACCTATTGGAGGTTATGTATGAAGCTGTAGTTCTTCCCAGAAGCCTTTAGAAACACATTTTGTGGAGGCAAGTGTGTGAGGCGCTCCGTCAGCCGCTCCGAATGCTGTGTGTGTTTATACTATGTGTTATACTTGTTGCACATAAAGTCAACTCTCTTGTGGTGTATGATCGCCAAACGTTGCTGGATCTAAGAACTTCCGCCAAACACCTGGTCAATTTAGATCATGACGGGCAGCAAACTCTGCCTCCTTTCCTGGTGGACATCCCGGCACATCTCTGCCGTACGCCGGCGCCACTCCCTCGGCGTAAACGCCACCGCCGCCGGGGTAAGCGTGGCGGCCGTCTGATGAAGCTGAGAGCCGGGATGGGGTGCTCGGACCGTGGCGGACGTGGAGCGGTGGCCCGCCTATGGGTCTCTCGACGTTGGCTGGACCTTGTTGCTGCCCATTTGGTACCGGTTGCCGGCTCGGATGATTTGTTTGAGCCCCGCGGCCCCTGCCCTCCTTGCCCCCGCTGGCGCGGAGTGGATCTGGGGAACCCGCGGTCTCTTCGCCGTGACCCACTGTCAGCTGCTCGGCCAGATCCGCCAGCTCCTACCAGGTTCGGACTGGTTAACGCAAGATCGCTCTCGAACAAGACGTTCATCCTGAAGGATTTTTTTTGGATCTCGTGAGCTGGATTTCCTCTTTATCACCGAGACTTGGATGACTGTTGGTGAGTCCAGTGCCTTCACAGAGCTTTTACCTGCCGAGTGTTGCTATTTTAATTCTCCACGGACATCTGGTCGAGGAGGAGGAATTGCAACAATTTTTAAACGTGATTTTAAATGCAAACAGATATCGCTGTCATCGGCTCTGGCCAGCTTTGAACTATGTTTGTTTGAGCTGGGAAGTTCTCACACAGTGCTCTGCGCTGTGGTTTATCGGCCTCCCAAACATAACAGAGACTTTTTAAATGACTTTTCTTTGTTCTTGGCTGATATTATGCCTAAATATGACCGGGTCCTGATTATTGGTGATTTTAATATTCATGTGTGTTGTCCAGAAAACCCCCTGGCGAGGGATTTTTTAAATATAACCGATTCTTTTAATCTTGTACAGTCTGTACTGGGCCCGACACATGTACAGGGACACACACTTGATCTTGTTTTATCATATGGTTTGCCTGTTCTTAACGTGGAGGTCTGTGAAGCGTTTTTCTCTGACCATATGCCTGTCCTTTTTGAAGCTGCTGTGCGCTGTAACACAGTCAAACCTCGCGCTGCTGCCGCTCACAGATGCCGGGTTATTAACCCTTCTACTGCTGCTCGCTTTTCAGCCGCCTTCAGTCAGAACTGCATCACTCCCGATCTTGTGTGCGATGATACAGAGACTCTTAGCTCCCAGTTTTTTGACACTTGTCAAACTGCCATTGACTCTGCGGCCCCGTTAAAGAGCAGGCAGCACAGAGCTAAGTCAGAGCCTTGGTTGAAAGATACAACCCGCACTGCCAGACAGGAGTGTCGTAGAGCTGAGCGCAGGTGGAAAAAGGATAAACTGGGAGTGTCTTTTCAAATGTTGAGGGATTGTTGGCGTTGCTATCAATACTCTGTGAAAGAGGCTAAGAGAAAATATTTTTCTGATATGATTGTCTCAAACTGTCACAAACCTCGTGTGTTGTTTAAAGTGATCAACTCTGCTCTGATTGCACCTCAGACTGTGGGAATTGAGCCCTCCCCTTCTGTGTGTGAAAACTTTATGCAATTTTTCACGGCTAAAGTCACCTTTACAAGAGCACTTATTTCATCCCCTCCTTATGACCCCTCAGTGTCTGTTCCTTGTTCTGCTGTTTTCAATTTTTTTGAGCCTGTGACTTTGCCCTGTGTTCAGGAGATTGTGGGGCATTTAAAACCATCAGGTTCGCCCAATGACCCGGTTCCTCCCCAACTTTTTAAAGAGGTTTTCCCCACTGTTGGGCCATATCTACGCAGGATCATTAACTGCAGCCTGTCCTCCGGAGTGGTTCCTGAAAATTTTAAACATGCACTTGTGCAGCCACTGATTAAAAAACCTGGAATAGATCCTGCTGTTATGGCTAATTTTAGGCCCATCTCTAAACTATCCTTCCTTTTCAAGATCTTAGAAAAGATTGTCTACTCCCAGCTCATGGAGTTTTTAAATGAACAAAATGTTCTTGAAGTTTTCCAATCTGGTTTTAAAACAATGCATAGCACAGAATCAGCGCTTTTAAGAGTTTTTAACGACATCTTTTTAGCTACTGACTCTGGTCATTGTGTTGTCCTAGTGCTTTTAGATTTAACTGCAGCATTTGATACAGTGGACCATGACATCCTGATTGCACGTTTGGAGCAGTGGGTGGGCATCAGGGGCTCGGCACTTAAATGGTTCAGGTCCTACCTGTCTCATCGGACATTCTGTGTTGGCCTGGGTGACTCTGTGTCCTCCACTGTTCCTCTCACATGTGGGGTCCCACAGGGTTCAGTGTTGGGCCCTCTTTTATTTTCTTTGTATCTTCTCCCACTTGGTTCCATTCTCAGGAAGCATGGAATTTGTTTCCACTGCTACGCTGATGACAGCCAGATCTATGTCCCCCTCAAAAAGGCTGATTAATTCTCCCTTAAGCCATTGTTAAATTGTTTGGATGATGTCAAGGCCTGGATGGGCTCTGAGCTTCTCCACCCCTACACACCCAGCCGATCCCTCAGGTCAGTTGACCAGCTGCTCCTGAGGGTTCCTAAAACGAGGTTGAAGCTCAGAGGGGACCGAGCATTCTCAGTTGCAGCTCCAAAACTATGGAATGAACTACCACTCCACATTAGACAGGCCTCCTCACTGTCTAATTTTAAAACTCTTCTTAAAACGCACCTGTTTTCATTGGCTTTTAACACCACATGAGTTGTTGATTTTATGTGCACATATTTTTTTTATCTGGGGCGAACGACCTAGTAACTTATATTGTTTTATGTTTCTTTATTCTTTTATTTTTTGGTATCCTGATTTTATTATGTTTTATTATGTTTTATTGTATTGTTTTATGTTGTGTTTTGTACTGTACAGCACTTTGGAAACCCTTGTGTTTATTTAAAATGTGCTCTATAAATAAATTGGATTGGATTGGATTGGATTTTTACTATGTAAACATTACAAGGAAAACATGGACTTAAATTTCTTTCTTTCTTTTTTTGAAAAGACAACACACTGTATGTCCATTTAGTCAATATTTTTGTGTAGTTTAAATAACATGCAGCTAGACAGTATGTCAGCCTAATAATCAAAATGTGTCTTAAAGAAAATGTTGATCTTTAAAACATCAACCAAACAAAATTATTTGAAGTTTGTTTTTCAAATCCAGCAATTCTCTTCCTGCCTGTTCACCTGTGCTATCATTTCAAAAGTTTGCTTTTCTGAACCTTATTTCCATCACAGATCCATTGGTTCTCAGCTTTACAAACTCGGACTGTGGGTCCTTTAAGTGACTCCAGAACCAGCTTGCCCATCTATTTGCAGAAATTACCTCCAACCTGTCTTGACTAGGGTTGGGTATCGTTTGGGTTTTATCCGATACCGGTGCCTACTCGGTACTTTTTAAACGGTTCCGGTGCTAAAACGGTTCTCGAACCGGTGCTTAAAAAAACGAAAATGCACACACTTTGTCAAAAAACAATACCCTTTTATTTCCAGGGCCAATTTAAACACAATATAAAATAAAGCAATATAATTTAAAATAATATAAAATAAGAATTCACATTTACATCATATCAAATAAAACAATATTGTATCAAATATAAGTACTGAAGATTAATAGAGATTACTATCAGGGTAATCTAATCTCCATTTAGTCCTCCTAATGACCTGAACTGAACAGTGCAACACCTTAAATATTAAAAAAAGATACATAATATAAAACACACATATAGAACAAGATATTGCAAAACAGTATTGCACATTTTAACAAGCTTTTGTGACTGGTAATGACCTAAACTGAACAGTGCAACAACTTAAATATTAAAATAGATACATATATAAAACACAAATATTGCACAACAGTAGTGCACATTTAAACATTTGCATGCACGACTTGTTGTGAGTTTCACATTAAGCAGAAAGTCAGCGGACACTGAGTTGAAGTTTAGCACATAGCACACGATGTCACACACACTGTTGAATGGCCACGGTGTTGCTAGCAGCTAGCCTACTTGATATGCAAGATTTGCGTTAAATTACTCGATTTACCCGAAGAGGAAAGGCTGCTGTGAGTGCTGTGACTGTCACCATCATCCTCTGTGATGTCCACCACCACACCGGCAGGGCTGGGAGTCCGGCTGCTGCTGCTGAAGTGCTTGGCCTTGCATCACGTAGGCTATCGAACACAGTGCGTTGTTCGGCTTTTAAATCAACACCGTCAGTCGTCAGTGAGTCTTTAAATTTGAGGTGTTACCTCCTTTGCACGATGTTGCAGAGTCTGAATCCTTGGATGTGAAATGTAGCCAAACCTTGGATCTTTTTGCCTTCGGCATCTTTATTGATCCTCTCACTGCTATCAGTTCTGATGATCTGATCAACAAGTGTGCAGCGTAGCGGCACTGACGTCACGCAGGTTGATGCCGCCCGTAACCCCATGGGGTGTTAAAAAAAAGTCAGGCACCAAAATGAGGCACCGAAATTTGCGTTCTTATTCGATCTCGTTACAACCGTTTATGTCGGAACCGGTGCCCTACTGGAACCGAGTTTCGGTGCTCAACCCTAGTCTTGAGTCAGCTCTAAATGTGGGTTAACCTCTCCTACAGGCCCCAAAAACATCTACTTGAAGAAGCACACAACCCTGCATTGGCAATACATGCCCTCAGCTGAATCCACTCTGCCAAGACAATTTTCACATTTACAGATATTTTTCTGTCTGACTGTTTTGAAGTGACTCTACAAATGCTTGACGCCATGATCTCCATAAGCTACAAGCTCTGCTTTCTCCCATGGCTACTCTTTTTAAGGTGAGACACCCTAGCAGATCTAAAATCTTCTACTGTACTGGAATAGTTTGTACTTACACTCAAATATTTATTGTGGTTAAACAGCATGTAATAAAAGTACGAGATGTAGACAAATGTTTAAATGACAAAGGAAGAGGTCACTTCAACCTGAAACCCAATTATTCATGCCTTGTTTTATCCCTACTTCAAAAAAATATATTTTTAATTCATAATCACTCTGAAAATGTTTAGCTCAAATTCTTCCACTATGACTTTTTCTGGTCAATGACACACTCAAAAATGAATATGATATTTTCAAATATCTTGTTCATGCATTTGCACCAGCAATAAACATGTTTTAATTCTGCTACTGTCATCAATTATTACATGCTTAATTTTCTTCAGAAACCTCTTTTGTGCAACTAATTTCAGAAATTTCAGTTATAGCTTTCAGTTTTTGAATTTCAGAAACACCTATGATTAACTTCAATCGTCAATTCCGAAACTGGATTGAAATCAATGCTTAGCTTACAGTACATACTGATTTAGGTTTATCCTGATTGCTGCTGACTGCTGCTGTAAAGGAAGCTGTAGTTCCTTACATGGCATCAACACATTTCTACTTAAGAATCATTACAAATGACTGAATATGACAGCAAACATGGGTTGGAATGGTTTGAAAATACTTGAATATTGGAAGCTGTAGCATCCTCATTTTTGAGAACTTGTCATTAAACCACATTGTACCCAGACAGCAGCAGAGATTCTGTATGTCTTTGAGTGTTTTTGAGATCAATTCGTAATTTTATTCAAAACCTTGTGTTAGAATTAATATAATGAAGAGTATGATGTAGACCTGCTCTATATGAAAAATGCCATGAGATAATTAATGATGATAGATGATTCAGCACTACAATAATGAAACTGACTTGAATCTTTGACTTGAAAAAGGGGAGATTTGTGTTGAGAACAGTACGCTATTGTCGGCTTAACATGTAAAGTTATAATTACATTAATTTAATATAATAGGTCGTGATCTAAAGTGGGCCGGTCTGAGGCCTGAAAGTCCTGGGCTGAAAACTGTCAGGAAGGCTGGTAGAGGACGTGGAGGAAGGACCCAGATGCACAGACGGGAAGCAGATCAAGGGTTACGGGGTTCAAAAAAGGATTTAATTATCTCAAAAAAGCAAAAACATGAACAGGAACATGGCATGGTACGAGACGTGAATACAAATTACAATTAATGACCAGACACAGACAGAACAAAAACCAAGACTTAAATACATGACACAAATGAGGGAACAAGAAACAGGTGAGACACGAGAGGGCAGGTGCACGTAATCAGAACAGAACCGGGGAAGACGAGACATGAGACAAGACTACAAAATAAAACAGGAAGTGACCAGAACTAAAAACATGAAACTTGACGAGACAAAAACACAGAACGTGACAGTACCCCTCCCTTAAGGGACAGCTCCCAGATGTCCCAAGAAACAAAAAAACAAGCTGGGAGGTGGGAGGCGAGGGCTGAGACCCTCAGGAGGCCGGCGGCGGGAGCGCAGGCGCAGGCTGTGGGGTTCTGGAGGCCGGCGGTGGAAGCGCAGGCGCAGGCTGTGGGGTTCTGGAGGCCGGCGGTGGAAGCGCAGGCAAGGGCTGTGGGGTTCTGGAGGCCGGCGGCGGCGAGGCAGGCAAGGGCTGTGGGGTTCTGGAGGCCGGCGGCGGCGGAGGCGCAGATGTGGGCTGTGAGCGTCCGGCGCAACCGGCAGCTCGGGGACGCTGAGCAGCTCCGGCGGCTCAGGAGCGCTGAGAAGTTCCGGCAGCTCCGGTTCGGGTGCGCTGAGCTGCTCCGGCGGCTCCGGTTCAGGGGCGCTGAGCTGCTCCAGCAGCTCCGGCGGCTCCGGTTCAGGGGCGTTGATCTGCTCCAGCAGCTCCGGCGGCTCAGGCGCGCTGAGCTGCTCCAGCAGCGTGGGCTGTGGCGAGGACTGAGGTTTCCTCTGGCAGTGAGGCCGTCGTGCCGTGGGCTGTGGCGGCGTGGGCTGTGGCATGGACTGCGGCTTGGACTGTGGCTTCGTCTGGACACGAGGTAGTCGTGGCTTGGGCTGTGGCGGCATGGACTGTGGCATCGTCTGGACACACGGTAGTTGTGGCTTGGGCTGTGGCGGCTCCGGCAGCTCCGGCTCGGGAGCGCTCAGCAGCTCCGGCAGCTTGGTTAGCATGGGCTGTGGCGAGGACCGTGGCAGCGTGGGCTGAGGCATGGACTCGGCCGCGTCGCAGGGAGCTGGCCGCCGAGAGGCTCGGCGTCGCCGAACTCGCTTGCGACGGCGGCCGGCCCCGTGGTTCCCCCCGCCACACAGAACGTCCAGCACCTCTGGCTCCGATTCCCCGCTGTAAAAGCCAGGAGGAAGCTTGTACGCTAGCCGGGTCCCCCAGAACGGAGACCTCTCGGGGTTGGCGGGCAATGGGGAGCTGGGCTGCGGAAGAGAACCGGCCGCGTCGCAGGGAGCTGGCCGCCGAGAGGCTCGGCGTCGCCAAACTCTCTTGCGACGGCGGCCGGCCCCGTGGTTCCCTCCGCCAAACAGAGCTTCCCACTCTTCCTCCCCCAAGGAATCGTCTCGGTACTGGGACCAGAGAAAGTCGAGGGGTAGCCCAATGTAATCCTCCGAATCGTCGGAGGGGTAAAAAAGGTAGTAGAAATGTGGCTGGGGGTCCGTCCGTGCTTTGTCCGGTTTAGGTCTGGTCATTCTGTCAGAAAGGCTGGTAGAGGACGTGGAGGAAGGACCCAGATGCACAGACGGGAAGCAGATCAAGGGTTACGGGGTTCAAAAAAGGATTTCATTATCTCAAAAAAGCAAAAACATGAACAGGAACATGGCATGGTACGAGACGTGAATACAAATTACAATTAATGACCAGACACAGACAGAACAAAAACCAAGACTTAAATACATGACACAAATGAGGGAACAAGAAACAGGTGAGACATAAGAGGGCAGGTGCACATAATCAGAACAGAACCGGGGAAGACGAGACATGAGACAAGACTACAAAATAAAACAGGAAGTGACCAGAACTAAAAACATGAAACTTGACGAGACAAAAACAGAGAACGTGACAAAAATTAGTCCAACTCCGGCCGTGCCAGGACTTAAACATTGTAATATTTACATTAGTAATTATTCACACCTTCTAAAATTGTACTTATCTATTACTCAAAACCAGATAATAAATAATTTCCTTGTGAAAATATTAATGGTCATTTAGATGATAATTGTGCAAATTACAAATGAGATGACATAATAATGTTGCGTGGACTATTTTACATGTATGGTAATAGGAGGCCCTCGATTGGATGGCACAGTGATATGATGATTATTTAGGTGGCTTCAATGTTGCAACGTTGGTTACAAGGGAGATGTTTCAGCATGTGTCACCCATGGTCTTCTCTCTGTTGGGTTCTGTTGGGTGATATCTGAGGTTTTGGCATATGTTATTTGTTTACAATGAGTAATAGCTCATTGCCTCCAGAGTTTTTGGCCTGTATTCCAAGCAGCAATGCCTCATGTATTCAGATACGGTTAGGTTTTTGGACAGATTTTGCCCTCTATTTGCTGTTTTTTTCAGTCATGCTGGTTACCATTTTAGGTAACTCTCTTGTCATTGTGTCAATTTGTCATTTTAAACAGTTGCACAGTCCTACCAATGTGCTCATTTCATCTCTTGCTCTGGTTGATCTACTAGTGGCTGTTTTAGTGATGCCCTTCAGCGCCATCCGGACTGTTACTGCCTGCTGGTACTATGGTGATACATTCTGTCATCTGCATCTCAGTTTTGAGGTGTTTCTCACCACTCTTTCTATCTTCCACCTTATTTGCATTGCTGTCGACAGACATGAAGCAATATGTAATCCTCTGCATTATTCTAGAAAAATCACAATGTCAGTGGCAATGATTATGGTATTTGCCTGCTGGTCACTGGCTGCTGTCTACGCTTATGGAGTAATTTATTCAAAGGCCAACGTGGCAGGGTTAGAGGATATAACAGAATCCTTGTGCCTTGGCGGTTGTTTTGTCTACTTTAACCCACTTTGGGGAATGTTGAGCAGTGCTTTGTGCTTTTTCTTTCCCTGCACTGTAATGGTTTGTCTTTACACCAAAATATTTATCGTGGCTGAACAGCATGCAAGAAAGATTGGAGATAAGAACAATAGTTTGAATGACAGAGGGAGAGGTGGGTTGATTAAGCACTCTGAGAGCAAGGCTGCAAAGACTCTCAGTATTGTGCTTGGTGTATTCATCTTTTGTATGATGCCCTTATTCATGCAATTTATCATTGATCCCCTCACTGGCTTCCACATTGGTGCTTTCGTTGTGGAAGCATTATACTGGTTGAGTTACATGAATTCAGCCTGTAACCCCATTATCTATGCCTTGTTTTATCCCTCCTTCAAAAAATGCTTTCATTGCATAATCACTCTGAAAATATTCAGCCCAAATTCTTCAACTATGAATTTATCTATTAAATGACACATCCACACTCAAAATATATACTGTTTAACATTTTCAAATAGGATATTTTTAAAACAAGATGTTAGTCATGCATTTGTATCAGTGGCAGAAAGGCCTTTGTTTCGCACTTGTCATTAATAACCATATTTTTTTCAAACAAACCACTGTCTTTATTAGGATATCAATGCTACATGTTGTCCAACAACATCCTTTATTATTGGGCCATGATGTTTGTCTTCCTGTGTGATGGTTTTATACACTACTTTTTAAGTAAAGCTTTTTCAGTACTTGGATTTAAAAAACACATTTATACACACTAACAACTTGTTTACTCAATTCGTAATTATATTAAAATAATGCACCATGATGAATTTACACTTGTAACACTCAAACATTAATGCTGTTACAGGAAATGTAGGGCTGGTTTGAAAAGTGAGCATTACCAAATTATAGACTTTGCTTTGTTTTCAGTCTTTGTCTACAGACAGCACCTGTCGACTTCTGGTTAAGTACAAAGCTGTAGTTCTCCCAAGGAACTCAAATAAAGACATTTCTTCTCCAGAAACATTACAGAGAGAATGAATGTGAAGGAAAACATGGGTTCATAGGAGTTTCTTGTCAAACTTTTTTTTTCCAATAGACAACATATCTCTCTGTTTGGCTCCATTCAGATTCACACCTAGTTTGTCCATTGAGACAGCTGATGTTTTCATGTACATGCATATGTCCATTTTCAGCCTCATTTACTACTTCATACATTTTTTTGACCACTGCAGTAAACTGAGCTGTCACTTTTTCCCCACAAGTCCCCAAATTTGTACTTTCATCAAAGAAAAATTTGAAACTTCATGAGTCAGTGAAGCCTCCCTCATACACATGCTCTGTCCCCTAGACATTGCTATTTATTTGCTCCTCAAATAAAACAGATATGGCTTTTGTATCTTTCAAGTCAGTGGTGATTAAAAGGATCACAAACTGTCAATCAAGGAAAAGGTTCAAAAACTGTCGAAATAATGAGGAACTGACTTTAAACAGTTACTTGTCAGAATCAGAAAAGGATGATCATGCGAGTTATTGGCTCTGTTTACTTGAAACTGTCCATAAATCTCTGAGACTCTCACAGGAGGCAAAGGAAGACCCATACCATCTCCATATAAAACTGAAATGCAAGAAAGAGTACATTCAAAATAGGAGTACAGACCAGCCTCAATCACCCAGTAACCAGCTGCGGTCCATGTCTAGTCCTGTAGCCTTTAAGATTGTATCTTGCCAGGTCATCAGGCTAGTTTCCTGCATTTAACTGATATCCAGCCAGTTTATCACACTATTGCACTCAGAAAATCCAAAGGTGAGAGAATTCCTACTCAGATGTAGTCATAAGACATATGAGTCTTCAGGTTAACCCTCTACAAGCCAAAATGCACAGTTAGTACAGTAAGGGCTGATGGGTTAGTATATAGACCCTGGAATTAAGCTTCTCTTAGTTCAGTAGAAGAGAAAAACCGGAATTCAGAGGGGGTATGGTTGTGTATTTCTTTTGTATAGCACATTAAATATGTGTAAGAATATTTACTTATTGACGTTTTTTAAGTAATGTTACTTAGTCATTACACTACAAATTAAAAGTGTGTTAAATATAAAGAACTTACTGCGAGCACCATGTCCTAGCTGAGACTCTGGGGGCGCTATCGTGCTGTTGTCCCGAGTCAGTGCGGGCCGTGGCTAACTGGTTTCCATGCTAACTTCAAACAACTCTGCAACACAAGACAGACAGTTTTGACATAACGTCAACAAAGTTTCCTCACATTCTGTCGAAAGCGTTACTTTAAATTTTTAATGTTTTAGACTAAAATTGTGGCCATACCTTATAGCAACACCTGCCATTTCACCTGGTCATAAAACACTAGCTTCTCTTTGCTCTCTGCTGCTCTGTACATCAACATAAATGCAATAGGCATTTTAGCTGTTCTGCACCTAGACTCTGGAACTCACTCCCACTACACATACGCACTCTGGACTCCATCGACACCTTCAAATCCCACCTCAAAACACACCTTTTTAAGTTAGCCTACTCCATATAAACACTCTGTTCCCCCTACCGTTTTTATCTATTTTTTAGTCACACTGTATTTTCTTGTATGTATTTATATTATGTGTTATTGTATTTCATATTTGTTTTGTTTTGCTTTGTAAGGTGACCTTGGGTTCGAGAAAGGCGCCATCAAATAAAATTTATTATTATTATTATCATTATTATAAAAATGTGGATATGTATACAGTCCCTGACAAAAGTCTTGTCGCTTATCCAAGTTGTAGAAACAACAAATAATAACTTCATTTGTAGTTGATCAATTGGAATCAGAAATGGCTTATATGAAAGGCAAAGGCTTCTAGATTATGCTTATTATACCAAAATAAAGTTGTGTATCATTCATTGAGTTTTATCATTTAATTAGGACAGAAAGGTCAGATTTTGCTTGGACAAAAGTCTTGTCGCATACAAAAAAAATGTATGGTAGAAATTATATTTTATTTTGAATACACAAACATGCAACAATAACATCTGAACATAAAGTCACGGTGCCTTGGGAAAAATAATATCGTGTATGACTCACATGAGCTTGGAGGACTGCATCCATACGTCTCGGCAATGACTCAAATAAGTTATGGATGAAGTCATCTGGAATGGCAAAGAAAGTAGTCTTGCAGGACTCCCAGAGTTCATCAAGATTCTTTGGTTTCAACTTCCAAGCCTCCTCCTTCATCTTGCCCCAGACATGCTCAATAATGTTCATGTCTGGTGACTGGGCTGGCCAATCCTGGAGCACCTTGACCTTCTTCGCTTTCAGGAACTTTGATGTGGAGGCTGAAGTATGAGAAGGAGCGCCATCCTGTTGAAGAATTTGCCCTCTCTTGTGGTTTAGAATGTAATTGGTAGCAAGAATCTCTTCATACTTCAGGCTGTTGATGTTGCCATCCACTCTGCAGATCTCTCGCACACCCCCATACTGGATGTAACCCCAAACCATGATTTTTCCTCCACCAAACTTGACTGTTTTCTGGGTGAATCTTGGGTCCATGCGAGTTCCAACAGGTCTTCTGCAGTATTTGCGGCGATTGGGATGCAGTTCAATGGATGATTCATCAGAAAAATCAACCTTCTGCCACTTTTCCACTGTCCATCCTATCCACAAACTGTGGGCCTTGGCAAATGCAACACAATTCTTTTGTTGTCGTCTGTTTAATGCTGGTTTGTGAGCAGTAATTCGGCCATGGAGACCACTGCGTGAGAGAATTCAACAAACTGTTCTTGTAGATACAGGGGTTTCTGGTGACCAGTTCCCATGTAGCTCTGCTGGAGTTGAAAAAGGGCTGGCCCTGGACTGCCGAAGCAACAAACAGTCTTCTCGAACACTTGTCTTGCGGGATCTGCCTGACCTTGGCTTGTCATGAATGTCACCAGTTTCTTCAAATCTTTTTTTTATCCTCTCCACTTCACGTTTGGATACATTAAAGATGTCTGCCACCTCAGCAGCAGACTTGGTCTTCAGGTTCTTGATGATCAGCACTTTGGTCTGTGGTTGAATCTTTGGCATGTTGTCAGAGGTCAGGTTGCACTTCACATGAAAGTCTGGTGTGCTGGGGTTCTTTTTATACACACCTGGGAATGTGTTAATTACAGTATTTGTCACAGGTGGAGCTCTAATCTGTGACTGGTTGACTTGTTTAAAGACACGACAAGACTTTTATCCAAGCAAAATCTGACCTTTCTGTCCTAATTAAATGATAAAACTCAATGAATGATACGCAACTTTATTTTGGTATAATAAGCATAATCTAGAGGCCTTTGCCTTTCATATAAGCCATTTCTGATTCCAATTGATCAACTACAAGTCAAGTTATTATTTGTTGTTTCTACAACTTGGATAAGCGACAAGACTTTTGTCAGGGACTGTATATGTGTTGGGACCCACAGTTGAACTCATTCATTGTGGATTTCAACATGGACTCTGAGCTGAACTCAGTGTCCCAGAATTCACCATTCTTCACACCTCAGTGCAAAATTCAGCTTTGAGCTAATAATAATGAATGACTATCTGGGATAATCATTCATTATTATTGATAGCCAAATTTAACCTAAATCTCCCTTTTAATGTTGCAAAAACACTACTTAATTGTGCCTTGTGTAATGCAAGGCCCTACATATGTAACATATGTTATATTTTAAAATTATACTTATTCAGTACTCAAAACTAAATGGCTTTGCTTGTGAAACTATTAATGGTGATTTAGATCAATAGTGTGCAAATTGCAATGTGCAAATAATAATGTTGCCTACATGTGTATTGAAAGAATACCTTTGATTGGATGGCACAGCGTATCCAACAATTATTAAGATGGTTCTTGGCTGTGACTTTGGTCACAACACAGAGATGTGAGTGTGTTTATCCCATTTCCCCTGTCCTCTCTCTGTTGGGATCTGTTAGGTTGTCTCTGAGGTTTTGGCATATGTGTTTGGGTTTATGATGACTGAAGACTTTTCTCAAGAGCAATTCATGTACTGTTTTCCAGGCAGCAACGCCTCATGTGTTATGGAACAGTTCAGTTTCGGGACCAGTTTTGCCCTCTACTTGGTGACCGTTTCAGGCATTCTAGTTACCATTTTAGGGAACTCTTTTGTGATGTTGTCAATATGTCATTTTAAACAGTTGCATAGTCCTACCAATGTGCTCATTCTATCTCTTGCTCTGGTTGATCTACTAGTGGGTGTTATTGTGATGCCCTTCAGTGCCACCCGGACTGTTCATGGCTGCTGGTTCTATGGTGATACATTCTGTCATCTGCATGTCAGTTTTGAGTTGTTTCTCACCACTCTTTCTATCTTCCACCTAATTTGCATTGCTGTCGACAGGTATCAAGCAATATGTAATCCTCTGCATTATTCCAGAAAAATCACAATGTCAGTGGCAATGATTATGGTATGTGTCAGCTGGGCACTGGCTGCTGTCTACTCTTATGGAGTGCTTTATTCAAAGGCCAACGTGGCAGGGTTAGAGGATTTAATGAAATCAATAATGTGCCTTGGTGGTTGTTTTGTTTACTTTAACCCACTTTGGGGAATCTTGAGCAGCGCTTTGTGCTTTTTTTTCCCCTGCACTGTAATGGTTTGTATTTACACTAAAATATTTGTTGTGGCTAAACAGCACGTCAGAAAGATCGGAGATATGAACAATAGTTTAAATGACAAAGGGAGAGGTGGGTTGATTAAGCACTCTGAGAGCAAGGCTGCAAAGACTCTCAGTATTGTGCTTGGTGTATTCATCTTTTGTTGGATGCCTTTGTTTATGAAATTTATTATTGATCCCCTCACTGGCTTCCACATTCCTCCATTCCTCTTGGAAGTATTATACTGGTTTGGTTACTTCAATTCAGCCTGTAACCCCATTATTTATGCCTTGTTTTATCCCTCCTTCAAAAAATGTTTTCATTGCATAATCACTCTGAAAATATTCAGCTCAAATTCTTCAACTATGAATTTATCTGTGAAATAACACATCTACACTAAATAATTTACTGTTTAACATTGTCAAGTAATATATTTTTGAAACAAGTTGTAAGAGATGCATTTGCATAGGCTGCAGAAAGGCCTTTGTTTTGCAGTTGTCATCAATAATAACAAACACTTGTCTTTATTATGATATTAATGGTACATTTTGTCTAACAACATGATTTATTACTGGGCCATCATGTTTGTCTTTCTGTGTGAGTATTTACACACTATTTTTAATGTAAAGCTTTTCAGTACTTAAAAAACAACTAGTAATAACAACTTCTATACTTAATTCCTAATTATATTAAAATAATTCCCCTTGATCAATTACACTTGTAAAAATGCATATATTATTGCTGTTACAGGGTATGTAGAACTGCTTATATGATGAAGAATTTAAATGCCATGTAGTTATATATCAACCTACGAATCACAATATGTCAGGAAGAAAAATAAAAGCTTTAAAACATCAGCCAAGCAAAATTCATTGATGTTTGTGCAGCTGCTGTCATGTTCTTCACAGATCCCTCAAACACAAATCCAGCAATTCTCTTGTTGCCCTTTCACTTCATGTGGATAATTTCTCCTACAGGCCCCTAAAGCATTCACGTGAAGTAGCACACAACCCTGCATTGGCAAAATATGCCTCCAGCTGAATCCAAGACAATTTTCCAATTAAAAGATATTTTTATCTGTGGGACTGTTTTGAAGTGACTCTACAGATGCTTGATGTCATGGTCTCCATAAGCTACAAGCTCTGCTTTCTACCATGGTTACTCTTTGAGGCACCGACGCGTCCAAGTCACGAGACCAGCGTAAGATCATGTAACAGCAAGACGCAGCCTAAGTGCATCTCCATTTCAGCTTGTTTGAAAGTACAGCCTTCAAACTATATACCAGTTTTTAAATTGTGTTGATAGGCCGAGTATAGCCGGACTTGTGATAAATAATGTACGCAATGCTTTTTCGCGAATATTGTCATCACGTTTGGTGCGTGTTTGGTGCAGGAAGAAATGGTAAAAACAGGCTTTTCTCACAAAAGAAAAACACACGTGACACCTGTTGTTTCTGGGCTATCTTCCTTAAAGGTGTCGTTGTGTAGTTTGGTGATAGAAAGAATTCTGCGTAGGTGAGGTTGGGTGGAATGATAGAGCAATCTTTATTGAAACAGATCTCAAGCCTGCGTCCGAACCCGTTTGGCCACACCCTGGTGTTCCCCAATAGCTGGCAAAGTTCTGCCCAATGCTTTGCCCTCTGCTCCATCAGAGGGCAAATCCTCTCAAGCAACCAAGGAAATCTACAAGTAACCACCCCACTTTCTCTGCCTGTGTGGGCCTTTTTAAAGTCCGTTCACCTGTACCTACCATCATCATCATCATCATCATCATAATCATCTTTATTCACATACAAATCAAAGAAGCATAGTGGTACAAATATAAAACATCACATTAACATGTGAAAAGGGACACCCAATGAAGCTAGAAAGCTTTTAAGCAGGGACCAAACACAGAGAAAAGTATTACATGTAACAATCAACACATCATACCTCAAGCATCCACACCCTCACACAATAGAGGTCTACTAGTACAGCACATTAGTCCACAGTCTCACTCACACACACTCTCATACAACCCCTCCCTCCCACCTAAACCCCCAAAGGAGAAAAAGGGAAGAAAAAAAAAAGGCTAGAAAACATAAAACTGACAATTATAATAGTAATTCCAACTGCCTACTTCTTCTAATTGGTCACTTTGGTTATTTAAGGGTCCAACTATCTAATAGACTAAAAAAAGGAGTTTGTCTGTCTCCCATAAATCACCTAACTCAGCTGCTATCACTCCTTAGGTCTTCTACCCCAAAAACGGTTCAAACGGTCTCTCTGTCTTTCTATGGGAAGAGGAACATTTAGACATCTCCCACCATCTGGCATTAAGGTCACACTCAGTTTTAGCACCTTATGGTGGCCTGGTATTCTTGCTAAAATCTAACACACACACAGCTGAATAATGACTCCTAAGACTCCTGGACCTGTACACCCAACACTGGTCACATTCCTTAACTCACAAAAGGAAAGGCAATTGGTCATAGTTAAATCTACACAAAGTTAAATCATAGATCAGAATGTGTCGCCGTCCAGATACCTCACACCCCCTTTCCTATTGGTGGAAAAAGGCACCACATCAACCAATGACAAAATTATATGACAAAGCACGTGATTTGGTTGCTGAGGAACAGGGGGAAGTTGTGGGAGGGATGGTGGCGAAAGAGTGACAGCGATACTGACAGATACCGACAGCGATAGAGACAGCGATACTGACAGTGCTGTGCTGAAAAAAATGACACCAAACAAGGCAAGATAAACAGTTTTTGAGGTCAAATATAATGGTAAAATCAAAAGTAGTCAAAAACGGCCAATTATACCCTGGACCTCAGAGGGTTAAGGCTCAGTATTAGGAATGCTTATGTTTTCACTATCGACTAGATCACTCGCTCTGCAATCACATTGCATGGATTCTCTTACCACTGTTATGCAGACAACACCCAACTGTTTCTCTCTCTTCCCCATCCTCCTCCAACACCCAAGTTGCAATGCACATCTCGGAATGTCTGGCAGACATCTCCGTTTGGACAGCTGCGCATCTCCTCAAGCTCAACTTTCGTAAAACTGAGCTCCTCTTCATCCTGAGGAAAGACTGCCCTCGCATGGACCTGTCAGTCACTGTCGAGGATGTTACAGTATCGCCTTCGACAATTGCGAGGAACCTGAGCATAATCCTCGATGATAGACTGTCCTGCACCTCCAACATCACTGCTGTGGCCCGATCCTGCAGATTTGCCCTTTACAACATCCGTAGGATCTGGCCTTTCCTCACAAAGGACGCAACGAAACTCCTGGTTCACGCTCTAGTATATCAGCTGGCTGGCCGGTACCACCATCGCTGAGAGCAACAAAGTTCACTCACCGCCTCAGTGGTGGAACAAACTCCCGACTAATGTCAGGACGGCAGAATCATTCGCTGTTTTTCGCAAAAGACTGAAGACTCATGTGTTCAGACTTCACCTTGACCCCACATAGCATGACTCCCTCCAACCCTCCCCCCAAAAGAGGAATATGACAGGTTAGCTTGACTGACTACGCAGTTTGAATGACAGCTGCTGACACAGATCGGAATGACAGCCATCCCTCCTTTCTTCACAGCCATTTGATAAATGACACATTTTAGAGGAAGCATCTGTCCTGCAGTGGTTTCTAACCCACCCTAACCACATTGTACCCAGACAGCAGCAGAGATTCTGTATGTCTTTGAGTGTCTTTGAGATCAACTCGTAATTTTATTCAAAACCTTGTGTTAGAATTAATATAATGAAGAATATGATATAGACCTGCTCTATATGAAAAATACCATGAGCTAATTAATGATGATAGATGATTCAGCACTACAATAATGAAACTGACTTGAATCTTTGACTTGAAAAAGGGGAGATTTGTGTTGAGAACAGTACGCTATTGTAGGCTTAACATGTAAAGTTATAATTACATTAATTTAATATAATAGGTCGTGATCTAAAGTGGGCCGGTCTGAGGCCTGAAACTCCAGGGCTGAAAATGAGTCCCACTCCGGCCGTGCCAGGACTTAAACATTGTAATATTTACATTAGTAATTAATCACACCTTCTAAAAATTGTACTTATCTATAACTCAAAACTAGATAATAATAATTAATAATAATAATTTCCTTGTGAAAATATTAATGGTCATTTAGATGATTATTGTGCAAATTACAAATGAGATGACATAATAATGTTGCTTGGACTATTTTACATGTATGGTAATAGGAGGCCCTCGATTGGATGGCACAGTGTATATGATGATTATTTAGGTGGCTTCAATGTTGCAACGTTGGTTATAAGGGAGATGTTTCAGCATGTGTCTCCCATGGTCTTCTCTCTGTTGGGTTCTGTTGGGTTCTGTTGGGTGATATCTGAGGTTTTGGCATATGTTGTTTGTCTGCAATGACTCTTGACTCGTTGCCTCCAGAGTTTTTGGCCTGTGTTCCAAGCAGCAATTTCTCATGTGTTATGATACGGTTAGGTTTTTGGACAGATTTTGCCCTCTATTTGCTGTTTGTTTCAGGTATGCTGGTTACCATTTTAGGGAACTCTTTTGTCATTGTGTCAATTTGTCATTTCAAACAGTTGCACAGTCCTACCAATGTGCTCATTTCATCTCTTGCTCTGGTTGATCTATTAGTGGGTGTTTTAGTGATGCCCTTCAGTGCCACCCGGACTGTTACTGGCTGCTGGTACTATGGCGATATGTTCTGTCATCTGCATCTCAGTTTTGAGGTGTTTCTCACCACTCTTTCTATCTTCCACCTAATTTGCATTGCTGTCGACAGACATGAAGCAATATGCAATCCTCTGCATTATTCTAGAAAAATCACAATTTCAATGGCAATGATTATGGTATTTGCCTGCTGGTCACTGGCTGCTGTCTATGCTTATGGAGTAATTTATTCAAAGGCCAACGTGGCAGGGCTAGAGCATTTCACAGAGTTCTTTTGCCTTGGCACTTGTGTTGTTTTCTTTAACCCACTTTGGGGAATGTTGAGCAGTGCCTTGTGCTTTTTCTTTCCCTGCACTGTAATGGTTTGTCTTTACACCAAAATATTTATCGTGGCTGAACAACATGTAAGAAAGATTGGAGATAAAAACAATAGTTTGAATGACAGAGGGAGAGGTGGGTTGATTAAGCACTCTGAGAGCAAGGCTGCAAAGACTCTCAGTATTGTGCTTGGTGTATTCATCTTTTGTATGATGCCCTTTTTTATGCAATTTATCATTGATCCCCTCACTGGCTTCCGCATTGATCCTTTACTCTTGGAAGCATTATACTGGTTGAGTTACATGAATTCAGCCTGTAACCCCATTATCTATGCCTTGTTTTATCCCTCCTTCAAAAAATGTTTTCATTGCATAATCACTCTGAAAATATTCAGCTCAAATTCTTCAACTATGAGTTTATCTGTTAAATGACACATCTCAGCAGCATTTAAATACCATGCAGTTATATATCAACGTAATAATCACAATGTGTCATGAAGAAACATAAAAGCTTTTAAACATCAGCCTAGCAAAATTCATTGATGTTTGTGCAGCTGTTGTCATGTTCTTCACAGATCCCTCAAACAAAAATGCAGCAATTCTCGGATTCTGAGAATACGCACTCTGAGAGCAAGGCTGCAAAGACTCTCAGTAATGTGCTTGGTGTATTCATCTTTTGTTGGATACCCTTTTTTATTAATTTAATTATTAATCCCCTCACTGGCTTCCACATAAATCCTTTCCTCTCCGAAACATTATACTGATTGAGTTACTTCAATTCAGCCAGAATGTAAAGGAAAACATGGATTTTATGGGTTTCCTGTCAAATGTTTTTTTTTTCAATAGACAACATGTGTCTGTTTTAGGCTTCATTCACTTTACACTTAGTTTGTCCACTGAGACAGCTGACGATGCCTATACCTGTAGCATGCCACCTGCTAGTGACATAAAGTGTATAAGATCATTTTGATGTCAGGCCAAAATGTGTGGAGCCAAACGGAAAACGCCACAAATGTAAGCCTTAAAATTATAATCCATCTTAAAATGAAATTGGCAAATAAACTGTCATTTCCAAACCCTGCAACCTTTCAATCTGGGAAATAAAAATGTACAGTGATTAAAGAGATAAAAGTGTTTCAAAATACAGGTAATATCTTAAGTGCTACAGTCACTCAGTTGCGCACCCTCATCAAGCTGCCAATGCCTTCAGGAAATTAATTTAAAAACTTAGATGTTAGGCCAAAATGTACGCAGCAAAAATGTGACCCTTAAAATTACAATTCTTCATTTGAAAATGAACTACAGATATCCTTATCAAACCCTTGACTGCATATAAAACTGGTGAATAAATAAATAGTGCTGAAGACAAATGCTAAGTCACTAAGTTGTGCAGGTCTGTTATGGTGATGTCAGACTCTGTGGCCCGTGAGATCCCCGAATCGCAGGTAAGAGCAACTCATTCGGCTCTACTCAGCAATTCTTAAACTTGTGACAGTACCTCGTTGTAGATTATGAGTACGGTTTCCTCAGAGACAAATTAAACTTTCACAATAGTATAAAATACTGTGGCTTCTATGTGTAAACCCTGTTTCAAAAACCTGTATTTTCCACTCGGCTATATGGCCAAAGGTCTTTGCAGGTAAAATGAGCAACTGACTTCATGAAACATTTTGTTTTCACAAATCTTCTGGGTAGTTTTGTCAATAATTCATTCAGGTCCGCTGGCCTGTTTCTGTTGATGCTCGTTTTGATAACATGAATTCTGGAAAGTGTCGAGTAACATGGACACTCATGTTGGTCGTATTGCCAGAATATCTCTATCTCTATCTCAGAGAGAAAGGGCCAGAGTGCAGTGCTCGGCATAAATGAACAAAATACTCCAAATTTACAAATCGTCCAATTGATAGCAAAGTGCTCTTGGAGCTTTCATTGACTATTTACAGCCGCACAATTAGTGTGCAATGTACATCAACAGAAAAGCACTGAACATTTGTCCATGAAGATACAGTGGATATAAAAAGTATACACACACCTGTTAAAATGCCAGGTTTTTCTGATGTAAAAAAATGAGACCAAGATAAATCATTTCAGAACCTTTAATGTGACCTATAACCTGTACAACTCAACTGAAAAACGAACTGAAATCTTTTTAGGGGGAAAAATAAATTATACAAAAATAAACTAATGGTGGTTGCTTAAGTGTGCACACCCTTAAACTAACGAACTTTGTTGAAACTCCTTTTGATTTTATTACTGAAGTTCCTCTTCATCTTCGGCTTTCTGGCAGAAGCCTGAAGGTTTTGTGTCAACATTGACTGGTATTTGGAACTTTTCATAATTCCCTCCACCTTGACTAAGGCCCCAGTTCCAGCTGGAAAAAAAAACAGCCCCAAAGCATGACGCTGCCATCACCATGCTTCACTGTGGGTACGGTGTTCCTTTGGTGTTGTGAAGTGTTGTTTTTGCGCCAAACATACCTTTTGGAATTATGGCCAAAAAGTTCAACCTTGGTCTCATCAGACCATAACACATTTTCCCACATGCTTTTGGGAGACTTCAAATATGTTTCTGCAAAATTTAGCCTGGCTTGGATGTTTTTCTTTGTAAGAAAAGGCTTCTGTCTTGCCACCCTACCCTATAGCCCAGACATATTAAGAATAAGGGAGACTGTTGTCATATGTACTACACAGCCAGTACTTGCAAGAAATTCCTGCAGCTCTTTTAATGTTGCTGTAAGCCTCTTGGCAGCCTCCCTGACCAGTTTTTTTCTCATCTTTTCATCAATTTTGGGGGGACATCCAGTTCTTGATAATGTCACTGGTGCGTCATATTTTCTCCACTTGATGATGACTGTTTTCACTGTGTTCCATGGTGCATCTAATGCCTTAGAAATTAGTTTGTACCCTTCTCCTGACTGATACCTTTTGACAATGAGATCCCTCTGATGCTCTGGAAGCTCTCTGTGGACCAGGGCTTTTGCTGTAAGATGTGACTGAGAAAATGTCAAGAAAAGCCTGATAGAGCAGCTGAACTTTATTTAGGGTTAATCAGAGGCACTTAAATGATGGCAGGTGTACTGACTCCTATTCAACATGAGTTTGAATGTGATTGGTTAATTCTGAACACAGCCACATCCCAAGTTATAAGAGGTTGTGCACACTTATGCAAACACATTATTTTATTTTTGTATTATTTATTTTTCTCCCTAAAAAGATTTCAGTTTTTTTCAGTTGAGTTGTACAGGCTATAGGTCTCAATAAAGGTGGAAAAAGCTCTGAAATTATTTATCTCTGACTCATTTTTTACATCACAAAAACCAGGCATGGGTGTGTTGACCTTTTATATCCACTGTATGTAATATATTACATCCTTAAATTGAAAATATGATGACATAATGATGTTACTTGAATTATTCTGAATGTATATTAATAGAAGGCCTTTGATTGGATGGCACAGTGTATCCGATTATTATTTAGGTGGCTTCTATGCTGTGACTTTTAAAAAAAAGTCAGAGATGTCAGGATGTTTCTCCCAAAGTCTTCTCTCTGTTTGTTTCTGTTGGGTTGTCTCTGAGGTTCTGACATATCTTTTTGTTAACAATGACTCATGCCTCATTGCCTCCAGAACAGTTGATGTACTGTGTTCCAGGCAGCAATGCCTCATGTATAGCGGTACGTAAAGGTTTTTGGACAGACTTTGCCCTCTATTTGGTGTTTGTTTCAGGTATGCTGGTTACCATTTTAGGGAACTCTCTTGTCATTGTGTCAATATGTCATTTCAAGCAGTTGCATAGTCCTACCAATGCCCTCATTCTATCTCTTGCTCTGGTTGATCTACTAGTCGCTGTTTTAGTGATGCCTTTCAGCGCCACCCGGGCTGTTCATGGCTGCTGGTTCTATGGCGATACATTCTGTCATTTGCATCTCAGTTTTGAGTTGTTTCTCACCACTCTTTCTATTTTCCACCTAATTTGCATTGCTGTCGACAGGTATCAAGCAATATGCAATCCTCTGCATTATTCCAGAAAAATCACAATGTCAGTGGCTGTGATGATGGTATTTGCCTGCTGGTCACTGGCTGCTGTCTATGCTTATGGAGTAATTTATTCAAAGGCCAACGTGGCAGGGTTAGAGGATATAACAGAATCCTTTTGCCTTGGCGCTTGTTTTGTTTTCTTTAACCCACTTTGGGGAATGTTGAGCAGTGCTTTGTGCTTTTTCTTTCCCTGCACTGTAATGGTTTGTCTTTACACTAAAATATTTATCGTGGCTGAACAGCATGTAAGAAAGATTGGAGATAAGAACAACTAGTTTGAATGAGCAGAGGGAGAGGTGGGTTGATTAAGCACTCTGAGAGCAAGGCTGCAAAGACTCTCAGTATTGTCCTTGGTGTATTCATCTTTTGTTGGATGCCCTTTTTTATGCAATTTATCATTGATCCCCTTACTGGTTTCCGCATTGATCCTTTACTCTTGGAAGCATTATACTGGTTGAGTTACATGAATTCAGCCTGTAACCCCATTATCTATGCCTTGTTTTATCCCTCCTTCAAAAAATGTTTTCATTGTATAATCACTCTGAAAATATTCAGCTCAAATTCTTCAACTATGAATTTATCTGTTAAATGACACATCTCAGCAGCATTTAAATACCATGCAGTTATATATCAACGTAATAATCACAATGTGTCATGAAGAAACATAAAAGCTTTTAAACATCAGCCTAGCAAAATTCATTGATGTTTGTGCAGCTGTTGTCATGTTCTTCACAGATCCCTCAAACAAAAATGCAGCAATTCTCGGATTCTGAGAATAAGCACTCTGAGAGCAAGGCTGCAAAGACTCTCAGTAATGTGCTTGGTGTATTCATCTTTTGTTGGATGCCCTTTTTTATTAATTTAATTATTAATCCCCTCACTGGCTTCCGCATAAATCCTTTCCTCTCCGAAACATTATACTGATTGAGTTACTTCAATTCAGCCAGAATGTAAAGGAAAACATGGATTTTATGGGTTTCCTGTCAAATGTTTTTTTTTTCAATAGACAACATGTGTCTGTTTTAGGCTTCATTCACTGATTTACACTTAGTTTGTCCACTGAGACAGCTGACGATGCCTATACCTGTAGCATGCCACCTGCTAGTGACATAAAGTGTATAAGATCATTTTGATGTCAGGCCAAAATGTGTGGAGCCAAACGGAAAAAGGCACAGATGTAAGCCTTAAAATTATAATCCATCTTAAAATGAAATTGGCAAATAAACTGTCATTTCCAAACCCTGCAACCTTTCAATCTGGTAAATAAAAATGTACAGTGATTAAAGTGATAAAAGTGTTTCAAAATACAGGTAATATCTTAAGTGCTACAGTCACTCAGTTGCGCACCCTCATCAAGCTGCCAATGCCTTCAGGAAATTAATTTAAAAACTTAGATGTTAGGCCAAAATGTACGCAGCAAAAATGTGACCCTTAAAATTACAATTCTTCATTTGAAAATGAACTACAGATATCCTTATCAAACCCTTGACTGCATATAAAACTGGTGAATAAATAAATAGTGCTGAAGACAAATGCTAAGTCACTAAGTTGTGCAGGTCTGTTATGGTGATGTCAGACTCTGTGGCCTGTGAGATCCCCGAATCGCAGGTAAGAGCAACTCATTCGGCTCTACTCAGCAATTCTTAAACTTGTGACAGTACCTCGTTGTAGATTATGAGTACGGTTTCCTCAGAGACAAATTAAACTTTCACAATAGTATAAAATACTGTGGCTTCTATGTGTAAACCCTGTTTCAAAAACCTGTATTTTCCACTCGGCTATATGGCCAAAGGTCTTTGCAGGTAAAATGAGCAACTGACTTCATGAAACATTTTGTTTTCACAAATCTTCTGGGTAGTTCAGTCAATTATTCATTCAGGTCCGCTGGCCTGTTTCTGTTGATGCTCGTTTTGATAACATGAATTCTGGAAAGTGTCGAGCAACATGGACACTCATGTTCGTCGTATTGCCAGAATACAATGCCTGTCCATTACAGAGTTTGCACACAGATTTTGTCATGTCGACCTTTCTATCTCCTGGTAATGTGTAAAACCCAAAGTATCTCCATACTTTTTATTTAAAATACAATGTTGCAGACTATGGCTATATCTCACAGCTACAACTGCCATTTCACCTAGTCATGAAACATTGTCTTCTCTTGGCTCTCTGATGCTCTATCTCAGAGAGAAAGGGCCAGAGTGCAGTACTCGGCATAAATGAACAGAATACCCCGGATTGTCATATTGTCCAATTCATATCAAAGTGCTCTTGGCGCTTTCATTGACTATTTACAACCGCACACTCAGTATGCTATGCTCATAAAAAAAAAAAAAACATCAACATTTGTCCATGAAGATACAGTGGATATAAAAAGTATACACACCCCTGTTAAAATGTCAGGTTTTTGTGATGTAAAAAAATGAGCCCAAGATAAATCATTTCAGAACTTTTTTCACCTTTAATATGACCTATAACCTGTACAACTCAACTGAAAAACACCCTAATCTAATACTTTTGGAGGCTACTTTTGATTTTATTACTGAAGTTCCTCTTCATCTTCGGCTTTCTGGCAGAAGCCTGAAGGTTTTGTGTCAACATTGACTGGTATTTGGAACTTTTCATAATTCCCTCCACCTTGACTAAGGCCCCAGTTCCAGCTGAAAAAAAAACAGCCCCAAAGCATGACGCTGCCATCACCATGCTTCACTGTGGGTACGGTGTTCCTTTGGTGTTGTGAAGTGTTGTTTTTGCGCCAAACATACTTTTTGGAATTATGGCCAAAAAGTTCAACCTTGGTCTCATCAGACCATAACACATTTTCCCACATGCTTTTGGGAGACTTCAAATATGTTTCTGCAAAATTTAGCCTGGCTTGGATGTTTTTCTTTGTAAGAAAAGGCTTCTGTCTTGCCACCCTACCCTATAGCCCAGACATATTAAGAATAAGGGAGACTGTTGTCATATGTACTACACAGCCAGTACTTGCAAGAAATTCCTGCAGCTCTTTTAATGTTGCTGTAAGCCTCTTGGCAGCCTCCCTGACCAGTTTTTTTCTCATCTTTTCATCAATTTTGGGGGGACATCCAGTTCTTGATAATGTCACTGGTGCGTCATATTTTCTCCATTTGATGATGACTGTTTTCACTGTGTTCCATGGTGCATCTAATGCCTTAGAAATTAGTTTGTACCCTTCTCCTGACTGATACCTTTTGACAATGAGATCCCTCTGATGCTCTGGAAGCTCTCTGTGGACCAGGGCTTTTGCTGTAAGATGTGACTGAGAAAATGTCAAGAAAAGCCTGATAGAGCAGCTGAACTTTATTTAGGGTTAATCAGAGGCACTTAAATGATGGCAGGTGTACTGACTCCTATTCAACAAGAGTTTGAATGTGATTGGTTAATTCTGAACACAGCCACATCCCAAGTTATAAGAGGTTGTGCACACTTATGCAAACACATTATTTTATTTTTGTATTATTTATTTTTCTCCCTAAAAAGATTTCAGTTTTCTTCAGTTGAGTTGTACAGGCTATAGGTCACAATAAAGGTGGAAAAAGCTCTGAAATTATTTATCTCGGACTCATTTTTTACATCACAAAAACCAGGCATGGGTGTGTTGACCTTTTATATCCACTGTATGTAAAATATTACATCCTTAAATTGAAAATATGATGACATAATGATGTTACTTGAATTATTCTGAATGTATATTAATAGAAGGCCTTTGATTGGATGGCACAGTGTATCCGATTATTATTTAGGTGGCTTCTATGCTGTGACTTTTTTAAAAAAGTCAGAGATGTCAGGATGTTTCTCCCAAAGTCTTCTCTCTGTATGTTTCTGTTGGGTTGTCTCTGAGGTTCTGACATATCTTTTTGTTAACAATGACTCATGCCTCATTGCCTCCAGAACAGTTGATGTACTGTGTTCCAGGCAGCAATGCCTCATGTATAGCGGTACGTAAAGGTTTTTGGACAGACTTTGCCCTCTATTTGCTGTTTGTTTCAGGTATGCTGGTTACCATTTTAGGGAACTCTCTTGTCATTGTGTCAATATGTCATTTCAAACAGTTGCATAGTCCTACCAATTTGCTAATTTTATCTCTTGCTCTGGTTGATCTACTAGTGGGTGTTATTGTGATGCCCTTCAGTGCCACCCGGACTGTTCATGGCTGCTGGTTCTATGGCGATATGTTCTGTCATCTGCATGTCAGTTTTGAGTGGTTTCTCACCACTCTTTCTATCTTCCACCTAATTTGCATTGCTGTCGACAGACATCAAGCAATATGCAATCCTCTACATTATTCAAGAAAAATCACAATGTCAGTGACTGTGATGATGGTATGTGTTAGCTGGGCACTGGCTGCTGTCTATGCTTATGGAGTACTTTACTCAAAGGCCCATGAGGCAGGTTTAGAAGATTTAATGGCATCAATAATGTGGAATGTTGAGCAGTGCTTTGTGCTTTTTCTTTCCCTGCACTGTAATGGTTTGTCTTTACACTCAAATATTTACTGTGGCTAAAACGCATGTAAGAAAGATCGGAGATAAGAACAATTGTTTAAATAGCAGGGGGAGAGGTGGGTTGATTAAACAGTCTGAGAGCAAGGCTGCAAAGACTCTCAGTATTGTGCTTGGTGTATTCATCTTTTGTTGGATGCCTTTGTTTATTCAAGCAATAATTGATCCCCTCACTGGCTTCAGAATACCTGGTCTGCTATTGGAAGTCTTAGTTTGGTTGGGTTACTTCAATTCAGCCTGTAACCCCATTATCTATGCCTTGTTTTATCCCTCCTTCAAAAAATGCTTTCATTGTATAATCACTCTGAAAATTTTCAGCTCAAATTCTTCAACTATGAATTTATCTGTTAAATGACACATTTACACTCAAAAAATGTACTGTTTAACATTTACAAATAGTATATTTTTTGAAACAAGGTGTAAGGCATGCATTTGTGTAAGCTGCAGAGAGGCCTTTGTTTCGCACTTGTCATTAATAACCATATTTTTTTCAAACAAACCACTGTCTTTATAAGGATATCAATGCTACATATTGTCCAACAACATGCTTTATTATTGGGCCATTATGTTTGTCCTCCTGTGTGATGGTTTTATATACTATTTTTCAAGTAAAGCTTTTTCAGTACATGGATTTAAAAGACACATTTATATACACTGAGAACGTACTTATACTCAATTCCTAATTATAATAAAATAATGCACCATGATGAATTTACACTTGTAACACTCAAGCATTAATGCTGTTACAGGAAATGTAGGGCTGGTTTGAAAAGTGAGCATTACCAAATCATAGATTTTGCTTTGTTTTCAGTCTTTGTCTACAGACAGCACCTGTTGACTGAATATTCTTCTTCTAATTCTTCTCCAGAAACATTACAGACAGAATTGAGATTTGTCCATTGAGACAGCTGATGTTTTCATGTACATGCATATGACCATTTTCAGCCTCATTTACTACTTCAGACTTTTTTTTTGACTGCTGCAGTAAACTGAGCTGTCACTTTTTCCCCACATGTCCCCAGATTTGTGTTTCATTGAAGAAAAATTTTAAACTTCATGAGTCAGTTAAGCCTCCCTCACATACACATGCTCTACCCCCTGGACATTGTTATTTATTCGCTCCTCAAATAAAACAGATATGGCTGTTATGTCTTTCAAGTCAGTGGTGAATAAAATAATCACAAGCTGTCAATCAAGAAAAAGGCTCAAAAACTGTGGAAATCATGAGGAACTGGCTTCAAACAGTTACTTGTCAGAATCAGATGAGGATGATAATGCGAGTTGTTGGTACAGACTCAATCAACCAGTAACCAGCCGGGGTCCATGTCTAGTCCTGTAGCCTCTAAGATTGTATCTTGCCAGGTTGTCAGGCTAGTTTCCTGCATTTAACTGATATCCAGCCAGTTTATCATGCAGTATTAAATAACCATAGTAAGTAGGTAGTGGTCAGTATAAAATTACCACAGTTAGTAAATAGTTACTAATGGCAACTGATGATAACTGTTATAATGATAAAAGTAAGAAATGAAGGGTGATAATTGTGAAAGAGTTGATGAAACATACTACTGGGCACCAGTTGACTGAAAAGTGCATCTACTGATTAAAGCTGCTGTCGTCAGATGATGGGAAGTGTGGAAATTTAACCACAAATCCAAGAATTAAATCATATAACCAAATATGTAACACTTTCATTCTGTACAAAAATACAGTGCAAAGAGTGATCAAATATAAAGGGACGCATCAAGAAAGGGACTGAGTTATCAAAAATCCTGAAAGCCCGAAGGCCAGAGTTTCAAAGAGCCAGTGATAGAAACACAGGGAAGGCACCTATTTTAAAAAAAAAAACAAAGTGAGGCGAAGAGCAGCTGGTCGATCTGCAGTTCTGCACGTACGCCAAAGCTTCGCACAGGTGCAGAAGGTAGAATTGGGATTTTCCATAGAAAATAGCACTGTCAGCAGAAATAAAGGAGAATAGGGATTGGTTGAGGCAATGAAGCCCGAGAAGACACTTGCAGTTTTTTGTGTTTAAAAGATGATGTTCAATGCTTTGAACTTCAGGTCAGTTTGTTTTATTCACGGATTTTGTCTGTGTCTGATCCCGTTCTTTTTTGCTAGCAAAAGTCCTACTGCACTCAGCCTTGAAGACTCCTGGTGACTTTTTTGATCTTTGAAATCTTTTGGACCAACTGAGAAGTGGAAGTCAACGTACGATAATCCCAGTATTGCACTCTCTTTTTTATACAAACCACTGTCTTTATGAGGATATCACTGCTACATGTTGTCTAACAACATGCTTTATTATTGGGCCATTATGTTTGTCCTCCTGTGTGATGGCTTTATACACTACTTTTTAAGTAAAACTTTTTCAGTACTTGAATTTAAACAGCACATTTATACTAACAACATTTATACTCAATTCGTAATTATATTAAAATAATGCACCATCAGTTTATCACACTATTGCACTCAGAAAATCCAAAAGTGAGATGGCCAACTGGTTTCCATGCTAACTTCAAACAATTCTGCAACACAATACATAGGCATTTTTGACATAACATCAACAAGGTTTCCTCACATTCTGTCAAAAATGTTACTTTTTATTTTCAATGATTTAAACTAAAATTGTGGCCATACCTTACAACAACAGCTGCCATTTCACCTGGTCATGAAACACTAGCTTCTCTTTGCTCTCTACTGCTCTGTTTCAGACAGAAAGGCCCAAAGAGCAGTATTTTTAAAAGAAAATTAACAATATACTCCAACAATGCTCCCGATTTATGAACAGTTCAGTTTGTAGCAGAGTGTACATTAGAACTCAGATTGACTATTACTATACTATACAAACGAACACTCAATGTGCAGTGTACATCAATATGAATGCAATAAAAATGTGTACACATGTATATGTAACATATGACATATTTTTAAATCATACATATTCAGTACTAAAAATTAAATGGTTTTCTTTGTGAAAATATTCATAGTGATTTAGATCAATAGTGTGCAAATTGCAAATGTGATGACATAATAATGTTGCTTGGACTATTTTACATGTATGGTAATAGATGGCCTTTGATTGGATGACTGGAGTGTATCTAGTAATTATTTAGATGGCTTCTGTGTTGTGACATTGATTACAAGAGAGAGGTTTCAGTATGTTATCTCTGAGGTTTTGACATATGTTGTTTGTTCACAATGACTCATGCCTCATTGCCTCCAGAGCAGTTGATGTACTGTGTTCCAGGCAGCAATGCCTCATGTGTTATGATACGGTTAGGTTTTTGGACAGATTTTGCCCTCTATTTGGTGCTTGTTTCAGGCATGCTGGTAACCATTTTAGGGAACTCTCTCGTCATTGTGTCAATATGCCATTTCAAACAGTTGCATAGTCCTACCAATGTGCTCATTTTATCTCTCGCTGTGGTTGATCTCCTTGTGGGTGTTTTAGTGATGCCCTTCAGCGCCACCCGGACTGTTCATGGCTGCTGGTTATATGGCGATATGTTCTGTCATCTGCATGTCAGTTTTGAGTGGTGTCTCACCACTCTTTCTGTCTTCCACCTAACTTGCATTGCAGTCGACAGACATCAAGCAATATGCAATCCTCTGCATTATTCTACAAAAATCACAATGTCAGTGGCTGTGACGATGGTATGTGTCAGCTGGGCACTGGCTGCTGTCTATGCTTATGGAGTACTTTACTCAAAGGCCCATGAAGCAGGGTTAGAAGATTTATTGGAATCAATAAAGTGCCTTGGCAGTTGTTTTGTTTTATTTAACCCACTTGTGGGAATCTTGGGCAGTGCTTTGTGCTTTTTCTTTCCCTGCACTGTAATGGTTTGTCTTTACATTCAAATATTTATTGTGGCTAAAAAGCATGTAAGAAAGATCGGAGATAAGAACAAATGTTCAAATGACAGGGGGAGAGGTGGGTTGATTAAACAGACTGAGTGCAAGGCTGCAAAGACTCTCAGTATTGTGCTTGGTGTATTCATCTTTTGCTGGATGCCTTTGTTTTTGCAAGCAATAATTGTTCCCCTCACTGGCTTCAGAATACCTGGTCTGCTCTCTGAAGTAATAGCTTGGTTAGGTTACTTCAATTCAGCCTGTAACCCCATCATTTATACCTTGTTTTATCCCTCTTTCAAAAAATGTTTTCATTGCATAATCACTCTGAAAATATTCAGCTCAAATTCTTCAACTATGAATTTATCTGTTAAATGACGAGACGACAAAGTGTAAAGCATGCATTTACATAAGAAAGGCCTTTATTTTGCAGCTGTCATCATAACAAACCTCTGTCTTTATTATGATATTAATGGTACAGTTTGTCTAACAACATGTTGAATTACTGGGCCACCATGTTTTTCTTTCTGTGTGAGTGTTAACACGGTTTTCATGTCAAGCTTTTCAGTACTTGCATTTAAAAAACAACTAGCAATAACAACTTTTATACGAAATTCCTAATTATATTAATATAATTCCCCTTGATCAATTTATACATGTAAAAGTGCATATATTGATGCTGTTACAGGGTATGTAGAACCTCGTTGAAATGTAAGCCTCGCTGCATTACGTGTTCTGCATTTTTTTCAGTCGTTGTCTACAGAGAGCACCTTTTGACCTCTTGGAGTATATGTATGAAGCTGTAGTTCATCCCAGAAGCCTTTAGAAACACATTTTTACAGAGACATTACAAATGGAACTAACATGAAGGAAAACAGGGACTTACATTTGTTTCTTGTCAGTCCTTTTTTAAGAAGACAACACACTGTATGTCCATTTAGTCAATATTTTCAGTAATTTAAATACCATGCAGTTTTATGTCAGCCTAAAAATTAGGATATGTCTCAAAGAAAATTAAAATCTTTAATACATCAAACAAACATAATACTTTGAAGTTTGTTTCATCACATCCAGCACTTCTCTTGTTGCCTGTTCTGTCCTTTCAAAAGTTAGCTTTGCTCAACCTTTGTGCTGATTTCCATCACAGATCCATTGGTTCTCAGCTTTAAAACCTTGGATTGTGGGTCTTTTAAGTGACACCAAATCCAGTTGTCGATCTGCTTCCGGAAATGACCTTCTGGAGACACTTTTTTTGTTGCATCCTCAAATACAACATACATATCTGTCATATTTTTCAAGTAAGTGGTGATTAAAAGGATCAGAAGCTGTCAAAGAAAATGCTAGAAAACAACTGACAGCAGTCTTCAAAACAGTTAATTGTTAGAATCAACTAAAGATGATAAGTTGAGTTATTGGGTCCAGTTACTCGAAATCCACATAAAACTGAGATTCACAGAGATGACAGTCACGAGAGGAATATGGATCTGCGACAATTGGCCAGTTACTTTATCTCACCTACTCTAACGTTGTGTTAGCTAAACAATGTTAACATTTAAACACAACATGATGACAACAACGAATACAGAAAATCTAAATACAAAAAAATCAAAATCACATCTGTGATTTGCATGTGTTGAATTATTTTGGTGACTTTACCTATCAGTCATACATTTAACTAGCACTTCCATTTCAGGTGTTCATGAAACTGAACTTGGTGTTCTGCTGCTCCATCACAGACAGAATGGTCCAAAGTTGACTTTGCAGCTCTCAGAGTGAGGTGCTGGGAATAACCGAGCTGTATACTCCAACAGCGCTCCGTATCGACAGGACAACCCAGTTTATAGTACAGTGCACTTTGAAGTAAAAGTAATACTATTAGTTAGTATTACAAGAAATATATGGCAACACTTAAAATTATACTTAATTGCTCAAAACAAAATTATTCTAATTAATGGTTATTTAGATCAATGCTAAGTATATTGCAAATATGATGATGTAATGTTGCGTGATTATTTCAATTGTATGTTAATAGAAGGACTTTCATTGGATGGCACAGTGAATCTGATGATTATTTAGGTGGCTTCAATTTTGTGACATTGATGACAATAGAGAGGTTTAAGGATGTTTCTCCTGAGGTCCTTTCTCTGTTCAGTTCTGTTGGGTAATATCTCAGGTTTTGGCGTATGTCTTTGGGTTTATGATGACTGATGATTTATCTCAAGAGCAGTTCATGTACTGTGTTCCAGGCAGCAATGCCTCATGTATAGCGGTACGTAAAGGTTTTTGGACAGACTTTGCCCTCTATTTGGTGTTTGTTTCAGGTATGCTGGTTACCATTTTAGGGAACTCTCTTGTCATTGTGTCAATATGTCATTTCAAGCAGTTGCATAGTCCTACCAATGCCCTCATTCTATCTCTTGCTCTGGTTGATCTACTAGTCGCTGTTTTAGTGATGCCTTTCAGTGCCACCCGGGCTGTTCATGGCTGCTGGTTCTATGGCGATATGTTCTGTCATTTGCATCTCAGTTTTGAGTTGTTTCTCACCACTCTTTCTATTTTCCACCTAATTTGCATTGCTGTCGACAGGTATCAAGCAATATGCAATCCTCTGCATTATTCCAGAAAAATCACAATGTCAGTGGCTGTGATGATGGTATTTGCCTGCTGGTCACTGGCTGCTGTCTATGCTTATGGAGTAATTTATTCAAAGGCCAACGTGGCAGGGTTAGAGCATTTGACAGAGTTCTTTTGCCTTGGCGCTTGTTTTGTTTTCTTTAACCCACTTTGGGGAATGTTGAGCAGTGCTTTGTGCTTTTTCTTTCCCTGCACTGTAATGGTTTGTCTTTACACTAAAATATTTATCGTGGCTGAACAGCATGTAAGAAAGATTGGAGATAAGAACAACTGTTTGAATAGCAGGGGGAGAGGTGGGTTGATTAAGCACTCTGAGAGCAAGGCTGCAAAGACTCTCAGTATTGTCCTTGGTGTATTCATCTTTTGTTGGATGCCCTTTTTTATGCGATTTATCATTGATCCCCTTACTGGTTTCCGCATTGATCCTTTACTCTTGGAAGCATTATACTGGTTGAGTTACATGAATTCAGCCTGTAACCCCATTATCTATGCCTTGTTTTATCCCTCCTTCAAAAAATGTTTTCATTGTATAATCACTCTGAAAATATTCAGCTCAAATTCTTCAACTATGAATTTATCTGTTAAATGACACATCTCAGCAGCATTTAAATACCATGCAGTTATATATCAACGTAATAATCACAATGTGTCATGAAGAAACATAAAAGCTTTTAAACATCAGCCTAGCAAAATTCATTGATGTTTGTGCAGCTGTTGTCATGTTCTTCACAGATCCCTCAAACAAAAATGCAGCAATTCTCGGATTCTGAGAATAAGCACTCTGAGAGCAAGGCTGCAAAGACTCTCAGTAATGTGCTTGGTGTATTCATCTTTTGTTGGATGCCCTTTTTTATTAATTTAATTATTAATCCCCTCACTGGCTTCCGCATAAATCCTTTCCTCTCCGAAACATTATACTGATTGAGTTACTTCAATTCAGCCAGAATGTAAAGGAAAACATGGATTTTATGGGTTTCCTGTCAAATGTTTTTTTTTTCAATAGACAACATGTGTCTGTTTTAGGCTTCATTCACTGATTTACACTTAGTTTGTCCACTGAGACAGCTGACGATGCCTATACCTGTAGCATGCCACCTGCTAGTGACATAAAGTGTATAAGATCATTTTGATGTCAGGCCAAAATGTGTGGAGCCAAACTGAAAACGCCACAAATGTAAGCCTTAAAATTATAATCCACCTTAAAATGAAATTAGCAAATAAACTGTCATTTCCAAACCCTGCAACCTTTCAATCTGGTAAATAAAAATGTACAGTGATTAAAGTGATAAAAGTGTTTCAAAATACAGGTAATATCTTAAGTGCTACAGTCACTCAGTTGCGCACCCTCATCAAGCTGCCAATGCCTTCAGGAAATTAATTTAAAAACTTAGATGTTAGGCCAAAATGTACGCAGCAAAAATGTGACCCTTAAAATTACAATTCTTCATTTGAAAATGAACTACAGATATCCTTATCAAACCCTTGACTGCATATAAAACTGGTAAATAAATAAATAGTGCTGAAGACAAATGCTAAGTCACTAAGTTGTGCAGGTCTGTTATGGTGATGTCAGACTCTGTGGCCTGTGAGATCCCCGAATCGCAGGTAAGAGCAACTCATTCGGCTCTACTCAGCAATTCTTAAACTTGTGACAGTACCTCGTTGTAGATTATGAGTACGGTTTCCTCAGAGACAAATTAAACTTTCACAATAGTATAAAATACTGTGGCTTCTATGTGTAAACCCTGTTTCAAAAACCTGTATTTTCCACTCGGCTATATGGCATGAAACATTTTGTTTTCACAAATCTTCTGGGTAGTTTAGTCAATAATTAATTCAGGTCCGCTAGCCTGTTTCTGTTGATGCTCGTTTTGCTAACATGAATTCTGAAAGGTGTCGAGCAACATGGACACTCATGTTCGTCGTATTGCCAGAATACAATGCCTGTCCATTACAAAGTTTGCACACAGATTTTGTCATGTCGAACTTTCTCCTCCCTATCTATCTATCATATCTCCTAGTAATGTGTAAAACCCAAAGTGTCTTTATACTTTTTATTTAAAATGCAATGTTGCAGACTATGGCCGTATCTCACAGCTACAACTGCCATTTCACTTAGTCATGAAACATTGTCTTCTCTTGGCTCTCTGATGCTCTATCTCAGAGAGAAAGGGCCAGAGTGCAGTGTTCGGCATAAATGAACAGAATACTCCAAATTTACAAATCGTCCAATTAATAGCAAAGTGCTCTTGGAGCTTTCATTGACTATTTACAGCCGCACAATTAGTGTGCAATGTACATCAACAGAAAAGCACTGAACATTTGTCCATGAAGATACAGTGGATATAAAAAGTATACACACACCTGTTAAAATGCCAGGTTTTTCTGATGTAAAAAAATGAGACCAAGATAAATCATTTCAGAACTTTTTTCACATTTAATGTGACCTATAACTTGTACAACTCAATTGAAAAACAAACTGAAATCTTTTTAGGGGGAAAAATAAATAATGTCAGTTTTGAGTGGTTTCTCACCACTCTTTCTATCTTCCACCTAATTTGCATTGCTGTCGACAGACATCAAGCAATATGTAATCCTCTACATTATTCAAGAAAAATCACAATGTCAATGACTGTGATGCTGGTATGTGTCAGCTGGGCACTGGCTGCTGTCTATGCTTATGGAGTACTTTACTCAAAGGCCCATGAGGCAGGTTTAGAAGACTTAATGGCATCAATAATGTGCCTTCGTGGTTGTTTCGTTTACTCGAACCCACTTTGGGGCATGTTGAGCAGTGCTTTGTGCTTTTTCTTTCCCTGCACTGTAATGGTTTGTCTTTACACTCAAATATTTACTGTGGCTAAAACGCATGTAAGAAAGATCGGAGATAAGAACAATTGTTTGAATAGCAGGGGGAGAGGTGGGTTGATTAAACAGTCTGAGAGCAAGGCTGCAAAGACTCTCAGTATTGTGCTTGGTGTATTCATCTTTTGTTGGATGCCTTTGTTTATGAAATTTATTATTGATCCCCTCACTGGCTTCCACATTCCTCCATCCCTCTTGGAAGTATTAGTTTGGTTGAGTTACATGAATTCAGCCTGTAACCCCATTATTTATGCATTGTTTTATCCCTCCTTCAAAAAATGTTTTCATTGCATAATCACTCTGAAAATTTTCAGCTCAAATTCTTCAACTATGAATTTATCTGTTAAATGACACATTTACACTCAACAAATGAACAAATGTACTGTTTAACATCTACAAATAGTATATTTTTTGAAACAAGGTGTAAGGCATGCATTTGTGTAAGCTGCAGAGAGGCCTTTGTATTGCAGTTGTGATCAATAATTATAAGTCTTTATCGTGATATCAATGGTACACTTTGTCTAATAACATGTTTTATTACTGGGCCATCATGCTTTTCTTTCTGTGTGAGTGTTTACACACAATTTTTCATGCAAAGCTTTTCAGTACTTGCATTAAAAAAACAACTAGTAACAATAACTGTACAATAACTAACTATACTCAATTCTTACTTATATTAAAATAATTCCCCTTGATTTACACTTTTAAAAATGCATATATTAATACCTTCTGTAACCGTACAGTCGGTAATATCGGGTTGCACCGCCTACTGCCATAAATCACGTACAGTCATGTCTCACATTAGACAAAGAAATTAATAGCCTGAATAGCCTGCGATGCAAATCCAATAGAAAACCCTGTTCAGGATTACAGTTTAACACACAGAGACACAGAAGTACTGACATAAACAACGTAATGACACATGAACCAAAGCCTTCTATAAAAAAAAACAAGGTTGTAAAAATTAAACACTGTGAATCACTCGTTTCCTGTAGATCACCATACATGAAACCTGAAACATCCATGATTCCCAGATTCAAATCCCAGATGATCAATATCACCGATAGACAATAAAAAATATTTTGAACACATTTCTTAAAATGTGACTCTACTTAAAGCTTGGGTGGGTCATTCTGATCAAAAGTATTTCTATCATATTTGTATAACATTTCTAAATATCCTGACAGCAATCAAAATATTAAATGATTTGAAAAAAAAAAAAACGAAATAAATACATGGTCTGCAGTCGAAGACCTGAATACAGACACCATGGTAGCTAGTGTTTCTGTTAAACAGGTAACTGTTCAGGTAACAGGTACACTGCATTGTGTAGTCAACGTAGCTAACATTAGCTCCTTATGTTGCTGTCGTACATATTCCCCAACACTGACGTTAGCACGTTTATGTGCATGAATGTGCTCCTTAGAAGGGATACAATATGAAAAGGAATTACATCATTTCTTTAGCTGCACCAGGAAAATGCTTCAAGTACTGGTCCTAACAGTCACATGTCAGCCTACAGCTTGAGACTATTGCATATTAGTAAGACATTTTTTAAAAGAAAATAGACTTTGCATTCCAATTCATGATCTGACTGTCAGCTAACCACAGTAGAATGTGGGAAACACAGAATGCACCTGACAATCCCGATAAATAATCGCTTGCCACCCATCACATTAAGCTCACCGACCACCCACCGAACTCCAGACGTCATTTTTTTTACATAGTAACAGTCCTGTGTTGTCTTTGAGAGAATCAATAACATGCTTTCACTGAGTAGTAACTCTAAAAATATTTAGCTCATCTATGAATTTATCTGTTAAATTACACAGCTATACTCAATTTACCATGTAACATTTTCACACAAGATTTAAAAATAAAAGTTTTTTTTTTCTGTTACCATCAATGATTACATACTGTATTATTCTTATAACCACGACAAAGCACTGTTCTTATTACAGCATTATTGGCATATTTTGTCGAACAGCATGTTTTATTACTGTTCCATTATCATATTCATCTGTGTGTGACAATATTTTACATAAAAAAATCTTTCAGTATTTGAATTTTAAAAAAGACCTGTCTTTCAGAACGTGTATGCTCAACTCCTCATTATATCATAACAATGCACCTTGATTGATTTACACTTGTAAGAATGCATTAATTTATTCCCTTATATAGTATGCCGGACTATTTTGAAATACTTGAATAAAGCGTCTAAAAGGTAATGTGCCTGAGTTTCTTTTCAGTCTTTGTCTACAGATACCACCTGTTTCCTTAAGAGGGTCACATATTGAGTTTGTTTTTTTTGACTACTGCAGAAAAGGAAGCTGTGGTTCTACACAGAGGCTGACTACATTTCAACTTAAAGTATATCCATTGCATTACGTAAAGCTGTCAAATATGGTTTTAAACTATACAGTATGTGAGGAAATAATGCCCCATTATAAGTGTAATTTCAACAGGATTAGACACACTTCATGCAGGGGGAGCCAAATGTGCTTTTATATAGCCCTTGTTAAAGTGGACTGAAGAGGGTGAGAAAAAAAGCCTACGTACTTTTTCAATATAGAGAGAAGCATTGAGAAGAATTCTAAAAGTCTATAACAGAAGATAACCCTGTGATTTCAAAACAATTATACAACAAGTAGTTCCGACCGAGCAATCGGATTGGTCAACAACAAATTTTGACCGTGCTCAAATCAGCATTACAGCACACCTGACTCATTACTCAAAGTATTACTCCACCAAGTCTGTGACAACATTGTATCTCCATGGCAACATCGTAACTGTCAGAGCTGGAATAGGAAACGGCGGGAAAATTGTCTACAAAATGGATCGGTTTGTTGTTAATTTTGATTTATTTGGCGGCCTCAGTTTGGATGAATGGATGGAGGAAGATGAGAAGAACCAAATGACAAAAAGGGAAAGATTTGTGGTAAATAAAGTGATAAATCTGTAACTTCTAACTTCTCTGTTCTTTATAATTAAATAACAATAAGATAAAAATGAAACAAGTCCGAGCTGAGTATTTTATTATTATTATTATTATTATTATTATTATTATTATTATTATTCAGAAACATTATTTATTAATCACGAAAATAAATCACAAACCACCTGTCAGCTGCCAAAGTCACATTTATAGACTAGTGTCCTGTTTTACTAAGCGGGCCGAGCCTATTCCCTTCGGTGTGAGAGACACTATTGTGACCGCGATGAAAACATTTTAATAAAAAATATAAAAGAAAAAAATCAACATCTTTGTTATAACTTGGGCGATAAAAATAATCAATAAATCATTTTCTGTTACTTTGTGCAGTATTGATTTAGGTCGGGAAATTCCGAGACCGCGATAAAACATTAACGTCAGCTCAGAGTTCACTCATCTGGGACTAGAAAATCCTTTCTGTTGCTAGGTCGTTACTATGGGTTGGACTACTTGCTATAGTGGTAAACTACGTTCCATTACACAAATGAGTCTACTGACGTGACTGATTTTGTTTCAGTTATTAGTCAGACCCCATGTGTTTCCATGGAAACGCGACGCACACTCACAAAAACCTTTAAAATTGAGAGCAAATTGTCCGTCAACATGGATATATTTTGATTATACATTTTATTTTTGTTGGTATTAGTTGTATAATCGCAATATTTTGCGGACCTTGGCGCTAGCGCCTCGGTCCTGACAGCATCACTGTCATGCTCAAATGATGTTAAAGCACACCCTCTCGGGTAATATTGCTTGAATAAATACTTTATAATATTCCATTGTGGTGTATATTTACAGCAACTTTGATAAATAAATGCTATTGGGAAGAAGTAGTTTTCATATATCAAATTAATTGTATTGAATGACCACAGCACCCCACCCACTTCTCTTTTAAGCCCTGCCTATTTCAAATACTAATATTGATACATATAAATTTAGTTAATTGAACACATACAGATACAATGTTATACCCGCTCATCCCTAATAGAAGAGTAGAAAAAAGGTGTTGCTTAAAGTGTATAGAAGTTATTGAGTTTTTAAGGTTTAAAACTATAAACTAAGTGTGGGCAAGGTCAGGAGCTACTTTTCTCCGTGAAGCGAGTGACACACACAAAAGATGTGGTCACACTGGGGCTGAAATTTGGGTTGAAAATTCAAGAGCTCCAGTAACCAGTTTTAAAGTTAAACTTGTTAGCCCCCTGGGAAAACCTGAAATTACAAACAGTAATGTCATGAATATCATTTTATTTTCATAATTGTTATTGTTGAACAAAAGGTAACCATGTGCCTGTGTTATGCCTAAGTATGAAAATACAGATGAGATTCTGCTGTAATTTAATCTTTCATCCAGATCAACTGTTTACATGGTCACATGTCTGGAACCTGCAACACAGACATTCAAAAAGAATTTCTTATCCACCTCTGGACACAGTCACACCGAAAGTAACATTACATTCACTCAGCTTCATAAAGTATGCCATCTGCATATTAACTCTTATTTCAGCATGTCACCCCACAGGACCAGTGGGGACTCTTCATAAATAGCGTCTTTTAGCTCATTATTATTGAGAGAGTCTGGAATCTGTATTGGTAACCCCAAACATCTAAAGCCTGCTGACATAAGTATGCAAAGTGTGACTGACAGTGAGTAGCCATGTCAACGCAAAAATGGATCATTTTCATGTGACACAGAATTGCCACTCCAAACAAGTGGTTCTCTTAAAGGCAGGAACACACTGACCCAAAAGTCAGACATCTGAAACGTTTGGGGAGACTCGGACGAGTTCAGGAACAAATCTGTTCGGTGTGTTCAGCTGTGTTAAAGCTTTTGGAAGTGCGCAGATGGCGCCTGGTCAGATTCAACTTGAAAAATCTGAGAGAGTTGGCCATCTGAGGATTGGACGCCGTCGGATACTCTGATTGGTTGTTAGCTAGCTGTTCAATGACCATTCTGATTGGCGGTGTGCTAGCGAATCAGTGGGGTGCGTGGAAGGGGCGGAAGTGGCGATGGTCTGCACTCTGGTCCGTCATTTTCTGTTTTCATGTTTTTGATTTCTACTCGTGCAACGTACGCTACTGTGTAGTTGGCAGTAGTCGAGGCGGTACGTTTCAATACAACTTTTCTGCCGAACGGGTCAGACGAGAGGCAACGGAGTGGTCGGATAAAGGCAGTTGGCCGCTGGTTTGAGTATAGGCGGTTTGTGGGCCCCTTAGCAGTATACAGCAGCGCTCCAATATATGAATCCCCACTGGTTGCATGTGCGTTCAGGAACAGCTCCGCTGCAGTTTTGCAGTTTTTTTCTGCTGCGGAAGAATCTGGACTGACATAGCTGCAATGGAGTAGATATACCAAGTAGCAAAGCTAATGGAAGTATTCATTTGCACATTCATCCATTTTTACTCAAAACAAAAACATAATCTCAATAAGCTATTAATTGTTATTTCAGCCACTTCTGCATATTGCAGATGTAAAAGTGTTTTCCGGGACTATTTTCCATGTATGTTAATAGGAGACTTTTGATTGGATGTCTAAGTGTGTCAGGTGACTTTCAGGTGGTTTCTATGCTGTGACTGTGATTACAAGACAGAGATGTCTGCCCTCTCTGGGTTCTGTCGGGTTTATCTCTGAGGTTTTGGCATATCTCGTTATGATGACTGCTGACTATTCTCAGTACTGTTACCCGAGCAGCAATGCTTCATGTGTTACTGTTCCATTAGGTGTGTGGACTAACTTTGCCCTGTATTTGCTTTTTACTTTAGGCATGCTGGTAACCATTTTAGGGAACTCTGTTGTCATTGTGTCAATATGTCATTTTAAGCAGTTGCATAGTCCTACCAATGTGCTTGTTTTATCTCTTGCTCTGGTTGATCTATTAGTGGGTGTGATTGTGATGCCCTTCAGCGCCATCAGGACTGTTCATGGCTGTTGGTTCTATGGTGAGGACTTCTGTCTGCTGCACTCCAGCTTGGATCTGTTTCTCACCACTATTTCTATCTTCCACTTAATTTGCATTGCTGTCGACAGACATCAAGCAATATGCAATCCTCTACATTATTCTAGAAAAATCACAATGTCAGTGGCTGTGATCATGGTATGTGTGAGCTGGGCACTGGCTGCTGTCTACTCTTATGGACTACTTTATTCAAAGGCAAATGTAGCAGGGATAGAAGATTATGTGGCATCAATAAACTGCCTTGGCAGTTGTAACCTCCTCTTTAACCGTCTTTGGGGAATCATGGACAATGTTTTCTGCTTTTTCTTTCCCTGCACTGTGATGGTTTGCCTTTACACTCAAATAATTATTGTGGCGAAAGAGCATTTAAAAAAGATTGGAAATATTAGTAATTGTTCAAATGACAGAGGAAAAGGTGGGCTGAATAAACAGTCTGAGTGCAAGGCTGCAAAGACTCTGGGTATTGTGCTTGGTGCATTCATCTTCTGTTGGATGCCCTTTTTCATAAATTCGATAAGTGATGCCTTCACAGGCTTCAGCACACCTGCTGCCATTTTTGAAGCATTTGTTTGGTTAGGTTACTTTAATTCAACCTTAAATCCAATCATTTATGCCTTGTTTTATCCTTGCTTCAAAAAATGTTTTTATTGTATTGTCACTCTGAAAATATTTAGCTCAAATTCCTCAACTTTGACCACATCTGTAGTTGAAACATAATGTACTATTTAACTATCTCAATCAAGATTTTCTCAATTAAGGTCTTGGGGGAAGGGGGGATTTGCATCAGTGATAGAAAGGTTGTCTTGCTGTTGCCATTCTTGTGTGTTTCTTCAAAACCTTGTGCAGCTTTTATCAATCTTCATTACAATTGTGGTGGTACATTTTGTCCAATGCCATGCCTTATTAATGTACTATGTTTTTGTCCAGTGTTTGTCTACAGCAGCCTTTCATTTTTGGAAGCTGTTGCTTTTTTCCACACACTCTCTACATGTTGACTTTAGAAACTGAATCTGGATGGATATAAAACACTTTATATCGATAAATAGATATAATCTGTCAATGTCTTATTCTGTTCACAGCTTTCAGTAGATCATACAGCAAATCTGTGTTATTAGGAAATAATGGTCACTTATGAAGTAGCTAATTGTTTTAATAAAATCCTGGTTACAGGAAAATAATTCTATCAAATATGGTAAAGAAAGTAAAAAAAAAAAAACTATTGTATCCATCACTTATCATAGCCCATTACCTATCCAAGTTTTGTGGAAAACTGTTAAGTAAATTTTGTATAATCCTTCTTACAATCCAAACAACCAACAAACAAGTAGACACATTAAAAGCAACTTTCATGGCAGAGGTAATGAAAAAAAGAAATGTATAACACATTAAGATGAGACATTAATCTCCCCAGTCGTACTGTTAAGACTTTATTTATTTAAGTGCATACTAATTTGGTGAATAGTTCTCCTGCCCTTGTGATCAAAAACATGGAGATGAAGCTCAATGCAATCTGACAAGTAATAAATTTAGCAACTTTTAATCAACTAATATCAATTTCAGGCTGAAATTAAAAACTTGTGTACTCACTCATCTTCTTCTTTTTCTTTACCTAAACATTCTTGACATATTCTTACTTATTTTTAAATGTCTTTTATATGGAATTGTTTATGTCTTTTAACATTATTTTTATGATTCTGTAAAGCACTTTGAGTTGCCTTGTGTCTGAATTGTGCTATACAAATAAACTTGCCTTGCCTTTAAAGACAGGGGCTAAAAGACCTTTACACAGAGGATAAATTCTTTGAGATATTTCCATACCTTCAGTGTTGCCTTCTCCCATTAAATATGCGATCAATATTTTATATGAACAATGGGTCAAACTGATGTGACGGGGTCACACATAGTGACAAAGTCACCCCACTCTGCAGTTTTTTGAGCTCATAGTGCAAGTTTTTACAGATGACCACTTTGCCGTTTGGGTTCCCATCTTTCATCAACAGATTAGATAGTAGAATCCACAGATCCATAGTAGAATGGAGCCACATGCAGGTCTTTGCAACCTGTAAAAAAAGAAATCTGCACCTGTCCAGATGTGGAAAATAAGTTTGAGCCTTGAGAGGCCATAGCTGATGAAAGAAAGTAAACAATGTGAACACTTAGAAATGAATTTCTTGCATCGATCTATTTGTTATGCATCAGTATATCATATGAGATGCATTAACTAATATCTGTAGAAACTACTCAATCAAAACATACACAAACGCAAATATTTACAATTTAGAATAATTACTGACACATTTATTCCTTTTTTTAATTAAACATGGCAAACATTCTCCGGTTGCAGCTTCCAAAATGTAAGGATTTGTTCCTGTTCTTTGTCATAGATGAATAACAGCTGTTGGTTTGGCAAAACAAAACAAATCATTTTGGACTGCTAGTATGTGCTAAAAGGCATTTGTCACAATTTTATACAAAAAACTATGATAGATGATATAAAAACATTATTTTCAGATCATAATAATAAAAGCTATTAGTTGCAGCCCTACTAATAAGCAAAAACTGCCCACAAGCAATACCCCAAGTTTACAACTTAAACAAAGGCAAAAGATTAGCGACTTACGTGTCTTCAACAGTGTACTTCATAGAGGGCTCCTGGCACAACTGACCACAGCAAGATGTGTTGTTAACAAACCACCTCAAACTCGTTCTGTCGGTCCAGAGCTGGTCATTATACCAACTTTTGATTTGGTATAGTGCTTTTTTAAGTGCTTTTTTAAGTGCTCCTTGTCAGCTTCTAAAGAAATTTGTTACGGAACAGGGAGTTTTCCCAAAATGGCCAAGATAAGTATTCTTTGTGCATCCTCACTCGTTACCAAAGGTTTTTTTTGTCCTTTCAATTAGCAGTAATTTGTTTATATGTGAAATATTTTAAATGAATATATTCAGCATCTCTTGGCTTGCCAAAGTTGTTGTTCTTTACCACAGTAATGCCTTATCTGCAATCACATATAGTATATATTTATATGATGTTGCATTCTATTACAGCAAACAGACTAACACAAAAAACAACATTTCATTGTATTTCCAAGGCAACCAAAAATGTTTCATTAGCTTATCACACAAACTCAACAATTATGGCCTACAAAAGGTTGTGAACACAAATGACTTTACAATCCCTTTAATCAACTAAAAGCTAATACATTTTATCATGCTGGGGTAGTTTTAGCTTTAGGTCTTGGCTAACAACACCAAATATACTACAACACATAAAAATGAGGACTGCTACCACACTGACAGCTACACGAATGTCGCTAGCATGCAAACATGCTAATCGCGATTAGACCATTAGCGTGACAATGCGAAAATTGCAATTAGCACCCTAGCTTGCTGACTGTAAATTGTATCACATTGCTGCTGTATTAAATACACACAAACACGCTCAACCTTCTGTACATTGCATTAAGTCATCAACCAGGGGGTATTACTCTACATTAATCAAAGTTACCTGGGTCCTGGCCTGGGAGCTAATGGATTCAAACTAATCGCTGCTTTACCTGTTAGTGTCACTTGCTAAAGCTTGCATCAAAAATCAGTAAAGGATCAAGTACTTACGTGTATAAAACAGGGTGTAATTCTTGAAAGAGGGCACAACCCTCCTCAAAAAAGAAGCTGTGCTGCTAATAAAATCAGTTCGGACTCGCTCTGCCGGCGGAGGGCGAGCCATTATAGTAACTTCTATAAGTGTTTTTTTTTAAAGTGCTCCTTGTTAGATTATATAGAAAAAAGTACCAGGCAGTCCTTAAATGGCCAAGAAAGTGTTCTCATTTGTTACCGAAAGTCTCTTTTCACTTACTGTCATTGAGAACCTACCTTGGTCATCACACATCATCACCCGGTTAAAAAACCCCGGAAAAGGCTGGAGGCTAATTTCCAAAGCCAGATTCTGGTCATTGTTTATATGGGGGGAAGCGAGTGTTGTAGGGACGGCGTCTTTTTGCAAGCTAACCCTGAAGTTAGCATCGACCTGGATTTTTTTTTTTGGATTATCACCGAAAATAAACTGTGTGACCAACGCAAGTCTGTGATACTTGCATGTTTTTTTCAGCTACATAACCTTCACTGATGAACACCACTGTGATTTTTGAAGCGTAAATCGAATTAGTAGAAGTAAAAGACAAAAACTGAAGGACTCACCCCATCCACAGTCTGTTCACCATGCTGCCATCTGCCATACCACCAGACTACGGACCAGCTGCGTTCCCCTGGCTGTGAGACTCCTCAACTGATCAGCAATACTCCATTTTCTAAAATAGATGTAGCAGAGAGGAATCAAACATAGTTTCCTTGTGGTTTAAAAATGACAATAAATGTACCTTGTAACCTTGCATTCTAGAGAAGAGTTAAAGGAAATCACAAATGTTTTAAACTAAAACTTGGATTGGAAAAAATTAGTTCAGACTCGTTCTGTTGGTGGAGCCATTATAGTAGCTTTAAAATTGTTTTTTTAAGGGCTCTTTGTTAACTTATATTAAAAAAGTCAAGCAGTATCCTTTACTTTGAATTAATGTATTCGTGCCTCTTGGTTTATGAAGTTGTTCCTATGTTTCAGAGTAATGCAATCACAGATGACATAAATTTACATTATATGACATTCAAGAAAACAATCAAGGTAAAACACGTGTTTTCATTTTAAGCATTACCCTATAAATAAATTTAAAAAATGAGCTTCAACCAAAATGACACGATCCTAGGTTCTGGCTTGGGAGCTAATGGCCGAAAAAAAAATTGCTGACTCACCTGCTAGTAGCACTAGCTAACGCAAATGTCTCAGTCACTTTAATAAAGCCACTAAAGTCACTAAAGCTCATAAACGTTATCATACTGAAGTGGTTTTATCTTCAGGCTTTGGCTAACAACACCAAACATACTGCAATACACAGAAATGTGGACTGCTAACTAACCACACTGAGGGCGATATGTCGCTAGCGTGCTAGCGCGCTAATCGGGATTAGCGCGTTAGCATACTAGCGCGCTAATCGCGATTAGCACCTTAAACTTGCTAATTATTAAAAGTGCATTGAATTAGTGGTGTATTAAAAACACTCTGACCCGTACTGACCTTCAACCAGGGGGCATAAAGTGAAGTTGTGGACATCATTGCTCCTCTGCCAACACAGGCTGTTAGCTAGCTGGACTGTGTCTGGCCAGCCTGCAGCTCACTGGGTGGTGTCGGTCTTCTTAGACAGGCTGAACAACTTGGATTAAATAAACAGAAGAGTAAACACTGTGCTGCTGACAGAACCAGTTCACAGGTTCTGCTGGTGAATTTATGATCCAGCAAAGCACTTTTATGGTGTTTATAGTGATACTTTTTTTATTTCAGGTGATAATAAATTGTTTAAATCTTGACATTTTAAACTTTTTGGGGATTTAATAAATTCAAATCCACTTTGAATTGATACAATAATACCATTTGAGATTTGTGTCAGCCCTGATTATATGAATGTTTGATTTTTTTATATATATAAAATAAGGACAATGTAGTCCTAAAACCTAGAAATGTTAGCACTTCCTGTTCCCCCGTCTCAAAGTCTGTGATTTTGTTGAATGTGTCCGTTAAATGTGTGAAATAAGGTGTGTGGTTACCACGGGCTGAAGATATTTTGTTCTAGCTCCCACATAAAATCCATCATTAACTGTCCCACAGTTTAATTATGAAGCTCTTCATGTGTTAAAAACAGTTAGCGGTTGCTAACAAGTGTCTGAATGAGACCACAGAGGTTGTCGGGGACATTAAACGTCCTCACAGCGAACACGGAGACTCGTCTCCTCACTAGTCCGTCTTTACAGGCCCACTTTAGTTCCACACTGTTCTAACTCTGACTTTACAACTTGTACTCTGATCAGTTTATAGAAAACCTGGGTAGTAATTGTGCAGTATATCCTCATACTGTCCAAACCGTTCAGTGTTCATGAATTTAAACATGTCGTGTTGATGACCACTCTGTTGTCTAGCCTTTAATCTTTGTCAAATATTAGCTTTGTTGTTTCTAGCTAGCAATGTAGTTTGTGTCACGGGGGGTCCAGTTGGGGGAAACTGAAGCGCTGCATTATAATTGACTTCAACACCATAAAAATTATGTCAACTGAGTCACAACATCAATATAAGTGATGAATGTTCATATATGAAAGTGTTACACATTGGCACAGATGTAACATTTGACTTCTTGTGTTTCAGTGAATATTGTGACTCCAGCATTGATCGTTAACAAGTAGAACACAGATATAAGTTGCCTAAAGTAAAAAAAAAATCCATCTCTCCGAGGCCTTCTGAGCCTCTCTAGGTGTATCAAAGTTGTATACAATCCCGCAAATGTATTCTGTTAAAAAGTCTTTGTTATTGACTCTTTTTAAATGTCTTTTTACATTTTGCTATCAACATTTAAATGTGGACCTTAAACGAAAAGCGTTTGATTATCCCTGACCTGTGTTGTTGACACTACAGGGCTGACCACAGACAACCCCCATACAAGGGCCTCAAGGGGCAAAAGGGCTGTGGGCCCAGAACATACTCGCTGGCAACGGGCCCACATGGGACTAGTTTGGGTTTGGCTCCTGCCCACACTGCCCTCATTAATCCTACACTTCCCCACAGAGGGCCAGCTGCTGTGGTAGTGTGGGTTCATGAGCGCTTGTTTCATGAGGATGGTTGTGGCTCATAATACCAGAAATATGAGCTCATGATGCTGACATTCACATTCAATAGAAATGTGGCTCGAGTTATGCCAATATCCCAAACAATTCTCAGTTTTGAATCAGACTTGATACTTACAGCATAAGTTTTAGGGCTACGAACTACACCATCTTAATAAGAAACAAAGGGTCTAATCTTTGTCAAACCGTTGCATGGCCTCGTGAAATGACACACCTCCAGTTTTAACATCAAATTGATAATAAAACAAGTCCTCAGCTTTGTGAATCTGGAGTGAAGATGGCAGCAGCGAGATTTCAAGTAGTCATGTGTATGAATCTTGCAAGTCAGTGATTCTTCCACCACACTTTCCCGATAATGTTTCACTATAAACCCTTGTTTAGAAATGAAGGGTTTCTTTCCACCGAAGTGCTAGAGGCCCCACACAGAAGCCAAGATACTTGTAAATAAACCAGAATAGGCTGCACCCTCCTGCTAAATTGAAAACTTTTACTTATATCACAATAACAACTCAGCAAAATGTGCTTCTGAAGACGGGAAGTGCTGCTACATTCTCATTCATAGGCTCTCGTTATGTTCGTCTTGGGAGAAGACGAGTCTCGTGCGACATCCAGTGGTGTAACTTGGTATTACTGGTCCGATCCCAGGCTTTCTATCCAACCGATTTCAAAAATATTTAATCTTCCCACCTGTCAAAAGTCTTTCTTATGTATATATAAATTAATGGTCTTAATTTATTTTCTTTGGCAAGTGACCATGGTATAAGCGGGATAATGCCCTTCGAGGTGTCCATAATCAGGAATTAATGGATGATGCGGGGGCCTTAGAACCGTCCAAAGCGCAGATTAAGACCATTAATTTATATTTTAATGCGTTTTACAATCACAATATAAAGTTTTTTACAGGCAATAACTTCGTTTCCATGGTAACGCCTGAGGGTTTGACTAATACCTGGAACAATCATTACCCTCCCGTAAGGTTCTTATGCAACGGAAACGTTGTTCACTCCTCCAGTAAATAGGACGGACCTTAGATACGACTTGGCAACGGGAGATATTCTAGTCCGCTCAGCGGTGAGCCAGGAAGCTAACGCTATGCTAGCGAGATTCAAAGTCGATAACATTGCGTACGGTTGACAAACAGTAAATATAATTTGACAGTATGTTTAACAACAAGACTAGCTAGCTTACCAGTCATGTCATTGTCCCCAAATCAACATCAAGATGTTCACGAACAAATGATCGGCCGTGTGTAACGTTACTGTGGCCGCAGCCTGAAGCAGAGAGCTGAACAGCCAACGGGATGTGAGATTATTCGCTTATGTGATATAAATATCAGTAAGTTTAGAGGGGAAGTGAACTTTCTGCAGCTTGTGTGTTACAGTCTCCATCCTGTGGTGTTCAGAGGATAAGGCACTGAAGGACTGACGGACTGCACTCAGTGCTGGAAATAAATTGTAAACAGCGGCTTTGACTGCGTTCCCGTCGCTATGGTTACGCCAGCTAGCGCATTAATTTAGACGGTGAACAGACAATTTGACTGGAACTACTTAGTAGGTGTCCGTATGTCAGGGATTAATGTACACCCTGCAGCCAATCAGAATCGAGTATTCCCCCAGACCATGGTATAAACCTTATTAACTTTGTCCGCAGTTTGGTTAGGTTTAGGAAAAAGTCTTCCGATCAGACTGGACATGAGCCCCCGTCTCCTGGATGAAGTGCCCAGGCCCTCGTAGTTAGAGATGCTGACATATTTCAAGCCATATCCTGTTTCCACCCTGCTGTGGTGTCACTTCTGTGTTGCTGCTCTGCAGTCGGCGGGTTTGAGAATTTGCCTTCTGTGATTTATTGTCTTGAGTTGTCATGTACTTGTTTTAAATCATGCAAAACACGTACTGCTTCCATCTGTACGTCTGACAGATGATAATGAATCATCCACACCTACCAACACAAACATTATTGTATAGGGACCAAGAAGCTTGGAGCAGCAGTCAGTGAGTTTGGAGACGCAATAGAAGGAGGACCACAAACACTGTTGACAAGGTGGGTGTTCATTAATGATTTTGAGCCATGCTTCAATATATCTTGGTTAGTTGTTTCACCACTTTGGTCCGGACTGAAAGATCTCAACAACTACTGATGGAAATTCCATCAACTTCTCTGCAGACATTAGCTGCGTTTGATACTCCCAACTCCCTTAGCGTCATTCCTACAGAGGCAAGTAGCATCCAGATTGTTTACAGAATATGTAGTACTTTATGTTGATTTATTATTATGTAAAACATATAAATTCATATAAAGAATCTGCCTCATTTTGGTGATCCTATGGCTCTTCCTGCAGTGTCACCATTAAGTTTTTGATTCTGAGTAAAATGTCCCAACAACCATCAGATAGATGGTCACCAATTTTAGTCCATTCTTGTCCCACCTGAGGACGATTTGCAGAAACTGTGGACATCCCTTCATTTTCTATCTAGTGCCATCATCAGGTCAGGTCATCTGTCATCTAAACCATTGATACTCCCATCAGCCTCCACCTTATTATTGTTGTTATAATGGTGCAAATGTTAGCATGATAAAAAATCAAATAAGTTATTATTCCAACTAAACATCAGTATGTTAGCACACTGATATTAGCATCAATTATCACCTAGATTTGCTAAAATGCCTAATTTGCTGGGAATATTAGCATGTCTTCCTACTGTGGAAGTAGTCCAACAAAGTAATAAATTGTATATCTGAATTAATCAAAAGTGAAGAAATTGATCAGTTGTTTATCTCGTTGCGTGTTTTTGTTTTTTTTTGTCACTGGTTTTGTTTTATGGCAACTTTTCAGAGGTTGTTTTAAAGCACAACTCCATTTCTTGTCCTCCTCAGGCCTCCAGCTGCACACAGTAGATATGTCGGTCAGCTCTTCTTCCTCCTCCAACTCCCTCTTCAATTCTTCAGTCTACCGTTGCACCAATTCTGCTGTTTTTATGTCCATCACCACTGCCTTTCAAGTCACCAGAGCCAGCCTCCTCCTCCCTCTCTCCATCGGTGTCCTCCATCTGGGGCACCGGCGATGGCGGCAACAACGCTCATTCACTTCAACCAGCCACTCTGACGTCTTCACCTACCACATGGCTGTCATGGATCTGATCTGGGGCCTGGGGTCAGGCCTCTTTTTTTCTGGCTACTTCACAGATCTTCCAGATATGATGATAGCGGCAACCTGTCTAAGTTCCATCACTTTCTACGGAGAGAGCTTCTTTCACCTCATGACTTGTATTGAACGATACCTGGCTGTTGTTCACCCCATCACCTACCGGGGGCTAAGAAAGGCGAGAGGGGTCAGGATCAGAAACATAACCACTGGTTGTGTTTGGCTGATATCCTTGGCATGGGTGGGCGTGACATACCTGTATTATCCAATGTTACCCACTATCCCATATTTCTGCCCTTTGGTTGTCTGTTTAGTTGCCATCTCCTTCTGCAGCCTTTCCATTCTCCGTGTTCTGATTCGTCCAGGACCGGGGGACGGGGGGCGGGACAAGAAGCGTGTGGACCAATCAAAGGAGAAGGCATTCCTCACAATTACAACCATAATGGGAGTTTTATGGTTGTGGTTCGCAGCGCTCCTTGTTTCTGCCGCCCTGAACTCCTCACCACTGCTGAGCCCCAGTGTTGGCTGCATAATAAGTTCTTCTATTCTCTGGTTTAGTCTGCCCAGCAGTTCGGTGTTACCTCTGCTGTATCTACACAGGGCAGGAATACTGTCATGTTGCTGTTATAATAGTGAGTAAAGATAAGCATTGGATTACATTTGAAGAAAGTAAATTTGATGGGAGAATTTAGAATATGTTGCACTTACAGTGAACCCATGTAGAGTTTTATCATACAGGAGGTGAGAGTTGTTCGAGAATGTTTCATATGATTAAAGTAATAATCTCAAAGATTTTCATGTAAATAAATATCTGTTAAATCTCTATCTATCGCCGAATGAAGTAACACAATGATGATTTAGCCTATGGCCCGCAGATGAAAGGCCTTGCATTTGCTGTAATAGCAAAGATGCACACTTGGTGTCGGTGGCGACTTTCACAGAAAAAATAACAAGTGAACGCAGCCGTTAAGCCACAGGGGGCGATGCAACAGCCTGGTGATATTGACTTTATATCCATTTTTTTTCTGTGTGAGGTTGTTATGGTAGATTTTTGTTATGTCTTGTATGTACTTGATCAATACCAACACTATTTTTTCTTGACCCTGCGCAGCACTCCCCACTAGCGATATGGCCTAAAAATTGAATCTCTCTTGATTTTTTCACACCAAACTCGATTTACAATTTTAATCGATTTTTTTTCTTCTTACAAATGCACTGGTTTTATTTTTTTTATTTTAATGCTTTTATTGTAAACAAAATTGCCCTGCCATTTTAAACGGTGCACCTTCAAACTCACCTGAAAAAATAAATAAAAGTGCCTCCTTTTGAAAAGAATGTGTCCCTTTTTGATAAAATGCTTTTGTAAACATAAAGCAGATCAGTGTCCATATTGGGATTGATAACTGATGACTAAATACTTTATTTTGCAAAACGTACCTTTTGTTTACAGTATTTTGTATTCCTGAAGATATGTAAACTAAATTAAACATCTTCATGCTGCTTAGTAAACATCACATGTTGGTAGATGTACAGAGGTGACATGAGGTGTGTGCTTGCTGTCTTTTTAACACATTTCTGGCAGGAAGACGAGCCTGTCGGCTTCCTCTGACTCGAGGCCCCGTTGCTGCTTCCTAGCACAAACCTGGGGTCGAGCATTTTCAGCTTGTGGATGAACCTCCGGCTTTTCCACTGTATATACGGGCCAGTATCTTTAGCGATATGCAACATGACTGCATCCGTAAAAGCTGTCCACTGGGACCCTTTCTTCTCATAAGGGACACAATGATTAAATTATTCCACTAATGTTGGCTGCTTTTTAGCGGGTGTTTGTGGGCTGCCGCGGTCCTGTACATCTCGTAGTGAACCACAAGTGTCCCACTGTGATACATGCGTCTGACGCCACAAAACCAAACTACTGACGAGACTGTGCCTTCTTAGGAACAGACTCTTTGCTTGCTGCCATGTTGTTGTGTTTGTTTCTCTGTGGAAAGTAAATGCGGGGAGGGCGGAGCCCACTATAATTGATTTTCCACAGTTATGGTGGGGCACTGAATTTTTAAGAATTACCTGTTTATCAGATAACAAATGAGACAAGGATTAGCTAGTTAGCATGCTAGCTGGTCAATTTCAAAGTTCTTTAGTAATGCCAAGGTGTTGGCATGAAAAATGTGGGTGGTCAAACAGAATTGTGCTTGGTTTCATAAAACGATTAAGAAATAATCAAAGCGTCTAAACTGAAGTCACAGATGTGATATAAACAAAGCCATTCATTCACAAACAGACAGGTGTGCTCGGCTAAATGACAAGATTTGAATACAGGTCTTTGTTTATGAGTCATCTCGATCTTAATGGACCGATTTAATGATGCATTTTGCTACATTTTCTTCTTCTTGGTTTTCTTACTTTTATTTTACGTTTGAGAATTCACATTAGCGTTTAGGAAAGTTAAAATTGTTTAAGATTATGAACTTTTGTGTGCAATCATTAGTAATTTTACAGTATAATCTTTTTAATATTATGCTGAAAAGTTGTACAGTGATACTGTAGCATAACGATGTGACATGACTGTATTTATTAAATTAATAAATAAATAACATAATTGTTTCTCTGGGTTTGTTTTTTGTTGAACAGTCTCTACAGATCACGTTGCACAGATGACAAACAGACATGACTGGTGTAATATTCAAATAATGGCGGTGCTCACCTGCGATCTGACCTGTGTGCGGCAAGATAATGTGGAAAATACATTAACCTGTTGTAATTTACCGTAAAAGAGTTTCATAAAATTTTAAATGCAAACACACACACTCCTTAATCACAGATACTTACGAAGATATATTTGGATGTGACACCAGTGAACAGCAGTCAGAGTCTGGAGACGCAGGTGAAACACGATCAGAAAGAAACTCTGCTGAGGTAAATCAAAAATAAGCTTTCTGGAGATTTATGATTTAGAGATTTATATTTAGTTATTTACGTGTACTCACTGTTGAATAGGCAGATTATATTTTATCAATTGCAATTCTGCATTACACATTAAAATAGGTGCTTCATGTGTTTGTAAATTGTTATTCTCTAAAATCATTCATGTGAGAGACATTTAAACTTGTGAGGCCTTAAAGAACTTTATAAAAATTGTTTCTTCTTCCTTTTTTTTTACAATTTACCATGAAGTGAATTGTTTTTAGTGAATTATTGCATTTAAATAAGGTGAATGAAGTGGGTGATGTGATCAGTCAGATATGTTTCTGAATTTATGTTACCAACACTGACAGGAAACCACCTTTTGATCATTAAATACAAATAACTTAATCATTAGTTATGATTTACTAATCAGTAACTAATTAATCAAAACGGTTACTTCCCATTATTGTTTCACTTTACTGAGTAATTCCTCAATTTACTCATTAAATACTAACATGATTGATTATGTTTCACTGCACAAACATAGTAAGTAATGACTAAGTAATTAGTAACTAATGAGTCTAAAGAGTAACTACTGAGTAATGGGCTTGACTTTAGTTGAAGGTGTACAGAGTTTAACTAATGAAACGGTAATCAATAATTAGTGAGTCATCACTAGTTTGTGCCACTCAGCAGCTGGTTCGTCAGGAATAACTCCTGTCATCATGTTGACTCACAGGTATTGATCAACTGATCATTACCTAATGATTCATTAATGTAGTATCTCCCAGTCTGATCTATAGTAACTCATCATTATCGACGGTATAGTCCTGAGATCAGCTTTTCGGGAGTTGCTCATTAACAATTCATTAACTATCAACGCATCTGATGCAGTCAAGATTGATTCCGTGTCTATATTTGGTTTTAACATTGTGTTTGTTCTCCTTCTCCTCTTCAGACCTCCACGTAAACATGTCAGTCAACTCCTCCTCCTATGCTGACATCTTTGTTCCTCCTCACCTCTCCTCCAACTCCTCCCTCCATCTTCTCCTGAACCAGTGCTTCAGTTCCAGAACGAGCGTCTTTGTCATCTCTGCTTTCTCCATCGTCTACATCCTGCTCCTCCCTCTCCCCCTCCTCGTCCTCCACCTGGGTTTCCAACAATGGAGGAAACAGCGCTACACTTCCACAGCTGAGACAAGACACTGTGACGTCATCACCTATCACTCCATCGCCATGCAGCTGAATGAAGTCTTGGGGTTAACACTCTTCTTCTGTGGTGGCTATGTCAAACTTACGGAGATGATGTTTGTAGGGTACAGCGTCTGGTCTTTCACCTCCCTCGGACAGGGTCTGTTTCAGATGCTGACCTGTGTGGTGCACTACCTGGCGGTTGTTCACCCCGTCACCTACGTGGGACTCAAACAGGCGGGTGGAGTCAGAATCAGAAACACTGTCATTGGGTGTGTTTGGGCACTGTGCTTCGGATGGCCGGCTGTAATTTACAGGTGCAGCTTCAACGTCAGTCTCATCTTGTATTTCTGCCTTGCGACTGGATTCTTAGTTGTCGTCTGTCTTTGCAGCATTTCAGTTCTCTGCGCTCTGAAGCGCCCGGGGCCGGGGGAAGTGGGTGGGAACAGGGAGCGTGTTGACCAATCAAAGCAGCGGGCTTTCAACACCATCACGGCTATAATGGGAGTGCTTTTCTTATGCTTTGGGGGATATCTGATTGCCAATGTGATGTACACTTACTCTGTATTTACTGACATGTGTGCGCTGATGATGTTTACATTTTACCTCGATCTGCCCATCAGATTGGTTTTGCCTCTGCTGTTTCTACAGCGGGCGGGAAAACTACAGTGTTGTAAGCAAATCACCAAGTCAGGATGAGGGTTGGATCACACCTGAGAGTATCATACCCTAAATTCTCGTTTCAAATCGGATGTTTCAAATATCTAACGAGAATGGCGCATAACTCCACCGAGGCCCAACAGTCCCCCTTTTGTACTCACTCGTAGATACCAGCTACCTAAACACCCCTGATTATTTCCCATCGAGATCCATGCATTATTCCTTGAGAAATTAACAAAAATGCTGAAGAACATCCTATCTTGCAATGTCAAAGAACGTAAGGAACAAGCCCTGGATCCGTACCAAAAGTTAACGCGGTTTATTTTGGGTTGTGAACTGTCCTCCATTCAAGTTTCATGGAAAACCGTTGTGCAATCCTGCTGAAAAACCAACCAACAAACGAAACAACAACAAAAGGACACAGGTGAAAACATAACTTTCTTGGCAGGGATTAAAAAATTACTCAGTTTAATTCTGCTGTCAAACTAGAGTCCTACTTTGTCTGGTCTGAATTTAAAATGACTGAATGATTGAGAAGGAATATCTGGAAAGAATAAAAGGCAGACTGAAGACGTTCTTAAACGACTGATCACATAAAGATTGTTACATTGTTGGCACCAACACAAATTCAGCTGTTGATGAAAGGTTATGTTAGACTTTTACTTAAAATTTGGGAATCTACTTTATTATTTAGTAACGTTTAAGGTTAAGAATTGATGTGTGCGCTTATCAAATTTGCAATATGTATTTTCTTATATTATAACAATATTGATTTACAATAATGAAAACAACTGTATTTAAACTAAAAGATACAAAGAATTAACTCTGTTTGTGTTGTGTTTTCATTGTACACTCTCTATGTTGGCCTCTACAGATCATGCAGCACATATTCAAACCCATCCAGAGATGATTGGGAGAATATTCAAATAATGGTGCTGCTCACCTGCGATCTGGTTCAATAACACAAAAAATACATTTACCTGTTTTAATTGACCATGTAAAAGGGCAATAAACATATGATTGAACACGCTGCTCCCACCTGTTCGTCACACAAACGAACATCAGCGACACGCACATATGAAGATAAATGTTGATCAGACAGCCGTGAACAGCAGTCGGAGTTTGGAGTCGCAGGTGAAGGACGATCAGAAGGAAACTCCGCTGAGGTGGGTGTCATTAAAAAACAAACAGACTCTTCGAAGATGTTTTATTTAGAGATTTAAATGTAACTCATATTGTTGTTGTTAACATGTTTTCTTCAGTCATTCTGATTGTATCTTAAACTTTAGACGTGTTTCTGTTACAAACTTTTTACTGATTGTTTTGTTTTTTTGTTAATGTAACTAAGACTAATTTTAGTAAATGATATCAGGTAAATAATCGTGTTCGGTCGGATTTATCAGATTTGTGTCCAAAGAGTCTTTTCTTCAATCTCTGTCTGATGTAGCTCGGATCATTCCAACACAGTTTAGTGACGCTTTTCGTGAATATATTTTTAAATATCCGTATTCCCCATCCCATCCCATTTTCTTCCGCTTATCCGGGGCCAGGTTGCGGGGGGTAGCAGCCTGAGCAGGGACGCCCAGATTGACCGGTAAATCGAGAGCTTCGCCTTTCGGCTCAGCTCTCTCTTCACCACGACGGACCGATACAACGACCACATTACTGCAGCCGCTGCACCGATCTGCCTGTCAATCTCACGCTCCATCCTTCCCTCACTCGTGAACAAGACCCCAAGATACTTAAACTCCTCCATTTGAGGCAGGAACTCTCCCCCAACCCAGAGGGAGCATGCCACCTTTTATCCGTATTTATTTGGTTTTAACATTGTGTTTGTTCTCCTTCTCCTCTTCAGACCTCCACGTAAACATGTCAGTCAACTCCTCCTCCTTTGCTGACATCTCCTTTGTTCCTCCTCACCTCTCCTCCAACTCCTCCCTCCATCTTCACCTCGACAACTGCTTCAGTTACAGAACGAGCATCTTTGTCACCTCCGCTTTCTCCATCACCCACATCCTGCTCCTCCCTCTCCCCATCCTCGTCCTCCACCTGGGTTACCAACAATGGAGGAAACAGCGCTCCAGCTCCACGACTGCAACAAGACACTGTGACGTCATCACCTATCACTCCGTCGTCATGCAGCTGAATGAAACCTTGGGGTTCACACTCTTCTTCTGTGGTGGCTTTTTCAAGCTCACAGAGATGATGATGGCAGGGTACAGCATCTGGTCTTCCACCGCCCTCGGACAGGTTCTGTTTCAACTCCTCACCTGTGTGGAGCGCTACCTGGCTGTTGTTCACCCCATCACCTACGTGGGACTCAAGCAGTCGGGTGGACTCGGGGTCAGAAACATCACCCTTGGTTGTGGTTGGGTAGTGAGTGTTGGCTGCCTGGCTGTATTTTACCTGAGTAGTAACACATTCAGTCTCATCTTGTATTGCTGCACTGTGATTGTGTGCTTAGTTGTCGTCTTTTTCTGCTGTATTTCCGTTCTCTGCGCTCTGAAGCGCCCGGGGCCGGGGGAAGTGGGCGGCAACAGGGAGCGTGTTGACCAATCAAAGCAGAGGGCTTTCAACACCATCATGCTCATAATGGGAGTGCTAATGTTCAGCTTTGGGGGGACTGTGATTGCCGTTGCGGCAACAGCTTTACCTACGAGTGAGGCGTGTTTGGTGGTCATATCCACAGTGTGGTTCGATCTGCCCAGCAGATTGGTGTTACCGCTGCTGTTTCTACACCGGGCAGGAAAACTACAATGTTGTAAACAAATCCCTTAGTTAAGATGAGGGTAACTCTTTTAAAAAGCCAAGGTTAAATACATAAAAATAATTCAATGCTCCTAGATTTACCACGACCGGGATGACTGACAACCTTCATCAACATATTTTACATAAGACTTCACACCTACTGAGGGGTAGCTGTAAGATTTAAGTGCGACTTCTGCCTAACCCCTAAATTCCACCAGGTCCGTGTCCGGGCCGTGTCCGATCCACCACGGCAGCGAAGCTGATAGGTTGCACTCTAGTCTTTGTGTTTACTTCCTCTGATTCTGCTGCCTTGCTTATCTACGCTGTTGCAGCTCCGGCAGTCCGGACACGCAAGGCATCTATTTCTGCCGGATGTCGGAGCACGGTGCATCAGTTCAGCACAGAGCAGACGGGAAGTAAGACACCGAAACAACAACATAACATCTGGTTATTTTTTGACTGTTAAAAACTGGGCTGAGTTCTAACTGTGGAGTTTGAAAAAATACATCCACAGACAGACAGGTGTGTTGGTCTAAATGACCAGATTTGATTTGAATACATGTCTTTGTTTATGAGTCAACTGATTTCTGTCAAACGTTCAGCTTCATGGACTGATTTAACAAACTGTAGATCGTTACGTTGTCGGCACCAATGTAAATTCAGATGTTGACGAAGGTTTAAGAAGTGTAAGATAGCGAAGTCGTGTGCACTAACGAAGGAAATTTGTGGTAAAAGGTTTTGTTTATTACACTTCAATGTAGTACAAAGGTATTCTAGTTTGATGTTTGACAATAAAGGTTTGAATATTTTACTCAGTGTGTGTTTTCATTGTCCCTGTGATCTGAAAAATAAATTAAACAGTAGAAGTAATACAAATCACACCTGCTCTTCACCTCCAAACACAAATCATAATCAATACAGGGAAACAATGCAAAACAGACACGTTTCCCAAAGCACTCCTGAGGTGCTCAGCTGCTGTCCTTCATATCTGATGCAAATATGTGTATGTGTGTGTGATGTAATCTGTCCATGACTGCAGAGTTCACCGAGTTCACCGATCACCTCTGGATCACATGTGAAGCAGCAGATGATCAATGCAAATACTGAAATTAACGCGAGTAAGTTCAGTCAACCCACCGGGACATTCGAGAGATTGTCCGAATGAGGTCAGGTCGTGTAAATTATTGCACATTCTTACTTCAAGTACCTCAGATAACAGCATTTTATTTCATATGTCTATCACGAGCATGCTGACATAAGCTTTAAACTCTGTACACTCTTATTTTGAGCCATCACACACGTGGGCACTGACATGACATTCACACAACTTAGGAACCACAACAATTCAGTTGTATTTATAGAAGATATTTGAAATGGGTCGAGTGCTCGCGTCACGTCGCAGCCTCCGCCACCAGGTGGCTCTTCATGTGTGTCTTCAGACAGTGACCCTGAGTGAAGGCTTTATCACAGAGGGTACACTTGTATGGTCTCTCCCCGTTGTGGGTCCTCATGTGGACAGTCAGGTACGTTTTGCGAGCGCACGCTTTCCCACAAATCCCGCAGACAAACGGTTTCTGGCCCGAGTGGACCGTCAGGTGGTTGTCCAGGTTGAACTTACGTTTGAAGGACCAGCCACAGTCGGGGCAGCGGTACGGTGTCTCTCCCGTGTGGACCCTCATGTGGATCGTCAACGGACCTTTGGTGCTGAATCCCTTGCCGCATTCGCCGCAGTGGTACGGCTTCTCGTTGGTGTGCCGTCTCATGTGGATCTGCAGCTCCTTGCTCGTCAGGAACATTTTGCAGCAAACGTCGCAGAGGTACGACCTCTCTCGGTCCGTGTGAACCTTCTTGTGTTGCTTCAGCGTCCCGGGAAGTTTGAAACGCCTCCCGCACACATGACAGATGTGAGGTCTTTCCTCAGAGTGCGTCATCTTGTGGCGGGATAAAGACCTGTAATCGCTGAGAGATTTACCGCACACGCCACAGAGGCACGTCTTTTTGTTGCTGTGAGTCCGACAGTGAGCTTTTAGCTGCTCCTTCAGCTCAAACACTTTATGACAAGTGAAACATCTGTGCAGCTTACCGGCCTTGTGGAGTTTCTGGTGGTTCTCCAGAGACGCCTTCAGTGTGAAGGCTTTACAGCAAACATCACATTCGTACGATCTCTGCCCCGAGTGTGCAGCCACGTGCTCAATGAAGCTGGGAACACTCAGGAAAGACTCTCCGCAAATGTGACAGTCTTCAGTTTTGTGTTGACTTTGAAGATGATCCTTCAGCGCCTCCTCAGACTCTAAATGTTCTCCACAAACTCCACAAAGACTTCCCGGATCATCAACGTGACTCCAGGCGTGTTTGACAAGCACGACTTCTGATTTGTGCAGAGCTCTGCAGACTTTACAGGGGAGAAAAACATCAGCGTTCTCAGTCTTTGTCTGAGTCGCCTTTAAACCAAAACGTCTGACTTTTTGTTTCTTTTTCGTCTTTGACCTCAGTTCCTCGTTGGTCTTGTCTTGTTTCCAATGATCGTCGCTGTCACTCGATTCTCCTCTTTCTTCTTCCTTTTCAATACCGTCAGTTTTACTCTCAGCTGCAGTGCAGTCCACAAAGTCCTCAGCTGGTTCTGATGTTCGATGATCCTCATCCTCGCCATCCTGTAGGTCTTGTTGTTGTGACGTTGTGCTGCCTTCCGTTCTTCCTTCGACCTTCTGAACAGGGTTGCTGTAGGAATGAAGAGCAAAGATTAAAGGGGGACAGAAGTGAAGTCAAACACCTTCAGTCCGGTTCCAGCAGCTGGTGGAAAGACTGAGACTATCAGAGTGGAGCCTCGTGGCGTGTTTTACCTTGTTTGAGGTCCCGTTTCATCACACGTCAACATGACAGAGGTGGACAGAGAGTCTTCAGTGTTGTTGTCTTCTGTCTGATGAAAATCTTCCTCGTTGGTCTGAAGTTCCTTTTGTGTCTGGAAGAATAAAGAAGTCAAATTTTACCTGCCATCTGTCATTTTCAACAAAGTGATGCCAACATTCGGAAACTTTCCAACAGCTGGAAACCGAAACAAATGCTTCTCTGGTCCGGTTGAACTTGGTATCAAGATCCTTCCTGAGTGATCCAATCACAACCGGACAGTTTCAAGCCCGTCGGTTCACACCTGGCATTAAATGTGTCTCAAAATGCATCTTAACATGTCTTTGCACACATAAAAAAATATCTTCAATGAATTTTGTTGCCAAGTTAAAAAGTTAAATAATCATCACCAGACTCCCTTAACAAATGTGGTGATTTTAAGAGTTGTTGAGTTAAAACAAACTTTCTAACGTAGTGAAACTGTGTCTCTGACAGATTCTAACTGGTTGTGTCCTTGTTGTAAATTCAGCATTAAATCAGAAGCTGAAGTTGTTTGTCTCCTTGTACAAAGTGTCAGTTTGTGGCAGCATGTCTGTACCAGCCTGTCTGCTTCTGTGTCTAAAGTGCTAAAGTCTTACCTGCCAACACTGATCAGCTGTTTGAACACACTGTTTACACTGATGTCACCATTTACACTCCATTTATGAAAGAAGAAACATGTTATTGATCTGAACATGTCACATGTTACAAAGACACTAAACAGGAACAATATAGGCTCCTTCTTTGTCCCCGTGGAGAAAGTCCCCAGACTCCCTTAACAAATGTGTCAGTTTAGTGAGTTGTTGAGTTGGAGACACTTTATAAACTCTGTGAAACTCTGTCTCTGACTCATTCTGCATTATTTGGACCTTCTTGTAAATTCAGCAGATGTTCTACATGAACTTCTTTCTGTCTTTGAGTAGAAACATGGAGTCTGTTTGTCTCAGAGATGTTTACTTATTAAGCCGTGAAGCGTGAGCTCTACATCTTTAATGCGACAAACTACCTTCAGTCTGATAAAGAGCGTTGACTTCCTCCATCCTGAGCAGCTGATGTTCCTGCTGATCTCGTCTGGTGTCACTGTCTGTAGTTTCAGAGGCTGAAGTCTGCGTCTCTTGTCGGATGTTAACATGTCAAAACGCTTGTCGCCCCCTGACAGCTGAGGGAAGGTGGACTTCAGCAAGTCCATAAAATCTGCCTCCTGCAGGCCTCGAGGACACTTCAGCTTCAGCGGCGGACATTTCTTAAGAACTGAGAGAGAAAACAACGAAGTAAAAACACTTGAGACACATCAGACTTTATTGTTACAACAACTTCTTCCAAATTTTCCACTTCAGCAACCAAAAGGACAAGAAGACGGACTCTCTCACCGCTGTTTGTGAGGACATCAGTCTGACAGTCCTCCAGGATGCGGATCCTGAGCTCTACATGACTCTCTGCCTCACTGATCTGAGGTCTGCCAGGCTTCTTCTTCTTCTTCTTATACTGACCTCTGGAGGTAAAAGAGCTGAAGTGTTGGAAAAGGTAAGAAATACATAATATTAAGCTTCAGACAGGAAAAGTCACAAACATATTGTACATTTTAACGCTAAGTCAACACTTCCATCCATTAAATATTAAAAATAAACTAAAAACAACCAGAAAGAACAAACTTTATTTTATACAAATCAAATATTTTCTGTGTTAACTTAGTGAGAACTCTGGGAACCTTGCTGGGGTTTGATTAGTCGGGTCTTCCAGGTTCTCTGGATGCTCAGGGGACTCGTCATCTTCATCCTCCTCTTCCTCTGGCAGGTAAGAGGCTCCTGCTGCGCTTCACACCTGGGTGAAAAAAAGTGGAAAGATGTTAAAATGAGCCTCTCCAGTGTGATCTGCTTCAGCTTGATTGGTTGTAACAACATACATAAAGCACACATATACCAAACTCCTATAGCAAAACTTGCTATTTAAGGTTCTCTAAATGAAAATAACTGAATACATGTGAGCACAACGTGATTGAACACCGCCATAAACAGCAGTGGTGTTTACCCTTAAATTCGGCATAATTAAATAAGCACTACAAATGTGGATAATAACCATAAATCGGCGGTGCAACCCTGGATAACGTCCCTAATTTGGGAAGAAAATTCCGATCAAAATGGTCATTTATGCGCTTGTTAATCCATTAAAGTGCGGCCGAATTAAAGAATAAGTCACTTTGATTGAAAACACTCCCATGTTATTCAACTTGATTCACGCGAATGTCTAAAATAACCAAGTAAGTATTAAATTACATGATATGTTAATGGAGTTCGGCGCGCCCATACCGCAACAAACCCGGTATTTCGAGGATTGTACATTTTAATGACCGACCTGCTTTGAGTCGGACCTCCGGCTGCAGCAGCTCCTCCAGCTGTCTCCTCTGCCGCTCGATCTCCTGTCTGAAGCCCGAAGCCTCCTCCTCGTACCCGGCGACGATTTTGTCCACAACCGCTAAGATTTCCCGGGACGCGGCGGCGAGCCTCTCCGTCACAAACCCCCTGATGACGTCACCTTTAGACATGTTCCCGGCGGATTCCACTGTGTTTCTACTCGAAGTGTGACCACAGTTTATATTTTTACCGAAATTTGTTGCATTGTTTACTAGCTAAACGCGTTTCCGTTTTTTTTGTGCGTCGATAAATGTCTTCCGAGTGGAAACACCCAGAGGCATGTCGTTCCGCTTCCGTGTCATCTTCTTCAGTCAACAAACAAAACGTGAAATAAGAAAATCAATTAAAGTCAATAAAGATAAAAATAGAAATAATATTTTTTTATTATCAGTTCAGTGTGTTTGTGATTGTGAAGTTTTTATTACAGATATAACTGCAGTGACGGACAACAAACACTGGGGGGAGCTCCTGCACAGAGCAGCATGCTTTCATGGCCGAGACAGACAGAATAGACAAACTGCACATTTATTGCTCCAAAGTTTGTCCTCATGATGTGAAGAACAGAAGAAAAGGTCATGTTGTAAAGTAAATCAAGAGTTTTAGGACTGTTCAGGCTCAGTTTGTCAAGTTACTACAAACAATTTTCAATGAAAAGATCATTGAAACTGTTTTTCAACCGTCCATCATGATGTCTGATGAACTGATGCACAGACGTCAGCCAAAAGTTGAAGACGTGAAGCCTAAAAAGTGTCTTTTTAGGCTTCACGTAGGCAACAGATCTTCAACACTCCTCTTCCTTCGCCTTCTCTCTTTCTATTTTCACCGGCATGCTCGACTTCCTGGGCTTCTTCTTTGGGATGGGGTCACTTGACTCCCACTGCCGCTGCTGATTGGACGGTGGGCTGGTGCAAGCCTCGCCTCGTTTTCCTACTGTGACATCATAGTCACGTGACACAGGTCGACCGTTTGCCATGGCGATGGGGGCAGGTGCGGCGTGGCTGGTGTGGAGGTCGAGCGGGTGTCGACAGTGGTCGGTTTTCTGCACCTCGGGAATAACGAGGGGGAGGAGAGAGCGAGAACAGCCCAATGAGGGAGCAGTGCATGCTGGGAGGAGGGGAGGAGGAGGAGGAGGAGGCGGGGCCTGGGGGTGCAGGTCAGATCTGAAGGTGGAGGTGGAAGAGTGTGGAGAAGGAGGAGGGGAGTCTGCGTTCGGGGGTGTTTTTTGTCCCAGCAGCCATGTTTGGGTTTTGTACGATCGTTGAGTCCGTTTCTCAGCGAGTGTATTCGTACTCGTGTGTTTGCATCATCGTCCTGCTGCCAGAGTGTGTTCCCGATCTCTTTGCACATCCACGTGTGAGCGTTGTGAGCGTTTCTGTGACAGCTTTTGTCTTTGTGTGTCTGTGTTTCAGAGTGAACGACTGTGTGCAGGTCAGCGTGAGTGTTTCTGTGGTTGTGCAGCGTCTCTGCCGGCGCCAGTGTGCAGCCGCGGGTTCGGGTTGGCGCTGTGGCGGTTTCGACTGCGCAGCGAGCTGAAGACCATGGTGCAGCCCGCGACCGTGCAGCGATGTTTGATCTTCAAGTGGACGGCATTGTAGTGGATCTTCAGCGTTCCTACAAAGAGAGAAGGAAACTGTTGAGGTTGGCGCCAAACTGGCTGAATTTCTGGGCCGGAAACTACGACTTTAGTGCAAACAAGCATCATGAAACCCGACAAAAAACTCACTAAACGTCTGGCTTCTGTCTACAATGGGAAAGGGTACAATTGGTGTTCAGTCGCAGGTGGAATGACTCTGCAGCAGCCAGCTCCGATTGAAACTACACAGGTGGAAACGCTAATTTGGGCTAATATTCCAGGATGATGCTCTTGACACACGTTGAAGTTATGGACGTCTCAACAGAGATGTGAACGAAACGAGATGTCTTGATCATCAGCTCCAGAAAAAAGGAACTGAACCTTGTGGGACTAAGACTCCAAGACGCTTGAAGATGCATTCACGCAAAGTTCTGCATGTGTGGCAGACTTGAGATATGGAAAACCACAACATTCCTACCTTTGTCGTAGAAGCTTTTCCCACAGACGCCACAGCAGACCCTCCCCTTACGACCTCCTGCGGGTGAAAAAGAAGACAGGGAGCAGAGGGAAGACGGGAGAGGACGGAGGGAGGAGGAAAACGAGGAGGTCGGGAGAGGACACAGGAAGGAGGAGGAGAAGGATGGTAGATGATTGAGAGAGAAGGACTTGTGGGAAATCTTCGGAGGAGAGGAGGAAACTGACGGATGAAGCGAGCGGTTTAAGGAAGGCGAGAGTGAGGAGGAGTTCTGCTGGTTGGCCCGCTGAAGGTCGATCCTCTGGTCGTAGTCGAACTGGGGGTCCTGGTGTCGGATCGACAGGACCGGGTTCGGCTTGTCAGGGTCGGCTTTGATTCTTACAACCGGTTCAACTTTAGGTTGCTGTAGAAGCAGATCGTTCTCTTGTTCTCTTGATCCTCCTTCCTGCCTTTGTCTGTCGGCCAGTTTGATCCCATTGGGCTTCCGTAGACACTGCGTCAGCTTACTGGGAGGAACAAGCTCCTGGTAAAAGAAAACAAACCAAACATTCAGATCAAACTTTCTATTTATGTGGCAGCCTGTTGTAAAGTCTCGGTTTATTCATCACCTCGTGGGGAGGAACCAAGCAGTGAAAGGTGGAACTTGGAAAGTGGAAAGGCAGAAGCAACGACTGTCCACCTGGAAGGTTTTCAAAATGCTGGACAGAGTCGTTGTGCTCATCAGGACTGGTCCTCTTAAAACGGCAGACACCGGCCACCAGAAGCGAATCTCCTCTGATGTTCCTCAGAGGTCCTGGAGTTCCCCCGTTGCGCTCGATGAACGTGCTGAGGTTTGACTGGCAGCTCTTCGAGGCGGGGTTTAGCTCCAGATCAGAGAGGTGATTGGCAGCTGTCAGGCACTGTAGCGTCATCAACTCCACGATGGGGCGTGTCTCGCCAAAGCGAAGGAACTGTTTGAGGATGAGCAGTTCTTCTTCAGGAGTCACCATCAACCAGCGGTCCAACACCTTCCCACCGGGAAACTGGAGAGGAATAAACCACAGTGTGAACAGATGAGCTACGTTCAACTTTTAATGTTCTAATTAAATTAAAATAAATAAGCTTGTAAAATAACAAAACTGTTTAACTACGTAGCTACTCAAGTCAACAACACCAGCTATGACGCTCACTTCTGAAACGGACTCGAGGTGTAAATGTGGCCGAGGACCAAGTAGAAAAACAAATATGCTCGAAGTTTTCTGAAACTGACTCCTTCAACATAAAGCTATGAACTTATGCCGTTTTTCCACCGACAGTACCAGCTCGCCTCGGCTCAGCGTGGCTCTACTTGGTTTGGTTTCAGACGCGTTGCGTTTCCATCTAGAATTAGTATCTCTTCAACGTGGGCGGGTCGTCATCAGACGTGGGCGGGTCGTCATCAACGTGGGCGGGTCGTCATCAGACGTGGGCGGGTCGTCATCAGACGTGGACGGGTCGTCATCAGTGACGTACTTATCCACGCGACACATAAACAGGGCTAGCTGTGAGCTACGCTAAACACGTCCACCTTTTCATTTCCTGTCGCACCATCGAGCTCGTTCTGGATGCGTCTTCAGCGACAACACTCAGGAGCGTCTCCACCTCTGCCACGGTCCACGCCGTGTTCCTGCGCGTTGTTCCTTCCATGTAATCGCTATGTTGACTGAACGCAGATGCTAGTTTTTAAAGGTAGCGGGTGTCGGGCTCGGACGTCGCGCTCGTCATGAGTCGTCAAGTGGCGTCGCTCTCTGTCCAATCAGAGGCCGGCTGCCAGCTTACGTCACACAGAAGCATCAGCTCAGCTCGGTTGGAACTTATACGGAGGTGATACTGAAAAAGCTCCACTTTAGCAGGTACCAGGTACCAGATTTCAGTAATGGGAACGCAAAAAAGGCGAGCTGAGTCGAGGCGAGGCGAGCTGGTACTGTCGGTGGAAAAACGGCATTATCAATCACTCAGACAGCAGGTGTACATCATCAGGCACCAATAATCGATACATCGTACAGTCGACTGTGTGAGTGTTTACCTGCAGCATGTACCCTCGAACATAATCCCCCAAACTCCAGCCGAGTGTGTGCAGGATGTGTCCGACCTGAAGGAAACAAATGTAATACCGTTACACATTAACTGTCCTCCAGTATTCAAACACTGCTGCTCTTAACAAACACACCTGTACCTGATCTGGGGTGAGGATGCTGTAGAGACGATCCAGCAGTATTTTGAGTCGAACAGGAATGGCCTGAGCTCCGTAGAGGACCAGGGAGCTCAGGTCGAACACCAGCCCAGGAAGGGCCACCTCCACTGGGCCACAGGTGGAGGACTGCTGGGCCTGAAGATGGAGCTTCTCCAAGGCTGGAGAGGAAGACGACGAATAGAACTGTCAACTCTGATGTGTTTATTGTTTAACTTACTGTTTAATATTTGTCCTGTTTTGTTACACACAGCTGCATCTTTTACACATAAAGTTATTATTAGTTTTATGTTCTCGTTGGTACGTCGCCAAAATATGGCACGTGTTTAACGTTTAGCAATAAAATACAACGACAGATTATATGAATTATCACCTCAGTGAAGACGTAAGAGGACTTAGAGGACTGTTTGAATGATGAAGTTAAGGTTTATAAATTTTATTTAATAACAAATAGAGTAAAGAACAACAATAAATATACAATAACATAATAAAATAAAGGAATATTATTTGTAGTTCAACATGAAAGTTAACAGGTGTGTGTCAAAGTGTGTGTGTGTGCAGATGCTCCCTCCAGATGCTCTTGGTGATGTGATGACAGCGACACCTGACTTCATGTCACCGTAGCGACTGAACACATCTGCACTGTGTGTGTGTGTGTGTGTGTGTGTGTGTGTGTGTGTGTGGTCCAACACTGTGTCGTCGTCAAGCTGCAGTTTCTTGTCGACATTAACCCTCAGAGACTAACAGCAGTGTGAAACAAAACCAGAATGCAATCATTTTCAAACGGACTGTTTACCGACAACAGTCCGTGTAATAATCTCCTTCATTCAGTCACCTGTCAGACAAAGTGTTGTTACACCTGTTACCAACTAACCTGTTAATGCCACTGAGAAAAAAAACATCTCCAAAAGACGTCTTTCCAACATCTGGGACGACGTTGAAAAGACGTCCACTGGAGCCAGAATTAAAGTTTTCTAGACTTCTTTTGATTTTCGACTATCGATGTCCAAGTGACGTCCTTACAGGGTTCAAAATTAGTTTTTATCATTAGACGTCATTAGACGTCGTTTCAACTTCAGTCACAGAAACTTAAAATTTAAGTATTTATGATGCCAAATTTTACTTCATGCAGCAAAAACTACAGAGCTCACTCGACCTTAGTAGCCGCATGAGGCGTGAACTTTACCTGGAGAGCTACTTTTCAACTTTGATAAAAATTCATGTTTGGTCATCAAACCTTGGAACATAAGCCGACCTGATGAAGGTTGGATGACCAGAACATGGTACATAATAAAGCTGATGACTTGTCACTTGGCGTGAACGTTGAAAAGACGTCATATAAACATTTAATCCTCGCGCCACTTGACGTCAATTCAATGTCGGCAAAGATTTTTGGAGATGTTTTTGTTTAAGAGCTGTTTCTGAAGCGTTCGACAACTTTCCCTCGCTGTCTTCTGTTGCTGTTGTCACAACTTGCTTGAAACTGGCATCAACTTCACACTAAACAGATATTTACAAAAATCTCTAAAGTCAATGAGGTGAAAACATCAAATATATTGTCTTTGTGCTGTTTAACTCAATTATGTATAATAACCAAAACTGCCATAAAAAACACAATATATTAATATTCTTGTAAACTTTCACTGGGTTACATTTTTAACCAACATGAGTCCTGATAATAACGACTACATATTCATTCATTGTCAGGATTATTAACCCTTCAAACATGTTTGTTCACATGATGCCAATGGAAAAAAACTATTTTACATAAACTTTATATAGTATATACACCTTTTATCAGTTTCATTATGAAGCAAAGCCCCTACAGGACACAAGGTAAACAGGTAATTCTGTTTCTGTGACATGCAGTGTTTTATATTAATACAGTTTTTATGAGCTGAGGTGGAAATTTAATATAAAGAAAAAACACGTTTGCCAAAAATGAACCAAAAATGAAAGTTTAAAAACACAAAGTGTCTCAACAGCTGCAGGACGGTTAAACAGTTTCAGTCTCACCGTGAGACACCCAGCCGTGTCCGCAGCGATCACATGACCTCAGCTGAACACTTCCTGGTTTGAAGCACACGCAGCTGCAGCCGGACGCAGTACACCTGATGGACTGGAAACACACCGACAACGTGGACACGGACATTTTCCTGTCATGGACTTTTATTTATACACATTATATATGATTTAATGTTTGTAAAGTTGTTACCTCTTCAGCGTCCGGAGTCGTCCTCATGTCTCGGTCCTGCAGTCAGAGCAGAAACATCAGCTCAGCCTCCTGATTGGTCAAATAAAACTGACCCTCCTTGTGATTGGACACTTTCATTTATTCATATTCATAATAAAACTTTATGAAAACTGTAATGATTCACTGCTGTCAGAGGCTCATGAGGTATTCAGGAATTAATTGATTTTTTTTTCACATAGAAATATTTATTTATTTATTTTAATGTATTAATTGTAAATATTTTAACATTTGTTACTTTGAAATATTTCTAGTATTAGTTGATTATTGTCTTTTAAATAAACCAAAAAGGTTCTCAAGAAACAATAACTTAATTGTTATTATTATTATTATTATTATTATTATTCTTATTATGTATTTGGTTTATTTGGAGGTTTAAAAATATCATTTCCACATTTTTATTTATCCATCATACATCTTTGTATTTCTTAATAAATCATATATATGAATAATTACATCATTAAAAATCTGTTTCATACATTAAAATAATCATATTTTTATATTTGTACATTTTTAGTTTCAACTAGTAAACCATGTTTTATAAAGGAAATGTTTGTCATATTTCCAAATAACTTTCTTTTATTTAGATAAATGTTGTCCACTGATGAAATATTGTTTATTATAAATTGATACGAGCAGCTTTTCTTTTTTTTCTGGCAGCAGAAATAAAAATACAGTTGAAATGTTATTTACATTAAAAGCTGAGGATTCTGAAGTTTTATATCAGATCAGATTATATATATATATTAATAATAATAATAATAATAATAATAATATAAATATTAATAAATAAAACCACACTGACCTGTTAGTGTCGTTTTCTTGTTATTCTTCACTGACGGCTGAAAGCAGCTTCACTCCTTTTTCTACATCTCTGCAGAGTCCTGTCTCTTTTCTCCTTCTTCTTTATTTCTTCATCCTGTATCTTCTTCTTCTCTTTCTTATTCCGTCGCTCTTAAATCATTTCCTTCTCTTCTTTCTCTTCCTCTCTCATTTACATCCTCTGAGTTTTTTCCTCTTATTAAGTCTCTCCATCGTTTTGACTCCTCCCTCTGACGGCGCTGAGTTGATGCGATTGGACAAGGATTGATACGTGGAGGTTCAATATCTTCCCTCCTTCTCTTCTTCTCCTTCTTTCATTATGTTGCTGCTTCCAGTCTGCTGGCAGACAGTCCTGACGATGAAGATGATGATGAAGATGATGGTGATGATGATGATGGCCTGAGTTCAGCCACATTACAAACCGCAGACAGTGGAGGAGGGTCAGAGGTCAGAGGAGGGAAGAAATTAAAAAGAGGGAAATATTAAAGTGCAACACACGATATCAGCATTTCAGAACATCTGCAGAACATCTGCAGAACATCACGGACACATCTTCTGTTTGTGCTACAGGCATCAGATGTGATGTTACATGATAAGAATTCAAATAGAAAATCGAGTCGTGGTCGCAGATCTCAGCTTGTTTGTCACTTTCAGATCCTTCGGTACTTCTCAACTTTACTTTCACAAATAAATCTGATGTTTTCAACGAGAAGTCAGGAGGAAATCATCTCGACGTCTCATTTAAAATGTTTGGTTTCATCATGACGTATTCTGACGACCTCGGGAACAAACTTTTAAAAGTTAGCAAAAAGTCAAAATGTGAATCTTGTGCGTTTCCATGAACTCGACTACGTGAAGCGTCAGTTTGGTCAGAAGATCAGCTACAACAAAGAAATACAGCGATGATAATACAGACAGGAAACAGCTGATCAGAGTTGAGTTTATTCTGCAAATCTGTTTCCATCAAATGTTTTGCTCGTTAACTCTGATTTTGAAAAGACAAAAACCTCCTCAAGCCAGCGAGCAAACTTTTTATACGAATTTGAGGAAGATTTCTTTTTAATTTTTGATATTCTTCATGGAAACACGTCTGGTGTCTCATGAACACCTCAATGTGAACAACAATGTTTGATCTTTATATTCTAATATTAAAGTTAAAAAAGAAGAAAGGAAGACGAGCTGGTGTCCTGTGAAAAGATGAGAGTGGATGCATGTCTTTCTGAGTCTCGGGGCTTCGGTAGCTGTCCTTGGTGTGCCCATCAGCCTGCGTGTCCCCTGGGAAACAGCTCCCCCCTGAGAGGAAGGTTCCCCCCCGAGGCTCAGATTGAATCAGGGTGACAGTAGGGCAGCTGGCCTGCCGCCACAACCACGCAACACAACACAACACAACACAACACAACACAACACACAAGGTTAAACGAATCACGGCGTCCGACACGTCTTTGTGTCTGCAACAAGTTTTCATGACAAGGATTCACAACGTTTCAGTGGAAAAGAGTTGAAACAGGAAGAAAGATCAAACCGACAGTCACAAACATGTTTCCTGTGTGTGTTTCCTTCAGGTTTGCTCCGTGCTGTCGTCTTGTCACAGGTTCGATTCCCTGTTCCTGAGTGTCTCGGAGCAACAAAAGTTAAAAACCTGAAGAAGAAAAAAGAAGAAACGTCGTCTGAAAACGAACAAAGAGACAGAAAACTGAAATCTGACTGAAGTGACGACTCCACAGTTTTTCTCCCCCGGAGCAGAAATGACCTGAAAACTTTCTAATATTGTTGATCTGAGGTGTGTACACACACACACACACACACACACACACACACACACACACACACACACACACACACACAGTGAAGGTAGGGCTGTTGGACAGGCTTCGTGTCTGCTGGGAGCTGGTGGACCTCTTTCCTGTTTTGATGTCGTACTAATTAGAATATCAGACGATAACGCTCTGTTGTGTGTGTGAGTGTGTGTGTGTGTGTGTGTGTGTGTGTGTGTGTGTGTGTGTGTGATCCCCGTTCGTTGACACACTTCCCAACCAGAACCTCTCAGAGGGGTTGTGTTTGAAACACAGCAGCGGTACCACCTCCTCGCTGTCCTGACTCTGTGTGAGTGTGTGTGTGTGTGTGTGTGTGTGTGTGTGTGTGTGTGTGTGTGTGTGTGTGTGTGTGTCCTGGTCCCGTATTCTTGGCTCGGTTGGCTCTAAACTCACTGAACCAGGTCACACTGTTTGTTCGACACCAGAATCAACAAAGCAGGAGGAGGAAACTCCGACGGCGCCGACTGTTGAAGGTTTGAACATCGCCGCTGCTGCTTCCATCCGTCTGCACCACGATGACATCATCACACGTCGACAGATATATAAGAAAGAGTTCAGCGCTGACCGTCCTCGGTCACATCGGGACGGAACAAACACAGACGAAGACAGAGGCTAGTTAGACGGAACAGAGGAGTTGAGCTAACGGACGCTAACTACATTCAGCAGCAGTCAGCGCTGACTTTAGCAACAAAGCTAGAAAACGCCGTAAATCACCTCTGTACTGTTGACAGTTCATTGACAAGATGCTCGTTATCAGCACGTTATGAAGCTAACTCGACCCGGTTTCATCCTGAAACCACTGAACAAAGTCGTGTTTTCGTCCAGTGATCTGTCTTTAAATAAAGAAAGTGTTTATTGGACCCTTTTTGGGCCCTGACGGTCTCACAGGCGGCTGCTCTTCATCCAAAACGCTCTTCTCCAGTGACGACGACAGTATTACTGCCGTGAGCGATACGTGTTTCAGCAAAAAGATGAAAAAAAAATACATTCTAAAAACCAGAGGTGGGTAGAGTAGCCAAAAATTGTACTCAAGTAAGAGTATTGTTACTTTAGAATAACATTTACTCAAGTAAAAGTAAAAAGTAGTCGCCTAATTAATTACTTGTGTGTTATTTTGCCGTCTGAGGCAGCGACGTTGAGTTTCTGTAAGCTGAAACGTCCACTTGTTTGGGGAGACACGTAAGACAACGCATTACATTCTCCTGTGCAGCCGGTCACGTGACGGTTTGGCTCTGTTTGATTGGTGAAACGGAGTTAAACGTTGCTAGTGGCTACATTTGATTGATTGGTGAGACGCAGTCATGTGTGAGTCTCAACAAAACATAAACAAACAGACCAGGCATCGGACGGACCGATAAAAATAAAGTAACGAGTAGCGAGCAGAATACCGCTTCTTCTTCACAAATGTACTCAAGTAAAAGTAAGAAGTATGCTGACATAAAAGCTACTCTTACAAGTACAATTTATCCAGAAAGTTACTCAAGTAAATGTAACGGAGTAAATGTAGCACGTTACTACCCACCTCTGCTAAAAACTAAAATGTAGCGTAATTAGTCATTAAGCATCAAGACGACCAGAAGACGACCAGTTTGACGGCCTTTAACCAATCTGTTCCTGCTCGTCACATACTGACGCTTTGGGATCGTTGGCCGGTTTGAAAATCTACACAAACTGGACCTTTAACCAGCTTTTCCCTCAGACGCTCTCAGAGAAGTTTCCTTCTTCTTCAGCTCTCAGCCAGTTTCCCAAAAAGCCGCAGCCTGGTCCTTTAAACAGATTTGTCGTTCCCTCTCTGTCACTTTTCTGTCATTTGTCGCCACAAACGTCGGCTTCAGGAGGTGAATTTTACATGAGTGTGTGTGTGTGTGTGTGTGGTGGATATTATGTATTAACGGGACACTTTAGGGCTCTTTAGTGTGTGTGTGTGTGTGTGTGTGTGTGTGTGTGTGTGTGTGTGTGTGTCCTCTCTTTCTTCCCTTCCTCCCCTCTGAGTGTGTGTGTGTGTGTGTGTGTGTGTGTGTGTGTGTGATCCGCCCCCCTTTATATCTGTGTCACCGCTCCACCCGAGCGAGCGAGGGTTTCTCTTTGTAGCCGGTCCAACTTGGCGCCGAGGCCGTCGCTGCTGGGAGAAGTGTGTGTTTAAGTGTGTGTTTAAGTGTGTGCGCTGTCACAGGTACAACTAGGACAGCAGGCAGGGAGGAACAAGGACGACGAGATGAAACGTGAAGTTTTCCAGATAAAACCCGGCGCTGAATATTCATGAGGGAGATCCGGAACACAAACAGGACGCTGACATGTTTCACTTCAGTGTTTTAAAACTGTATTTATTTTTCTAACGAGCTTCAAACATCGTCGCAGTTTCGTTCTGCGTGTCGGCCACTCAGCTCCGCTCGTACTCAATGAAAAGATGCCTTCGTTCAAGTGTTTAATCCTGTTACGATTTCAGGAGGGAGTCGAGGATTAAAGTCACTTCGGCTCGTGGAACAAAGTGACGACAGATTCTGCTCAATTCTTTATCCAATAACGTGGGATTAAGTGGTTTTTCTGACACTTTGTGGTGTCGGAGTCAAGTGTTTCGCTTCAGGCTGCTTTACCTCCGGCACATGTCTGAGTTTTAGCTTGCCTACAGTTTTCTAAAGGCTCGTAGATGCTGATGAATAAACATGGCTGCGCTGACATTAGACATAAGATGTGTTTTCAACTAATTCTCAAAAGAAATGAATAAATAAATAAAGGGAGCGAGAAGAAATTAGAAAATGTGAGGCCACATTTCCATCAACTGGAAATACATCAACAAAACACGTCATCTGAGGTTTGGGGACATTGAAGTCGATGCTATAAAGAGTCAAATAAGAAAAAACAAAACCGGTTGCTTCGAGGGAATCTGGAAATGTGAATTTTATGCAAATATTCAGTAAGAAAGAACCGATGTGAGTCGAGCTGGATGCCGCTGGTCCACTGAGACAGCTGAATAGGTCGGTTTGTTTACTGGGGAAACTACAGACAACCACCAAACATACAGTTAGGAAATAGCATGCTAGCTAACTGTAGACTCTTTGTGAACCGTGGCCTCCTGGAGCCTGTACTTTTCTCACCTCCCATTGAAAAAGTTGTTGGATGTAGCACCAGAACCAGGACAACGACGGTGAAAGCCAATCAGAAGTCTTCATACATTTGGACATCAAGGGTGAAGCAGATGAGCTGTATTGAGCCATTTTATGTTTTGTTTAGACAGAAAAGGTGGCACATCTGCAGCAAGGTAAAGGCTGCAATGTGCCTCCTTGTCTGTCTAAAAGGGAGGTGTAATATTCCTCCTTTTCCAAACAGCCTCCACTTTTCCTCCTCTGGTAGGCGTCAACATGTGACGTGACGTGAAGCAGGAAGTTGGGCGTGAAGAGAAGCAGGGCAGTTTCTGCTTTTCTCCCAAAATCCTCTTCCCGTTTAACATTGGGGCTTATGGGGCAGTTGCTGGAGTTTGTGTCGGTTAGACGCAGATCATTCAAAAACCGTACATCCTCCCGATAAAGTGGACACGTTGCCAGACAGAAGACAAGTGTGGCTACGTTCTTGGAAAATATCACTATTGTAGTGTGAAATCTGTGGCTAGGATCGTCATCTAAAGAAACATTTTCGGAGAGTTTTTTTCAGGCTCGCCCACTCTGCCAGTTGGTGCTGCGCGAACATTCCGCAATACACACACATTGAAAATCCTGAATTTTTTCGAAATCACTCACGATCAATCAAGGGTCACCGTTCAAAAACTAAACATCGTAGAAAGAAAGTTCAAATACAACTCAAATAGATAAGACTTGTGTCTACATTTTAAAGTTTGAATGGTGTCTCTAGGTCAAAGTCTGCCAGAGCAGGAGATGTTTGAAAAACGTCGATGATTTTGTGACTTTTTTGACCCCGTCCCATTCATTCCTTATGGGACGATTTTTCTTCAAAATAAGAGCTTTACATTGCACCCCATCGGAGTTTAGAACTGGGTTCTTAGCGGGGGGCTTTTAATTTGAAAGTAGCGACCGCTATTAGCTCGCCGCTACAACAACAAGCGGACAACCAAGACAGCTACAGAGAGCGAGGAGACGCTAGCATCTCCCGGATCTCAGCGGCTTTCCAGCTGCTCATCTTGGTGGATGAAGTGACGAACTGACTGCTGTGATCAGCTGTTTCCTGGTTTTAAAACTCCCGGCTGTGGGTGCGCAGCAGTGCACGTCATCCACACCTCCGCCCATCTCAGCATCTGCCACCACATTGCCGCCTCGGATTTACAGCAATGGAGGCGCAAATAAGTGTAACGTTACCCTCCGAGGGGCAAAACTGGTGGAACAAAACAGACCACCAGTTTACAGCCTTCTGTCTGAATCTGCAGAGCGAGCCACCGAAAGGACGGCAGATTGGTGGCTTACTGCCCAGAATAAAAACGGCTTCTGTTTTACTGTGAAGCTCCAGAGATGTTCTGTGGACTACAACCTACGACGATCATCAGGAGGAGGAGAGGAGGACTGAGTGAACTGTTCCTTTAAACATCTTCCTGCAGTGAGCACGAACATGCAGCAGAAAGAGAAGACTTCCTGTTGTGGTCATTAGAAGAGCGGCTCCAGAGGCAGCAGAAGTCTCTGATCCCGTTGTGTCGCTCGGCGCCGGATCGTCTCTTTGTTTCGGGATTAACGGGCTGAACTCAGCGTCTCTCCGCCGGCTTCACATTTGTCACTGCAGCTTCGTCAGGAATTAAACTTAATCTGTCGTTTGAGAGCGGGACAGACTCTGACCGCTGCACCCTGGACGTCTCCCGCTCAGCGGAAACACCAGAGTCAGCTGTCCTGTCGGTGATGCTAAGCTAAGCTAGCCGCCCCATTGAAAACGGCTGACAGGAGAGTCAACAGATGCGGAAGGCGAGGACGAGATTCAATGGCTCCAGTCACGCCACTTACTGTCAACGTCAGGACGGTTTCTGAGAGCTGTGAAACAAAACTGAATGTGTGAGAGGACGGTGGCCCGGAGAGCTCAAACACATCCGTCTGACAACAGCTTCAAGACAGACGTGAAGAAGTGAAGAAGTGAGCGGAGAGCAAACGACAAACATCTCTGAAGAAGAAGAAGAAGAAGAAGAAGAAGAAGAAGAAGAAATACTGTTTGGCTGAATCAGCACGAGTGTGTGTGTGTGTGACAGCAGATTAAGTCACACACACACACACACACAGCCTGAGGGTGTGTGAGCGTCAGGACGTCTTCTGTGTTCAGACTTTAACAGAAATCCTCAGAGCACACACACACACACACACACACACACACACACACACACACACACACACGGTGCTGATGCAGCAGTAGTAGAGTTTGTCATGTTTTTGTGTTCTTCTTCTTCAGTTTTCGCTCCACATTCAGCTGGAAGTGTGACTTTTTCTTGCGTTAACGCTAGAAATGTAGAAAATGACATCATCGACGTATAGATTTGTTCCTGTAGACCTCACTGTCTCCGAGATGTTCAGTCCGACATGACGGTCAAATAAGTTATTAGAGGAAGTAAACAAATACAGGAAGAGGCATCATTTTCCCCGGTCACCATCCCCAGGTAATGTTGGAACAACTGTAGAAGAAGAGGCCCTCTGATGGAGGAGGTGAAGAGGAAACCGATGGCGTTCACTGGATGGAGACGCGCCGGTGTTGTGATGAAGTCTGTTCCCTCGTTGATACATGTTTCCTCTTAACATCGAAACAAAACCGACATCCTTTCTACGAAACCACAACCAGCTGTTTTACTGACTTTTCACAGGGTTTGTAGCTCAAACTGGGATTCTGACCTTTGCTTCTCTGCTTCGGGCAGTAGCACCACGGGGAAACAGTCCTGAGAGGGAAGCTGAAAAGTTTAAATCTCTCTTCATTGCTGTGAAGACAGTTGGAGGATGTCCTGAAGGTTGTTGCTCTGTCAGTTGAGGTGATCTCAAATCGAGGCCTGGCAGCCGTTCACACCTCCGTCATCCCTCCTTCATGCTGCCTCTTCACAGCACTCAGATCAGGGTTTGTAGATCAAACTGGGATTCTTATGGTCTGTTTGTGCTTCGGACAGTAGCTAGGATGCTAACAGATGTGTGTCCTCTTAACATTGAGACTTGAGACGCTTCAAAACCGACATCCTTCCTACGAAACCTGCAACTTATAAATACAACCAGCTGTTTTACTGACTTTTCACAGGGTTTGTAGCTCAAACTGGGATTCTTATGGTCTAGTTTGTGCTGTTGGACAGTATAGCCACATTGCTAATGCTGTGTTTGCTAGGGGCACACTTGAAGAGGAGGGATGATGAGTTGTCTAGTTTTGTTTTAACAGCTTAGCTTTTGTCGGCTGTTAAAGGATTTATTAACTTTAATATTACAGAGCTCTTGACTTAGATCTGGTTTTCATTGATGGGCTGAAAAGTGAAGTTTATAACGATCTTATAATCATATTAATTATGCTGTTATTAACACTTAAATAACCTTTTTAATGCTAATAATCATCTTATAAATACTTTATTACATGTTGTCTAACAGCTACAAGGACATTTGTGACATTTTACTGTCAAAAACAAACACAAACACGGTCAACGTTCACAGAAACATTTTACTGAAGGTTAAAACCAGCTGCTGCTCTGTCACACACACACACACACACACACACACACACACACACGGCCATATGTCTGTCTGTCACCAGCCAGCTGTGAGTGTAACGGTTTGTTTCCTGCAGCTGACGACGACTTCACATCGTTCCAGGACTTTTTTTTATAAACTCGACATAAAAAAACTAAAAAAACTCGTCATTATTAAACTTTCACCGGTCGATAACATTCAAGGACCTCCAGGACGTCTTTCTATCTTCTGCCTCCTCTGGTCTTCTTCACGGGTTTCTTCTCCTTCGTCTTGGAGGGTTTGGAGCTTGGCGATGAGGGGGCGGGGTTTGTTTGGGAGGGGGCGGGGTTTAAACAGATTGGAGGCTCTTTAGATAAATCCAGGAGGGGAACAGGTTGAGAGGTTTCTACGTCAGCGAACGGAGACATTTCAGGAAACTCGGCCACCTGAAGGACGAAGAAAGTTAATTATTATACAAAATTACACGTCAAATCCTTTTAAATGTTTCATGTATGATAAAGCGTCTCACGGGGACGTAGGCCAGGTTGTCACGGAGACAGACGTCCTGCAGCTCGCTGCGCAGCGCGGTCACGTGACTGCGGTGGGCGGAGACTTCCTGCTCCAGCCAGTCGATCCTGGAGCTGCAGGTGTGGTAGAGCTGAGCGACGGCGGCGAGGAGACTCTGCAGAGAGACGGGGGAGGAGTCATGGAGGACGGACGCCACACAGACAGACAGACAGGAAACACAGTCTTCCTCTTCTGTTACCTGACACGCCGACATCTCAGGAGCTCCCATGATGCTCTCTGCTCCGCTCAGCTCCAGGTGTTCCCTGAGTATCGGCAGAGGGCGGGGCTGAGCCAGCAGGGAGCGATGTGATTGGATGAGACTGTCTCTGACCTCCCTGTAGCTCGTCTCTGCAGCCTTCATGTTGCTGATCAGCGAATCTTTACGTCTGCGAAGAAACAAAACATCAAAACAAAGATTCTCCTCACGAAGCGTCAGTACCTCCTCTCACTGCACAAACAGGTGAGCGTTACCTGCCGGCGTCCATCAGCTCCTCCTCCACCTGCCGCAGTCGCTCCTCCAGCTGCTTCCTCTCCCTCTGAATCCCCGACAGGTGCTTACCCAGAATCCTCAGCGAGCGCTCCTTGCGACTCACCTCCTGCCGAGCCTCCGACAGAGACTGCACAGAGAAGCTCGTGTTACCTGGAGTCATGTGACATCATCGATGACATCATGTGGGCTGAACTAGCACATTAGCGTCATTAAACATATGCTGAGTTAGCGGTTAGCACTTCCTGTTAGCAGTGTGCTCTTTGATGTAGAGACGACTGTCACCAGATCACTGAGAGACTGAAGGAAACGGTAAAATCATGAAGATTCTTGAAGGAGTTCTGCAGAACGTGTGAAACCCGTCGTAGAGTCTGTGTGTACCTGCGAGGTCCGGCTGAGTGTGTGTTGTGTGTTCGTCTGCTCCGAGGTGTGTGTGTCGACTCGGAGCTGCAGTGTGTGCAGCCGGTCGGTCTGCTCCTGGATCAGCGCCTGAGCTTCCTGTTCTCTGCTCAGCGCCTGACGGAGCTCCACACACACACTGCTGAAGCGCTCAGCTGGGACCTGCACACACACACACACACACACACACACACAGGTCAGGAGGTCTGTGTGTTCATCAGACAGGTGTGTGTGTGTGTGTGTGTGTGTTGAGCCTCACCGTCCTGCTGGTCTCCTCTCTCTCCTGCCGCAGGCCTTTCTTCAGATTGGCCACCTCCAGCCTCAGGCTCCGCCTCTCCACCTCGGCCGAGTGCAGCCGTTGGCTGAAGAGCAGGAAGTGCTGCTGGAGGGTCGACACCAGGGCCTGATGGGAGGACACACAGGGGTCAAAGGTCAGCTGGTGGAGATTAACACAAGGGTGCAAAACAACCACAAAGGAGACACAAAACAACCAGAAAGAGACACAAAACAACCAGAAAGAGACACAAAACAACCAGAAAGAACAAAACAACCAGAAAGAGACACAAAACAACCAGAAAGAGAAACAAAACAACCAGAAAGAACAAAACAACCAGAAAGAGACACAAAACAACCACAAAGAACAAAACAACCAGAAAAACAAACAAAACAACCACAAGGAGACACAAAACAAGCAGAAAGAGACACAAAACAACCACAAGGAGACACAAAACAACCAGAAAAAGAGACACAAAACAACCAGAAAGAGACACAAAACAACCAGAAAGAGACACAAAACAACCACAAGGAGACACAAAACAACCAGAAAAAGAGACACAAAACAACCAGAAAAAGAAACAAAACAACTAGAAAGAGACACAAAACAACCAGAAAGAACAAAACAACCAGAAAGAGACACAAAACAACCAGAAAGAGAAACAAAACAACCAGAAAGAGACACAAAACAACCAGAAAGAGAAAACAAAACAACCACAAAGAGACACAAAACAACCACAAGGAGACACAAAACAACCAGAAAGAGACACAAAACAACCAGAAAGAGACACAAAACAACCAGAAAAGAGACACAAAACAACCAGAAAGAGACACAAAACAACCACAAAGAACAAAACAACCACAAAGAGAAACAAAACAACCAGAAAGAGACACAAAACAACCACAAGGAGACACAAAACAACCAGAAAAAGAAACAAAACAACTAGAAAGAGACACAAAACAACCACAAAGAACAAAACAACCAGAAAAAGAGACACAAAACAACCAGAAAGTGAAACAAAATAACCACAAGGAGACACAAAACAACCACAAAGAGACACAAAACAACCATAAGAAGACACAAAACAACCAGAAAAAGAGACACAACACAACCACAAGGAGACACAAAACAACCAGAAAGAGACACAAAACAACCAGAAAGAGACACAAAACAACCACAAGGAGACACAAAACAACCAGAAAAAGAGACACAAAACAACCACAAGGAGACACAAAACAAACAGAAAAAGACACAAAACAACCAGAAAGAGACACAAAACAACCAGAAAGAGACACAAAACAACCAGAAAGAGACACAAAACAACCAGAAAAAGAGACACAAAACAACCACAAAGAACAAAACAACCAGAAAGAGACACAAAACAACCACAAAGAGACACAAAACAACCAGAAAGAGACACAAAACAACCACAAAGAGACACAAAACAACCACAAAGACACAGGTGTGTGTTGCTGACTGACCTTGGTGTTCGGCTGTGGAGGCGTCAGTCTGCTCAGGCCGAGTCTCAGCCGGACGCTCAGCGTGTCCTCGTCCAATCTGCAGTGAGATGGACTGGACGCCACTTCTGATTGGTCGAGGAGGTGATCCAGGAGGCGGGACAAAGCAGAACGAGAGGCTGACATCACGTCTGGAGGGGAGGAGCCTACAGAGGCAGACAGAGTTGTCACGACGACTGAACTGAACCTGTCAGGTCGTTTCTATATGAATGTGTCTCACCTGTGTGTGACAGCGCCGCCTGCAGGTCGGCCACGGAGGACAGAATGGCGGCGGCGAGAGATTTAGAGCGAAGCCAGCGAGCACACACACCTTCACGACCTCCATCGTCGTCGCCTTCAGCTGAAACACACAGAATAAATCAGTTTGTTAATGAAAGCAGACGAATCGATCGGCAGCTTTACAAACAGACGACCTCCCACCTGCTCTCACTGAGTCGTGACCCTTCTGTGTTGCCGTAGTCGCTCCTCCACACACACACACGGCCGGCGCGCCTCCTCCCACCTCCACCCGAAACAACACCGTCGTCTGTTTGGCCAGAAGCACACCACCTCCTCACCGCCAGCACCACACACACACTCCTCCTCCACCGCCTCACTGCCCTGCTCCTCGTCGCTCCTCTTCCTCCCTCCTCCTCCTCCTCCTCTTCCTCACCTCCCAGGGCCCCGGCCAGCCTCCTCACCTCCTCCTCCAGCACCTCCCTCTCCGCCAGCCGTCTGGACAGCAGTGTTTTCTGTCGGCAGAGCGTCTGCAGACGCTGCCGTGTGTGTCTCAGCGCTCCGGCCAGCAGAGCGCAGGCCGACAGGAAGGAGGCCGACTCCCTGCGGCTCCGCGAGAGGAGGCCCTGCAGCCGCTGCAGGTCGGAGGTCAGGGAGGAGGCGCGGAGCTGCAGGGAGGAGGCGTGGTCACGGAGGGAGTCGCACTGAGAGCGACACACCTGAGAAACAGAGCAGGTAGGTGATCAGTCAGGAAGCCAGTTTAATAAACCAATGCAGAGACGAAGAGACAGAAATCCATCCGGTTTCTCTGTTTCTCCTTTTGTGTCTCTCGTTCAACGCGTCCTACTTTCATCAGCAGCGGCTCTGAACTCAATCCGTCCTCTCGGGGACAATAAAGTGAAAGTGATGATCTGAGTTTCTGTCATCGCTTCACGGACGAGTCGACCAAAAGGACAGTCGGCTGAAAACGTCTTCGTCTGCTGATTCAGCTCTGCAGGGAGACACGACTGACTGACGCTCAGATCTGTGAGATGTAACAGCACCTGAGGGGTGTGTGTGTGTGTGTGTGTGTGTGTGTGTGTGTGTTACCTGCAGCTCGTTCTGCAGCTGTGTCACTGTGTGTGTGTGTTGGCTGCTCCACGCCTCCTCCCTCCTCCTCACGCTCTCCTCCAGACGAGACAACACACACTCCTGACTGCGCTGCAGCTCGCGCACACACACACTCTTCTTCTCACACACACTCTGCAGGTGGGCGGCCTACAGGGAGAGAGAGAGAGTGAGAGGGAGAGAGAGAGAGAGAGAGAGAGAGAGAGAGAGAGAGAGAGAGAGGGAGGGAGAGAGAGAGAAGAGGGAGAGAGAGAGCTCCAAGCTCGTCAATTCTGAGTGTGATCGATCTCACTTCCTGCTCTATATGCAAATATAAACATGCATCACTGGACGTTTTTGACACAAACACATAAATATCTTCATGTAGAACATCTGCTGAATTTACAAGAAGGTCCAAATAATGAAGAATCAGTCAGAGACAGAGTTTCACAGAGTTCATACAGTTTGTTTTAACCCAACAACTCTTAAATCACTACATTTGTTAATGGAGTCTGGTGCTGTCACACACACACTGTTCACCTTGTCGTTGGCCCTCCGGAGGTCAGAGGTCAGCAGGTCAACCTGCTCGCTGATGACGTCACTCAGCTCCTTCCAGGTGAAATTACCCAGGATGCTCTGGGACTGATTGAGGAGGACGCAGCCGGCCAGCAGGCGCTGGTAGATACAGTAGAGGAAGGACAGACGGGCCTGACACACACACACACACACACACACACACACACACACACACACACACACACAGTGTGACACAGTTTTATAGGATTTACTCAGCGTCACAAACTGTTTAATTAAATGTGTTCGACATAATGACATTACAGCAGCACAGAGAGACGTTTCCTCCCACCAGCGATAGATATGAGTTTAAATTATCACCTTTGACTCTTTTTCATAGTCGTCTGTTATCTTCTGCACCTCTGCCGTCCTCTCCTCCCTCTCTGTCTCCCTCTCTCTCTCCCTCTCCTCCCTCTCTCTCTCCAGCTCGGCCTGCAGACCTCGGCTCAGCGTCGACCAATCAGAGCTCTCCTGGCGCAGGCGGGTCACTTCCTGCTCCAGTTTGGTCAGCAGCTGCCGTGACTCCTGCAGCAGACAGGTGAAGACAGGTGAAGACAGAGTGAGTTGGTCTGACGTTAAATCGTGTGTTTTTCCTCTGAGGTTTGGTCTGTGGTCACATCTACCTCCAGCTGTCTGCTCTGGTCTGAGGTCAGCTGTCGGAGCGTCTGGTTCTCCTGCTGAAGCTTCTCTGACGCAAACAGCAGATCCTCAACCTGCAGGACGACACGCAGATTATCTGTGTGTGTGTGTGTGTGTGTGTGTGTGTGTGTGTGTGTGTGTGTGTGTGTGTGTGTTACCTGTCTGTCGGTGGCTTCCTGTCTGTGTTTGCAGGTGTTGAGCGTCGTCTTCAGCAGCTGCAGGACTTCAGCAGAAGGACTCATGTTCCCATCATGCTTTGCTGGAGGAAACACACACACACACACACACACCATGAGACAGACCCTCTGACACAGTGTCAGGTGTTCCAGCAGGTGTGTGTGTGTGTGTGTGTACCTGTGCTGTTGTGTAGCTGGAGTGTGTCTCTGATGTGTTTCATGCAGTCCGTCTGTCTCTGAGCCGCCTGACCACAGAAGAAGAAACCAGGAGGACTAAAGGCTCAGTTCACTCAAATACACTGCTGTAAGTGTGTGTGTGTGTGTGTGTGTCACCTGCTCCAGCAGTGTGTGTGTGTTGGCGTGCCGTCTCTGCTCCTCCTCCAGCCTCTCTGTGAGGTCAGAGGTCGTCTTCCTCTCCGTCTCCAAGGCAACGCTCAGGTCAGACTTGCAGCGCTCGAATTCATCCTGCAGCCTGCACACACACACACACACACACACACACACACACACACACACACACACACATCAGTCTCCAGCAGTCACTAGAGTAACAGATTACCTGAGGAGTGGGCGTACCTGTGCAGAGCGAGCTCGGAGCTGCTGCTCCTCTCTCTCTCCTGGCTGCAGACTCGCTCCACCTCCCTCAGCTGAGCTCTCAGCAGCTCCAAGCTGCACGACGCCTCCTGCTGGCCGGAGCGCTCCACCACCAGCACCGCCTCCAGGTCCCGGAGCCGCAGCTGCCGGGTCGCAGAGAGGGAGGTGGGTCACAGGTACATATACAGTACTGTGTGTGTGTGTGTGTGTGTGTGTGTGTGTGTGTGTTACCTGGATGACCTCAGAGTTGAACTTGGTCTCCAGGTGAGCAGCTCGCTCTGCCTCCATGTTCGACTCCAGAGACTTGATCTTCTGATCGCTCACCTGCAGAGAGGAGACACAGGCTGTTCACCTCCTTCTGCTCATCTCCTCCCTCATCCTCCTCCTCCTCCTCACTCATCCTCCTCCTCCTCACTCCTCATCCTCCTCCTCCTCACTCCTCCTCCTCCTCCTCATCCTCCTCCTCCTCACCCTCCTCCTTCTGCTCACCTCCTCCTCACTCCTCATCCTCCTCCTCCTCCTCCTCACTCCTCATCCTCCTCCTCCTCATCCTCACCTCCTCCTCATCCTCATCCTCCTCCTCCTCCTCCTCTTCCTCCCCCTCCTCATCCTCACCCTCCTCCTCCTCATCCTCCTCCTCACCTCCTCCTCTCCTCCTCCTCCTCCTCATCCTCCTCCTCCTCCTCACCTCCTCCACCTCCTCCTCCTCCTCACCCTCCTCCTCCCCCTCACCTCCTTCTCCCTCCTGCTCCTCTCCTCTCTCTCCGTCAGGTATTTCAGGTCGTTGGCTTGTTGTCTGTTAAGCTCCGCCTCCTTCTCTCTCTCCTTCTGCACCGCCGTCATCCTCCTCTCCGTCTCCTCCAGAGCCTCCTCGTGATCCTGGACCACACACACATTTAGTGTCCCTCCATCGTGTGTGTGTGTGTGTGTTTGTGTCCATGTGTGTGTGTGTGTGTGTGTGTGTGTGTGTGTGTGTGTGTGTGTGTGACCTGCAGCAGGCGGTGCAGTCGCTGGTTTTCGGAGCTGAAGCTCTGAATCAGTCGGTCTCGCTCCTCCACCTCCTGCTGCAAAGCATGCTGGTCCTCCTCTCTGGCCTGCCGGGTGATGACCAGAGCCTTCTGCAGCTCCTCCACCTTCTGCTGGAGCTGTGCTGCTCGCTCTGACACACACACACACACACACACACACACACACACACACACACACACAGAGTCACTCAGGTCTCCTGTTGACCCCCCGCTGCACGTTGAGGGTGCGTTTGATTCGTGTACCTGTGAGTGTGAGTCTGTCCCTGCTGAGCTCGGAGGCGTCTCTGCGGCTCACCGTCAGCTCGTACTGAAGCTCCACCCGCTGAGCTTCTCCTCGCTCCACCGCCGACCTCAGCCGGGTCGCCTCCGCCTGCAGCCGGCACAGCTGAGACAGAAACACCGAGAGGTGACAGCTGCAACCGTCCAATCACACGCAGATACACTGATCACCCATTCATTGATTTCTGAGTCAATACTCTCCTCCTCCCTCTCCTCCTCCTCCTCCTCCTCCTCCTCCTCCTCCCTCTCCATCTCTCCTCCTCCTCCTCCCTCTCCATCTCTCCTCCTCCTCATCACCTCCTCCCTCTCCATCTCTCCTCCTCCTCATCACCCTCCTCTCCTCTCCATCTCTCCTCCTCCTCACTCACCTCCTCCCTCCTCCTCCTCCATCTCCTCCCTCCTCCTCCTCCTCCCCTCCTCCTCCCTCTCCTCCCTCCTCCTCCTCTCCTCCTCCTCTCTCCTCCTCCCTCCTCCTCCTCCCCTCCTCCTCTCCTCCTCCTCCTCCTCCTCCCTCCTCCTCCTCCTCCTCCTCCTCCTCTCCTCCTCCTCCTCCTCCTCCCTCTCCTCCTCCCTCTCCTCCTCCCTCCTCCTCTCCTCCTCCTCCTCTCCTCCTCTCCTCCTCCCTCCTCCTCCTCCTCCCTCCCCTCCTCCTCCTCTCTCCCTCCTCCTCCTCTCTCCTCCTCTCTCTCCTCTTCCTCTCCTCCTCTCCTCCTCCTCTCCTCCTCCTCCTCCTCCTCCTCCTCCCTCCTCTCCTCTCCTCCCCTCCTCCCTCCCTCCTCCTCCTCCTCCCTCCCTCCTCCTCTCCTCTCTCCTCTCCTCCTCTCCTCTCCTCCTCCTCTCCTCTCCTCCTCCTCTCCTCTCTCCTCTCCTCCTCCTCCCTCTCCTCCTCCTCTCCTCTCCTCTCCTCCTCTCCTCCTCCTCCTCCTCTCCCTCCTCCTCCTCCTCCTCCTCTCCTCCTCTCCTCCTCCTCCTCCTCTCCTCCTCCTCCCTCTCCTCCTCCTCTCCTCCCTCCTCCTCCTCCTCCTCCTCCTCCTCCTCCTCCTCTCTCCTCCTCCTCTCCTCTCCTCCTCCTCCCTCCCTCCTCCTCCTCTCCTCCCTCCTCCTCCTCCTCCTCCTCCTCCTCCCTCTCCTCCTCCTCCTCCCTCTCCTCTCTCCTCCTCCTCCTCTCTCCTCCTCCTCCTCCCTCTCCATCTCTCCTCCTCCCTCTCCTCCTCCTCCTCCTCCTCCTCCTCCTCCTCCTCCTCCTCCCTCTCCATCTCTCCTCCTCCCTCTCCACCTCTCCTCTCTCTCCTCCTCCTCCTCCCTCTCCATCTCTCCTCCTCCCTCTCCATCTCTCCTCCTCCCGCTCCTCCTCTTCCTCCCTCCTCCTCCTCCTCCTCCTCCCTCTCCATCTCTCCTCCTCCTCCCTCTCCTCCTCCTCCTCCTCCTCCTCCTCCTCCCTCCTCCTCCTCTCTGACAGTTAACTGAACAGTGGATGGTTGAAGCTCTACAGAAGCTCTCCATCATGTGGTGGAGCACCTGAACGCACCGTCAGCTGGAGGACAGCCTCTCACCTCCTGGTTGTGGCTCGCCGTCAGCTCCAGCTTCTCCTTCTCCAGCTGATTCAGCCTCCACCTCAGCCGGCCCGACTCCTCGCCTCCTCCTCCTCCTCCTACAGACGCCGCCCTCCTGCTCCTCGCCTCCCTCTCCCTCCTCCTGCCTCCATCTGCTCGGCTTCTGTCCCTCCCTCTCTCCTCTTCCTCCCGTCCCTCTCTTCTCCCTCTCTCCTGCCTGTTGCATGGTGGTGAGGATCAACCTGGAGGACAGATTCAAAACCAAACCAGTGAGCTGGACGCACATCCTGTGGCTCTGTGGCAGAAAACATGTACAAATATTCATATGGTGGATCATATTTATGAAACAAAATTATGAGATAAAAGTCACTATTATTAGCTACGTGTTGATTTTTAATCTAATAATGTAGATTTTTTAACTCATTATCATGACTTTTACATTCATAATGTCACTTTTTGTCTCAGAATTAGGAGATAAAAAGTCAAAATTTGAAATAAAAAGTCATAATTTTTATCAGTTTGAGATTGAAGTTGAAATTATTTCTATCTCTTACATATATTTTTCAATAAGTTTAGTTTTAACATCTCATTTTCTGTCTTTATCTGGTGGAGCTGTTCTTCCTCTTACAGCAGAGTACTGGATGGAAAATACTAATAAATCAGCACGTGTGTATCCACATGATCCCTCAGATTACATGTAGTGATAAACAGTAGTAACAGAAGCATTAATATGAGTATCACAGGTGTTGACACCTTGTCGTCTCCTCCTCGGAGCTCCCCCGCGGCTCTGCTCGGCCAGGCCGCCTCCGCCGCTCCGCTGCTTCGGTCTGCATGGCTCCGCTGCCGGGCTGAGTTTAAAAACCCTGAAGATACATTAGGAATCTACTTATTACGACGTTTAGCTCATAAGCTAACCATAGCTAACTATATCTAGCCAGTACTGATGAATCTTTATTTAAAGTGACTGTGCTGACACACAGCAGGGGCCCTGGAGGCTGGGATGTTGCCTTGCCAGCAGACGCACTCAGCCTCGCGTGAAGCAAATACGAACCCCATTTACAAATCTGTGAATTAAACACTCAGCATCACATCATCCGAGTCACACACGTTTCATAACAAGAAGGAAGACTAATTACGATTTAGAAACACTAACTTTACACTTCGGCACATGTTACAACACCGAATATTGCTGATTTCCGTATTATTTCAATAGATATTATTCATAATCTTAGTGTAGGTCGTTGGGCGGCATTTAATAACTGTCAACAACTCCCAGCTGAGATTGTACTCGTAGTAAGTGCTGCTTGGAGGATCTATTATAAGCCGAATTCACCACAAAGCTTTAACGATGCGGGAAACGTGTTAAGATACATTATAGTCTGTCTAGTGTTTTGTCGGTCAACAATTCAAAATAAAATCCGCACACGTCGTGAATGGAATTTTGTTCCCGAACGATAAACAACACAAACAAAGCCCCGTTTCACGGTTAATACTCAGCAGCAGCTTCTTAATGAGCGCCAAACCAGCTTTAACCTGCACGAGACGGTTTGAATAAACTTCAAACGGAACTTTATCAATAATAAAACTCGTTCATAGCCAGCAGTGAACTTTTAGAAACACTTACAGCGACGTTTATCCAGGAGCCGTTTGAATCTGACGCCATCTTTAGCGTCCTGACGTCACTTCCGCATTGCCCTCGGGTTGGCTGGATAACCGGCCAATTGGATGGAGACCGTTCAGTTCGGACTTTATTTATTTATTTATTTATTTATTTATTTTTATATATATTTAATTATTATTTTCGATTCCTAAGTGGAGGTGACTACAATGAGATTTAATTTAGGTTTTTATCTATTTTTTATTTTTTATGTACTTTATATTTACTCATAAAAACCTACTCCAGAACTTACTGACAAACATAAAATACTCCAAACATGAATTTATTTATTGACAAACTGTTTCATACCATGTCGACATTAGTTTAGTCGCTTTTCTGTGTTTTTGTTACAGGACAGTTCTGTCTGTAGAGGGCAGTGTGATCAACGGTCACCTGCCATCTTTACAGCGTAGAAGAAGAAGGAAAGGAAACAACATGGCGGCGTCCACAGAACACGCTGAAGTCCCGTCCACAGTGACAGATCCTCCAAACATGGACAAAACAGAAGCCCCAGAAACCTCCAGAGACCCGGACTCTTCCGACTCAGAGCCGGCAGGTCAGGACCCGGATCCGGACCCGGATGAGGACGAAGACTCGGACGGAGGCGAGCCGCCTGAGCCGAAGATCCGAGAGACCCCGGAGGACATCAAGCTGGAGGCGATCGCCAACACGGTGGCGCTTCACCCGAGCAGAGACATCCTGGTGTGCGGGGACGTGGACGGGGACGTGTACGCGTACTCCTACTCGTGCACGGAAGGGGAGAACCGGGAGCTGTGGTCGTCCGGACACCACATGAAGTCCTGCCGCCAGGTGCGCTTCTCCGCGGACGGACTGAAGCTGTACAGCGTGTCCCGGGACAAAGCCATCCACCTGCTGGACGCGGAGCGGGGACAGCTGGTGACGAGGATCCGAGGGGCGCACGAAGCTCCCATCAACAGTCTGCTGCTGGTGGACGAGAACATCCTGGCGACCGGAGACGACAAGGGCACCCTCAAGGTCCGGACAGGAAGCGGTACCCTTAATATAAACCATGTTCAAGGTCTTTAAAGGACCAATGAGCTGGTCTGTTGACAGGCTCAGCGTGGTTTGATGGTTTAAACTGGTTCCTCAGACTTGAAAGTGGTCTAAACTGATGTTGGTCAGATGGTCCCTCAAGGTTTCTGTTTGGTCTAAGTTGGTTTGGACAGGCTAGATCGTCGTTTCAATGGTCCTTCCATGTTTCAAGGGACAATGTTGGTCTCTAATGGTCCAAAATAGTTTTTGTTGGTCTAATTTGGTTCTTAATTTGTCCTAGTTGGTCTTTACCTTCTTTAGGATGGACTTCACACAGTCCAGCATTGCTTTGATGGTCTAAGTTAATGGTCTAAGTTTGTGGTCCAAGCTGATGATGGTCTTAATGGTCCCGATGGTCCCACAAGGGACAAAATAGTATGTTATGGGTCCAAATTTTCCTCCCTGAGCTGTAACTTATTGATTTGTTGTTTCTGAAGGTTTGGGACATGAGGAAGGGGACGGACATCATGGATCTGAAAGAGCATGAGGATTACATCAGTGACATCGCCGTGGACCAGGCCAAGAGAATCCTCCTCACTGCCAGGTAATGACGGAAATAATAACCCAATAAACCTTGTTTAGTGTGATTTTAAGGTCGTTACTGCTGAGTTACATTGTTTATACCAGGGTTTTTGCTGGTTTTAGCCCACAACGGTCTCCTTTAAATCCAGGCTCTAATTTCATTTGCTGTAATCTGGTACAGTGGTGATGGTACCATGGGTGTCTTCAACATCAAGAGGCGGAGGTTCGAGCTGTTGTCAGAGTACCAGAGTGGCGATCTGACCTCGGTGGCGCTGATGAAGCGGGGCAAGAAGGTGGTTTGTGGCTCCAGCGAGGGGACTATCTACATCTTCAACTGGAACGGCTTCGGAGCCACCAGCGACCGCTTCGCCCTCAAGGCTGAGTCGGTTGAGTGCATCGTCCCAGTCACCGACAACATCATGTGCACCGCCTCCATGGACGGGTACATTCGGTGAGTTTGAGAACCATTGGTCCACAACTTGATCTATGGTCATTTAGTAGTCTAAGTTGGTGTTTTGATGGTACAAACTGGTTTGTCAGTGGTCTAAAATGATCTTTCAACAATCCAAAATGGTCTTTTGATGGTCTAATCTGCTCTTCAAATGGTCCAAACCAATGTTGTGATGGCCGGAGATGGTTTAAGGTCTAAAGTGGTCCAAAGTACAGTGAAGTTTGTCTTTGTTGGACAAATCAGTCGAGGTCATCAGTTCATTGGATGCTTACTTTGGTATAATTCCCCTTCTGACCTCCTGATGGCCACCAGTCTCGGACCAGTCAGCCTTGTTCCCTGTTAGTTTGATCAGGACCTTCTTATTCGAAGCATCACTACATGACAACTAAAGTTCTGTCTGTCCTCCATCAGAGCCGTCAACCTCCTTCCCAACCGGGTCCTCGGCTGCATCGGGCAGCACGTCGGCGAACCCATCGAGGAGCTCACCAAGTCCTGGGACTCGCGCTTCCTGGCCAGCAGCGCCCATGACCAGCTCATCAAGTTCTGGGACATTTCCAGTTTACCCAACATGACCGTCAACGAATACCGCAAGAGGAAGAAGAAACACGGCCGCATGAAGTCTCTCACTAAGAAAGCCCACGGAGACAACGACTTCTTCTCAGGACTGGTAGAGGAAACAGAAACGAAGGAGGAAGAAGAGGGCGAAGGGGAGGAAGAGGAAGAGGAAGAGGATGACAGCGACAGTGGCAGCGATTAAAAAGCAGTTGGTCTCACGTTTTGAAACGTGACATAACTGTGCCTTCAGACACTTTAGTGCCAAATAAGAGGATGGAAGTAAGTGCTGTTGGTCTTCACATCGTCCATGGACGGCACTGTGGCAGGTCCTGAATCTGACCCCTGCAGTGTTAGAACCTCATTCTAGATACGACTTTGACCGATGAACAAAACCACCAGTGATGAATCTGTTTATAAATGTGAACGTCAGGATGAGACTCACGTCCTCAGACACAAATATGTCTTTCATCAAAATGATCACACTAAAGTTATTACAAATAAAGATGGTATGGCTCGGTATCGGACCAAATGTGTCTGACAGAGAGTCAGAAGTTTCTTGGTTTTAAACAAAATGTATTGATTTTTGGCTCAGTGTCTCAGAGAAGTTATAACTCAGATGCTTGTGTTTAGAGTATTGTTTGGTATTTGTACCAAATTTAATGGTATTGTTTGGAAAAAACTTGGCCCAGCTCTGATTCTAACAGACAGAGGGAAAGTTTTAGGGCCATTTTCTGGACTGTCTTTGTCAATACATTTGTATTAAATTAATAAAAGACATTACATTTGTTTTTAATTTGTGCAGACTTTAATTTATTCAACACAACATGGTTCCTGAAAAGGAAAATTTCGAAATTACTACTTTCAAGGTAGCTTCATGTTCAATTAAACTGAAACTTGCCAGACATTGGTAAACAAATGTGTTTTTATTATTCACAACTATGTAACCTCAAATTGATAGTTAAAGGAGCAGTCTGTAGTTTTGGGGCAGAAATGTTAATGAGAAAGAAAGAAAGATCCTCATTGGCTGATTTCTTTCTGCCTAAACAAACTACATAATTAAACTCTCTTTGTCTTCATGAGTGAATAAACAAACTGACCTTAAAGAACAAAACAATTTATACTGTTTTACTTTGTTTATATGTGGTGGACCCTGCCACCTTTCTGGCTTCAAACAGTGTATTGAACAGCCTGTTTATCCACTTGGTTGTATTATTACCTCGTTAATATTGTAAATATTAAAATACTCAATGGGAATTTCTTCTCCAAAACTTCACAGTGCCTCTTTAAATATCAATAGCTGCTGGAAAATTGATAACAACAACAATATTTTATATTATTAGAAGTAGCAGTGGTATTGTTGTGGTGGTTGTTATCGTTATTATCTGGTTATTATAACAATAACCACAATAATAATCATTTGCACAGTTTAAAGACATTTAATTTAATGATTATTATCATTTTAAATAAGTTAATACCTGTATTTTTTCATATATATATCTCATGTTCCCCCCCGGAGGTGGTACCGTCGGCTCAGTGGTACAGTCCGACAGCCGGCGGGAAAGCACTGGAGGTCACGTGACACGAGCTCATTCGCCAACATGGCGCCGTGCGTGGACTCGTAGCTGAGGAGCGAGAAGCCTCCTGTTGGACCGAGCGGAGAACTGAGGCGTGACAGGAGATCGTTGCTCGGTTTTCGGTGAGTACTCGACTCACCGGAAGGTTCAACGACCGTTTGACCGTTAAAATGGCCGCAGTGCTAGCTGCCGTTAGCTCCGGGAGCTAGCATGCCTGTATTTGTAAACAATGAGAGAACGTGCGGCTCATACCGAAACCACGGAGCGGCTGAGACGGTTCGCACCCGTGACTCAGAGAGGAGGAGAGGGTTTAATGCTCAGAGGCTGCAGGCAAACATCTGGTTTCACTTTTAATATCTGCTGTTGGGATGATGTAAAGTAACGTGTGGCCACATCAGCGCGATCGAATGAACTGATCTGCGAACAGCGAAGCCCCTGACGTCAGTGAGTGTGTTCGCTACAGTGTTGCTCGCTGCAGATCCAGTGTCAGTCTGACCCGGTGTCAGCAGAACTTTAGTCAATAGCTTCCAGTTCATGTGACCCATCGACTCAGAACCAGTGCCGAATCGTCTTCCTGCACTGGCTGAATGAGACACGCCTCCTTTTATTAGAGTTTAGTGCTCATCATGTTTTATATTCATATTTTAAATGAAAAATCAGAATTTTTATCATTAGGTTTCACGTGTAGTCAGCAGTTCTTTCAGTAGCGTCCAGGTCATGTGACCCATCGACTCAGAATCACTGCTGAACCTCGCTGATCTTCTGTCGGTGTCTCTGTTCTCCAGCAGCTGTGATCGATTCCCTCTCGGCGTGGAGCTCTGAGGCAGCAGGATGCCCGGGAAACCTGGTGACCGCTTCAGACCAGGAGAGCTGGTGTTCGCCAAGATGAAGGGCTTCCCTCACTGGCCTGCCAGGGTGCGCACACACACACACACACACACACGAACATAATCGTATTTTACTGCACCGTATTAAGGCTGTGTGTGTTTTCAGGTCTGTAAGTCGGATGACGGATACAAGAAGCGAGTCCCCGTCTACTTCTTCGGGACCCATCAGATGTGCGGTGACATCACTCCCCTGATACACGATCGACAGCGCTGATTAAACTGCGATCGATTGATTGATTGATTCTCCTTCTTCCTCAGAGGTCACCTCCCGCCGGAGAACATCGTTCCTTACGTCGGGAACAAGATGAAGTACGGCAGCGGCGTCCGCATCAAAGGCTTCGCCGAGGGCATGTGGGAGATCCAGAACACGCCGGGGATCGGGAGCAAACACAGAGTCCGGGTCAGCAGAAACACAACGATCCCCTTCCGTAGCAGTGTGTTTAATTAATCAGCTGATTTGTGGTTCTGACAGATGGTCTCGGTTCTGTCGTGTCCTCAGGTAGCACCGCCGACACACACGCCCAGAGCCTCACCCGCCAAACCGACCTCGTCCACCAAAACTACACCTGCGAGTCAGGCGACAAAAGACAAACTGAAACCTGCGTCCACTAAATCTTCCCCGACAAAGTCTGACAGTAAAGCAGCTGCTGTGGCTCAAACTCCCACGAGAGCCTCTCTAAGATCGGCTCCAGAGAAACCAGCAGACTCCACGCAGACGTCTAAACGGGCCTCGGCTTCAAAAGACGCCGCCTCGCCAGATGTTCCGGAGACGGCTGCCAGCACGAGAAGCAGAAGGTCGGCTGCAGGAGGGAGAGGTGAAGGCGTCGCCTCTGCAGAGGAGAAGAAGGAGGTGAGAGAGGTCCTCAGATGATCCTGTGGAAGTCGAATACATTTAAAACAACACAGTAACTTTATCTTCTTCTCTCAGACAACAGCAAAAATGGCGAAACCAAAAACTCCTGCTGCTAACAAACCCGCTGAGAAACCGACGAGTGCCGACACTACAGAGAGCAAAGCTGCAGCTGAAACCACCACTGAAGCCACAACTCTGAGCTCCGCGGACGTCCAGACGAAGGCGACGAGCTCCAAACCAGCTTCTGAGAAGGTTGAAGCGTCTTCAGCGTCTTCAGCGTCCACCTCTACAGACACTAACGAGGCTGCGAGGCCCGTCAGCACCAGGAGCAGAGTGGCAGAGTCCAAGGTAACGACTCAGCTGGAGACGAGTCAGGACACTCAGGAGGTGCAAAGTGCCAACTGCTGCAGTCGGGTTGATGAACAGGAGTGATGATTAGGGTTGCAAAGGGGCGGAACATTTCCAGTAAATTTCCATGGGAAGTTAAGCTGGGGAATTTTGGGAATATTCCCCACAACTTCCCCCTGTTCCCCAGCAACCAAATCACGTGATTTGCCATATAATTTTGTGATTGGTTGATGTGGTGGCTTTTTCCACCAATAGGAAAGGGGGTACCGTTTTTACCGTTTCTTCCTGCACCAAACACCAAAAGTAGTGGCGATATTCGTGAAAAAGCGTCGTGCACATCATTTATCACAAGTCCGGTTTTACTCGTCCTATCAACACACTTTAAAAACTGGTATATAGTTTGAAGTCCGCACTTTCGCCACAAGGTGAATCGGAGAATCAGTGAGGCTGCATCTCGCTGCTCCGTCGTCTTAAAGCGGTCACGTGATTTGGAGGCGCCGGCGCGTCCGTCGACCCCAGAGGGTTAAATATTTAATAAATATATTTCCCCATAATATCAAAACTTACTTCGTTTTGTGGAGCCCACAGGCTCAAATGTGTGCCTTCAATAGTCTTGTGTGTCCAGTCTTCTAGAAGACATCTGTACATGTGATGGAGGCATGCACAGTGCCTGTAGGGGGCGTGGCCTCAACAGCCATGCAGTAAGCAGTGTGCTGAGGAACGGCATGGATATTCAAGTGTCTGTTTGTTTTAGTCAAGATTATGCTAAAATATACTTTCCCCAACTATATTTAAGTTCCCTATGAAGAGCCAACCTTCAATTTGGAAAATTCCCCATTAATTCCCGTTAATTCCCATGGGAAGCTTCCATCGCAACCCTAGTGATGATAAAGTTGATACGTCGTCTCAGAGCAGAATCTGACGTGACTCAGATTCAATTTGGAAAATTCCCAGTTTATTCCCGTGGGAAATTTCCATCTTTGAAAATTCCCGGAATTTTGCAACCCGACTCTGAGCTCTCCTCCCGTCGGATCAGAACAGACCCTGATGAGGCTCCAGGTGTTTTCTCCTCCAGGAGGTCTGGATCTGCACCGACTCTGAGTTCTGTCATCTGCTTGTGTTTGAGTTTGTTTGTCGTCTCGATGCAGGAAAAGTCACGTCGCTTTCTGTTGGAACAAACGATCAACGATCTGATTCATCATATCAAAGTGGATTTACTGCAGAACAAGTAGTTTCTTGGTTGGTTACTGACTTTTGTCTGTTTCTCAGGTTGATGCTGAGCAGCGAGCGAAGAGGACGACGGCTCGTCCTGCTGTGAACTCTTCAGGTAACTGAAACACACGAAACATGAGTTTATCTTCAGGATCTGTGAAAGTCCAGAGAGGTTCAAACTGTTTGTTTCCACCAACAGTCAGCAAGAAACTGAAGGCGTCAGAACCAGAGGCTGATCCGACACAAACGGCCAAGAGTGACAGAGGAAGGAAAGACCAGGAGGAGGAGAAGAAGACATCAGGGGCGAAGAGGAAGAGGGAAGAGGAGGATGAAGAGAAGGTGGTGCAGAAGAAGACAAATCAGGGCGACGGTGAGGGAAAGAAAGAAGCGACGACGACATCAGAGAGCAAAGGAACCAAACAAAAGAGAGAGGAAGAAGAGAAACAGATGACGACAAGGCAGGATGAAGGTGTGAAAGAAGTGATGACCAAGGAGAAAACGGAAGAGACAAAACCAGCGGAGACCAGAGCGATGAAGACGAGGAGAGCAGAGAAAGAGGAGGAGGAGAAGAAAGATGGAGGGGGAGAGGAGAGGACGAGGAGAGAGACGAGGTCCGAGAGCGAAGGAAGACGAACGAGAGAGACGGAGGTGCAGCTGACACCGAAGAAGCGCCGAGGAAGAAAGAGGAAGACGGAGGAGATGGAGGAGGAGGAGAAGAAACCTGGAGAGAAGATGGAGAGTGAAGGGACGAAGACGAGGAGAGCAGAGAAGGAGGATCAGAAGAAGAAGGAGGCTGAAGAGGGAATAAACGAGAAGGTGACGGAGGAAGAGAAGGAGGCAGGAGGCGGTTCTGTGGACGAGGAGGTAAAACTGGTCACGTTTCTATCAGAAGCTCCAACAATTCCTGAGATGAATGGTGATGTTGTAGTTTCTCTCCTCGTGTGCAGCGACAGCGTCGTCTGGCAGCCAAGAGGGAGAGTCTGCTGACGTCTCTGAGAGGCCTGCTGAGGTCCGGGAGAGGAGCAGCGAGGAGGGAGGCCACCAGGTGAGACAAACACACACCTGTCAGTCCGTCAAAGCCTCAGAGCGAATGTTCACTGTGTTTAATGCTCCTCAGGAAAACCGGAGACGGAGCCGCGAAGGCCGAGGTTAAGAAGACGGGAAGTCAGAAGACGTTGGACAAAAAGAGCGTCAGAGAATCGGTCGTCGGTAAGAAGACAGTCGGCAGGAAGGCGACAGAGAAGAAGAAGGTCGACAACACACCAGAAGAAAAGGGCCAGATGAAGGTGTCCAGCCAGAAGACAACAGCAGAGACGAAAAGGGAGGACAAGAAGGATGAACAGAAGACGGAGGACAAGACGAAGGCCGAGGGAAAGAAAGACGAGGCGGGGAACGACAAAGCAACGCAGCAGAAAGACGAAGAGAAGAAGAACGAGAGGAAAATCATCGGGAAGATTGTGAAAGCAACGACTGGACAGAGAACGAAGGTCCAGATGAAGACGATGATGGGAGGAACAACTGCAGCAGCAGCAGTGGAGGACAAGAAGAAAGAAGAGAAGGGAGAAGACAAGAAGAAGGAGGCAGAGAACGAGAATAAATCTGACGGGAAAAAGGTGGAAAAAAGCTCAGAAGTGGAGAAGAAGTCTGAGAGAACAGAGGACAAAGACAAAAAGAGCCACGAGGAAGAGGAGGAACGAAGAAGAGCAGCGAAGATCAGACAGACGTGAAAAAGAAGGAAGAGCAGCAGAAAACACAGACGGCAACCGTGAAATCACAAGAGAAGAAGAACGAAAGCGAGGTGGAGAAAATGAAGACGAGAGAACAGAGGAAGAGAGACGAGAAGAGCGAAGACTCACCAGAGAGGAAGGACGACAAACCTGCTGCTGGACCAACGAAGAAGACAGCCGAGGAGTCAGAGAAGAAGAGTGTGGACGAGACAAAACCACAGAAGAAGAGTTCAGAAGAGACGAAACCACAGAAGAAGACTGAAGAAGAGACAAAAACACAGAAGAAGACTGAAGAAGAGACAAAAACACAGAAGAAGAGCGCGGAAGAGACAAAAACACAGAAGAAGACTGAAGAAGAGACAAAAACACAGAAGAAGAGTTCAGAAGAGACAAAAACACAGAAGAAGAGTTCAGAAGAGACAAAAACACAGAAGAAGAGTGAAGAAGAGACAAAAACACAGAAGAAGAGTTCAGAAGAGACAAAACCACAGAAGAAGAGCGCCGAGGGAATGACGACAAGAGAACAAAGGAAGAGAGAGGAGGAGAGTGAAAACTCAGAAGAGAAGGACGACAGAGCTGCTGCAGAACCAACGAAGAAGACGAGCGCTGAGTCGGAGAAAAAGCGTGTCGAAGAGGCGAAAACACAGAAGAAGAGCGCCGAGGAAACGACCACAAGAGAGCGGAGGAAGAGAGACAAACCTGACGGAGACTCACAAGAGACGGACGACAAAACTGTTGCGGAGCATCTGAAGAAAACTGAGCCTGAAGAGACAAAAACACAGAAGAAGAACATCCAAGAGACCCCGACCAGAGAGCAGAAGAAGAGACGGGACAAGAGTGAAGCCACGACCGGAGAAACACGAGAGGATGATGAACAAGCTGCTGCTGAACCGACGAAGGAAACGGCTGGAGAGTCTGAGAAGAAGCTCAGCGAAGAGGCAAAACCACAGAAGAAGAGAGGAGGAAAGAGTGAAAACCCTGAGAAGGACGACACAGCTGCTGCTGAACCGACGAAGGAAACGGCCACGGAGTCGGAGAAGAAGGTGACGACTCGAGAACAGAAGAAGAGAGACGGACAACAGGACGACAAAGCTGCTGCAGAGTCTGAGGAGAAGCTCAGCGAAGAGGCAAAACCACAGAAGAAGAGGGGGAGAAAGAGTGGAAACCCTCCGAGGGAATCGCAGGAGAAGGACAACAAAGCTGCTGAACCGACGAAGGAAACAGCCACGGAGTCGGAGAAGAAGCACAGCGAAGGGACAAAGTCCGAGACGAGTGCAGAGGGAACGACGAGGAGAGAGCAGAAGAAGAGAGACGGACAACAGAAGGACGATAAAGCTGCTGCAGCGTCTGAGGAGAAGCTCAGCGAAGAGGCAAAACCACAGAAGAAGAGAGGGAGAAAGAGTGAAAACCCTGAGAAGGACGACAAAGCTGCTGCTGAACCGACGAAGGAGACGGGAGAGAGAAGACGCAACAAAGAGACGAAACCACCGAAGAAGAGCGTCGAGGAAAAGAAACGAGACGGAGCGACAGAAAGTGACGAGAAGTCGGCAGAAGCGACGCAAACGGAGCCGAAAACTGAAGAAGAAGAAGAAGTGAGTGACGGGAAGGTGGAGCCGCCGGCGGTGAAGCAGCAGAAGAAGAGCTCGGCGGTGACGCTGACGGACTCGACTCTGCACAGGATCCACGGAGACATCCGGATCTCCCTGAAGGTCGACAACCCGGTAAGACACGCAGCTGATTGTTCTGCAGGAGTCGTGAGGAGACGGGTCTTTAACCTGTTTGTGTTCCAGGACGTGGCCAAGTGTCTGACGGCGCTGGACCAGCTCGGGATGGTCTACGTCACGTCCAAACACGTCCAGAGACACAGCGAGCTCATCGCCACCCTGAGAAAGGTACGAGCTGAAGGTGAGCGTGAGAGGTGAGAGCGAGCAGAACCACGAGCCGGGTCTGAACCGGAGCCTTTGTGTTTGTGTCGGCAGCTGCGGTTCTACAGGCCGAACCGGGCCGTCCGGGACAAAGCCTCCATGCTGTACAACCGCTTCAAGAACACCTTCCTGGTGGGCGAGGGCGAGGAGGTGGTGAGCGCCGCCTTCCTGCGCTCGCTGCTGCAGGAGAAGGAGCGGGAGGAGGCGCAGCGGGCCGAGCGCTGCCGGGAGCGCCGGACGAGGGAGGAGCTGCTGCAGGAGGTGAGGAGGCGCATGGGCCAGGTGGAGGAGAGGAGGAGGACGGGCGGAGGAGACGAGGAGGAGGAGACAGAAGGTAAATAACAGAGTGTGAGTGATTAACGTGGAGACGACGAGTGTGAGAAGTGACGTTACCTGTGTGTGTCGTTTCCAGCTGACTGATCCTGAAGCAGCTCGGACCGGACCAACTCTAACCGGAGGGGGGTGGACCTGAAACACCCTCGCCAATGAGAAGCTCCACAGCATTACCTCAGACACACCTGTGTGTTACCTGTACAGCTCCGATTATTTATTCGTGATGTCACACGGAGGCGGCGCCGTGAGCGCTGACCCGTGTCTGACTCTCTCTCAGAACCAGAACAGTATTTATCTGAGCTCACCTGTTCCTAACTTATTACCTTCACCTGAGCATTAACGCAGACGTCACCTGGTTCACCTCAACACTTTGTTTAAGCTGAACTGTCTCCAACCCGTCGATGAGGATCTGAACCGAGCCCCCATCCAGAACCGCCTCACTGGATCACCTCCTTCTGTTTGTTTCTTTGTTTTGTCGTTGTTGTCATCGTGTTTTTTCTGACATCATCTGTGAAGAAATGTGTTGGTCTGTGACACAACAAACAAACAACCGTGTGGAGCTGAGCAGGTGAGATGTTCACCTGCTCGAGCTCCTCACCTGACGTGGAGGACGCTCGTTGTCTTCAGCTGTCGAGGTGACGGGATGACGAGAGTCGACGCTCAGACAGTTTTTATAAAACGCTGGACAGAAACATTTTATTTTCTTGGTTTGCTGTTGTTACAGATGTTCTCTCTCTGTGTTTCTGTTACTCTGTCGTGTAAATATGTTATTTATATTTGCAGAAATCTTTTAAATAAACAAAACTGTTTTAAAAAACCGGAGCCGACTTGTTTGAACCAGTGAGGCACCAGAACAGAAACGTGACTCAGATGGTTTTATTTTCAGTTTCATGACGACAAACATTTACAAGAAGCAGTGATTTATTGTGTCGTCATGATTTTATAATAAAGATAAACTGACTTTCTCTTGTTGTTACATTAATCACTCAGCATCACGAGGACACACTCGTTATATTGAAGTATTCAAACTGAATTAATTTATGTTGCCAGAAAAACCTTTTCTTGTACGATTAACACATTTTTGTGACTTTTCTTGTATAAACTTTAGTTTTCTTGTACTTAAAGTATCAAAAGTAAAGTAAATGTTACTAATATTTAATAGTTATGATCTATTATTGATGATTTTTTAAAGACAAAACTCTTTAGCTACGATGCAGAATATAATCTGTAAGTGAAAAGTACTCGAGTAAAAGTCTCAAAGTATCTGATATTAAATGTAATCGAGTAACGAAAGTGAAAGTAAATGACACAAACACTCAGATGTGTTTATTTTTAATATTATTAAATTATTATTAAATAAAAGTATTATTATTATTAAATATGTTTGAAATCAGAACATGTCAGAATGACTCTGATGCAACATGTAATCTGTAAAGTAACTAAAGTAATCGGATACATGTAGCTGAGTGAGTGTACGTGGTGACAGGAGCCGTGTGGGTCAGGTAGCTCTGAGGACGCGCTCTGATTGGACAGAACCAGCCTCGCTCCCTCCGGTGGGCGGAGACAAGGAAGCACAGTGTGTGTGTGTGTGTGTGTGTGTGTGTGTGTGTGTGTGTGTGTGTGTGTGTGTGTGTGTGTGTGAGTGAAACGTAGACGGGTTTTTTTTTCCTTCTTCTCGTCACGGAAGAAGAGCGGAGGAGGATCAGCGTCCAGAACCGCCGCGACCCGCAGCGAGAAGGAAGGACGAGCGGGCGGAACCACGAACAGCAACAACAAGAATAATATTAATATTCATATCGATGATAATATTGATCCGTGAGGACGAAACAGGAAGAGGACTCCAGGCTCGAGAGCGGCGGCGGCGGCAGGACGGAGGGAGGTTCGGACATGGGACCGTGGTTCCGGTTCTGATAGAAGACAGCAGAGGTGAAGCGGCGGACCTGAGGGAGGACAGGCAGCGGACCTGAGGGAGGACGGGTACCGGGAGCAGACATGGCCCACGTCGGCAACGGAGCGACGGCCGAGGAGGAGGTGGGACACACGGACACACTGCTGCTCTCTCATATAATAATATATATAATGTGTTGTGTATGGTATGTTTCTATATTTCTATATTTCTATATATATATATATATATATATATATATATATATATATATATATATATATATATATATATATATAGTTTAGAGGAACATCTGAGTCCATAACAACAAGACAAACAGTTTAATTTGAACAATATCAGTGTTGTTGTGATCAGAATATCAGAATAACAGGAGCAGTTCTCTTCATTCATGTGTCACAAACCTTCATCTAGTCTCAGGGTCCATTCAGAGCCGGTTCTGACTGTGACGAGACACCTGAGTCCACAACATTCAAACAGAAACCAGCAGTTTCAGGTGAACAGTGTCAGTACAGGAGGTGAAGTGGTGAATACAGTGATGAGTCCAGAGAATATAGACGTCTGTGTTTGTGGTGTCAAACAGCAGAATCATCAGAACTTTGTCAGAGAACAGTGACCCAGATTTAAATCTTTGTAGTCTGACGGTCGATGTCAGGTGAGATTGATCAATGAATCAAACAGAACCGGGTCTAACTCGGCTGTTTGAATCACTACGGTCGATACAGACGGATCCATTATTCACATTATTGGGTGAAGAAAAATATCACACTGTCAGTTTATTCCACTTTCCTTCAGCCTCATTATGTTTCCCATGATGCTCCTCTCATCATGTTTCTGGTGTTCAGTGTATATTTCAACAGAAGTCAACACAAAAACCTGTAAATGTGATGTTGACCTGCAGAGTGACACATGATGGAACACCGTCTTTAGTTTATATCATGTTTTATTGATTTCCTTCTTGTTCCCGTGTGTTTCGTCGTGCGGTCACGTAATAACGTCTCTGGAGATGTTTGTGTTTCCACAGTGAGATTACATCTGCTGCCCACACACGAGTTATGAGTTCATGTGTACTTAAAGTATAAATCAGTTACTCTCACAGTCATTCAGACGTGGAACACAAAGCAGCACAGCTCACCTGTGAGTGTGGAGCACAGGTGAGCTGTGAGTGGGCAGCTGATTATTGTATTTATCTACCTGCCCGGTTTAATCAGCTTTAAGTGAGGCGACGCTATCAGCTCCCATCTGTGTGTGTGTGTGTGTGTGTGTGTGTGTGTGTGTGTGTGTGTGTCTGGTTTATGTAAATGACGGCTCTGATTTCAACCGCGAGCTGCCTCCTGCACAACAAAACAGGAAGTAGGACGAGATGTGACGACGGTCTGCGGAGCTAATTGCGGTTAATCTGACTCACGATGATCGCTGACATCGACATCATTTCACAACCCGGTCGCAGCCGTCGGTGCAGAGATCCTGCTCCAACATGACCTGCTGAGGTTGTGATTTGACCTTTGTTTCCAGTAAAGCCTGATATTCCACCACAGACTGGGAGTGCCCCGGGTACGAGTCCTGTCCGGGGAAAGTTCAGTGTCCTCGTTAAGTTGTGAGAATGAGGGAGTTCAAGAAGTGAGCTGGATCATCAGAGTACTACACTCTTAGAAATAAGGGTTCCAAAAGGGTTCTTCTACAAGGGCTGAGGTTCTACCTGGAACCATTTGCTTCTGAAAAACCCTTTCCCGAAGAAACAGTTTTTCAAGGGTTCTTGGTAACACTAACGGTTCCAGTAAGAACCATTTTGATCCAGAGAACCCTTTAAAAACCCTTTCCTGAATAAAGGGTTTTAAAAGGGTTCTCGGTAACACTAACGGTTCCAGTAAGAACCATTCTGATCCAGAGAACCCTTTAAAAACCCTTTCCTGAATAAAGGGTTTTAAAAGGGTTCTTGGTAACACTAACGGTTCCAGTGAGAACCATTTTGATCCAGAGAACCCTTTAAAAACCCTTTCCTGAATAAAGGGTTTTAAAAGGGTTCTTGGTAACACTAACGGTTCCAGTAAGAACCATTCTGATCCAGAGAACCCTTTAAAAACCCTTTCCTGAATAAAGGGTTTTAAAAGGGTTCTTGGTAACACTAACGGTTCCAGTAAGAACCATTTTGATCCAGAGAACCCTTTAAAAACCCTTTCCTGAATAAAGGGTTTTAAAAGGGTTCTTGGTAACACTAATGGTTCCAGTAAGAACCATTCTGATCCAGAGAACCCTTTAAAAACCCTTTCCTGAATAAAGGGTTTTAAAAGGGTTCTTGGTAACACTAACGGTTCCAGTGAGAACCATTTTGATCCAGAGAACCATTTAAAAACCCTTTCCTGAATAAAGGGTTTTAAAAGGGTTCTTGGTAACACTAACGGTTCCAGTAAGAACCATTCTGATCCAGAGAACCCTTTAAAAACCCTTTCCTGAATAAAGGGTTTTAAAAGGGTTCTTGGTAACACTAACGGTTCCAGTAAGAACCATTTTGATCCAGAGAACCCTTTAAAAACCCTTTCCTGAATAAAGGGTTTTAAAAGGGTTCTTGGTAACACTAACGGTTCCAGTAAGAACTCTTCTGATCCAATGAACCCTTTTTTGGAGAAAGAGTTCTTCGGGGATCGTTGAAAGCATGGGTATAAGATCCTGTATGGGTTCTTTGTAGAACCTCTCATGGGGGGTTCTGGGTGGAACCTTACACACACAGTTCTAGGTATAACCCTTTATGTTGGGTTCTAGGTAGAACCCTCCACCTTTATAAAAGGTTCTACCTGGAGCCAAAAAGGGTTCTCCTATGAGGACAAGCCGAAGAACCTTATATGGTTCTACTTAGAACTTTTATTTCTAAGAGTGTAGAGAGAGGTCCTTTGGGAGGGTCCTGCAAGCTCGAACGGATGTTTTTAAGGGGTTCATGGTGTCTTTGAATGGGTATCTATGTTTCTTAAAGTATCTAGAGGTCCTTAAGGATGGTTTATATGTAATTTTGGAGGTTGTAGTGTGTCACCAAGGGGTTTTAGATGCTCCAGAAGGTTTCAGGAAGTCCACGAAGGGTCATGAACATCGCTGATATCAAATCTCCTTGCTTGGTTTTAAAAGAGGGGTTCGAGAGATGGCCCGGGAGGCAATGTGGATCTGTACAAGGGATTAAGGGTCCTTCGAAGGGGGTCCTGGGTGCTTCAGGAGGTTCCAGGAAACTAACAAAAGTCAGAGACATCTTGAACCTCCTCATGGATCCAAAGTGTCTCTAAGTGTGTTCCATGGATCATTTGGAGGTTCTAGAGGTTCTTCCAGGTGTAAAAGTTGTAGTTTTGTGAGGTTTCAAATGTCTTTCAGGAAGGTTAAGGCAGTTTATGTAGGTGGTTTAGAGGTTTCTAAAGATCCTTTAACAATTCCTTCAAAGTCTCCTGGTTTTCTGAGCGGTTCTTGGGAGATTTCAGGAGGTTTATGGGCTGTTATCTGAGATAACTGAGGCCCTAGTGGGATTTTCATGTGCTGTATGGGGCGATTAAGTAGATCATGAAGGAGTTCAAGAAGGAAATGTGGTTTCGAGGTGTCGTTACAATGGATCTAAAGATTACTGAAGGGAAGCAGGTCACGTAAAGTTGGTTATGGCTTAACTTAAGTAGGTCAAAGTTCTCTGTGGGGTCCTAAAGGTGCATCAGGTGGTCGCATTAAATGTGGGTGTCACTGAAGAGGTCAACAATGTCTTTAAGGGGGTTTATCAGATATTCATTCAAAGTCTAAACATGAATCAAGAAGGTCTTAGGGATTTGGGGAGGTTCTCGAGCGATCTGAGCAGGTTTCAGGGTCTCCAGAGAGACGTTTGAGGGATTCACTTCAGCCAGGCAATGATTCAGGTGGACTGATGTGGTCTGTGTCCATCCTGCGTCATACCTCACCAGTCCATCTCCTCATTAGAGCTCACAAACCATCCTCTGTCAGCCTCCGATATAACTCATCACATTACAGAGGAATTCAGCTGACCTTCATTGAGCTGTGAGGAATGTGAGGCGAGCTGTGTTTATAAAAGAGACAGAAACACAGTGGAGGGTTATCGTCCGGCCTTACTGCCCGGCAACCCGACAATAAATAACACAAACACGCAGACAAGAAATTGTGAACCACGTCTGGTCCATTCTGACGGAAACACAATCAGCTGTTCACTGTGCTGACGGCGTCCAGTGAGGCAGTCTAGGACTATAGACTGACTCTGCTGTTGGGTAATTCTTTGTTTAAACCCTTCAGGTATGAATGGAATGCAAATAATACCCTGAGAATTCAACCAGCAAACACAGAATATGGATTTACCTTTACGTTACCCTGCAGTTGGCTGGTCGTTGTTCAACATTTAACCGCTGAATCGTTCTCTTGTTCTACAGATTATATATCCAGGAAACTGTCACCAACATTTACAGATGTTGGAAAAAGACATTTCTGTGATTCCAATTATGTTAATTTAATATATTCTTTCAGACTTTCTGATCTGCTAGAATGCTGGTGAGACTTGTTTCGGGGTTTTTCCAGAAATAATCCAGAGTTTTAAAAGGAGATTCCAGCGCTCTGATTCCTCGTACGCAGAGCAGTTTCTTGGCCTTCTAGTTTTGTCTTTGCATTTCTGTGGTTTTCAGTGTGTAATCCAAGTTTCTCTTTGCAGGTTCAGTGATTTTCTGGGCATGTCACGGGATCCAGCAAGAATGGGTTTTCATAAAAAAAGATTTATATGTTTGTTTCTCTGAGATCTTGGAGTCGGTCTGTTCCTGAACATTCGGAGATGAGCTGTAGAGGCTGAAAATAACTGGACAGTGTCTCATTATTCAACTCACAAGGAGCTAATAAGTGTAACTATATCGTTCGTACAGCACTGAGAGCATCAGGTGATGAATGCAGACTGTTGTCTGGCAGTCTGACTTAGCAGAATGTGATTATTAAGAAAACACAAGGAGACCACTGTTCGTCGCTCCAGAGTTAAACTCCATCGCTTCCTGTTTCCTCTGCGGGGTCAAAGGTCAAGGCTACACAACTGGCATCAAGGAAGGACTGACACAGAATGTAGTAGCTGTTTTTCTTGAGGGTGGTTCTGGCGGCATTTACATTTAGAGATTCAGGGATTCTTGAGGGGTTCTGAGGCAGTTTCGTAGGTCATTGATAAGGTTCTGAGGAGAAATGAAATGTTGAGGTCAGTAAAAAGGCTCTATTGATCTTTTAGAGGTTTCCTCGATGTGTAAGTGATGCTGTTTTGTCTTTGAGGAGGTTTTGCAAGTAAATCGTTGCTTCTTGGGATTACTCTGGATGTTAGAATGGTCTTGGAACTGGTTCTAGGGGCCTTGAATGCCTTCTTGTCGTAACTGGAAGTGTTTTAGAGATCCTCCAGTGGGTACCAAGAGGTGTGATCAGGTTTTAGGGACTCTTTGAGAAGGTTTCACATGTCACTTCTTGAACCTTCTTGAATATTTGTTGGGTTATCTTAAAGGACTCAAGGAATCTGTCAATGTCTCAAGGTCTTTGAGAAGGTTCCACAGGTCATCACATGGTTTTGATGGGTCATAAGGTTCTAAGGGTCTTGAAGGTCTTCTTGTGGTACCAGGAAGTGTGGTGGGACTTCTAGGGATCTTTGAGAATCTACCAAGGCTGTTTTAAAAGGTCTCACGCTTCATTTTGGCTTTTTGTGGAACCTTCTTGAAGGTTTGATGGGTCATGGAGTGGTTTCTCAAGATTACTCAAAGTTTTTAACGTGTTCCTCGTTGGGTAACAGGAGGTTTGACGGGTCTTCAAGGAATATTTCAATGTGCCGAGGTCTTTGAGAAGGTGCCACATGTCATCACATGATTTTGATGGGTCTGAATTTGCCTCTTGAATTAGGGTTTACAGAAGTCCTTCACACTTGAGGAGGTGGTCCACCCAGGTTTCAATACCTCCTAAGGGGGATATGTTGTCTTTGAGAGGGTTTAACATGACAGCGAGGGCGTTCTGGGGGTTCTTCAAGAGAAGCCTCCTTGAGAGTCACGGGTTGTTGATGTGTTGGGTAACAGGACACAGTGTGTCGGTCTTGACTAATTGATTAGAAAGCTGCTGGTGTCACAGGAGAAGCGACTCTGGCGTTGACCTCTCCTTGTGTGTAATATCATACAATGGTGTAGCTGTTGCTTTTTCCACATCTCCTGCTGGAAGGTCTGCGCTTGTTTTACACTAAGACTTAAGAAAATCCAATCTTCTACTTTCCCACAATTGTTAACTGTCATCAGGACACAAGACTGTTTAAACTTCAGTCAGGAAAGATCAGAAATGTTAAAGTAAATGTATCATTTTAACAACTATAAGCTTATGAAAACTTCTGATTCACAGGTGATTAACTCCAGAAGAGATATTAAATTGTAGGAATGTAACTAACGATTATTTTTATTGTTGTTTTCTCACGTAATCAATTAGTTGTTGAAATTATTCACATTTAAGAAGCTGGAATGACAAAAAACCCAATAAAAAAATATTACGATTTTATCTTCAACCTTGCAGTTATTTGGGAAGATTGAAAGTTAGATTAAAAATATGTTTTTCAGGTCAGAAACAAGATAATCTTTTTTCTGTGTGAACAATCCTTTATAGCAATAAAACCCAACATTCTGATTTCCAGACATTTGTAACGTTTCTTTAAGACAAATCAGAATTGTTTATATAAAACTGGTTGTTGACGGTGATTAATGATTTAAAAACAACACAGGAGAGTAAAAGTATGAAGATCTGTTAAACTTCACAATAGCAGAGAAGAGTAAAAAAGCTTTACAGTTAAATTAACTGTACAAAATGTGTCTATAAGACAAAAGTACAGAATAGAAGTAGAGTTTGATTGAATTTAAAATATACAATGTGTTTGGGAAGATTAAAAGTTGTAAAGTGAATGAAGATGATAAATAATTTGTAGTGTTTATAATTCAGAGTTTGACTTGACTTGTCCAGCGTTTCATTGTTGCTATTTAAAAAGACAATTAAAGGAATAAGGAAGTGAAGAAAGAAAGAAAGGACTTCTTGAGTATTTAGTACAGAAATGTGGTTAATGGAGAAGTGTTTTTAAGAAGTTTATTTCTGAATTTAAGAGTTAAGAGATCTACGGAGAATGTAACATTTTGATAAACACCAAAAACCTAAAACAATTCTGTAGTTTCTTCCTCCAGAATGTTTGAATTGTGAACTGAAGAACTGATTCTTGGACTCTGAAGGACACTTTTCAACATTTCCAAACATTCACAGCCAGCAGATTAATCAGAAGTGTAAATTATTGCTGGCTGCAGTGACGTATCAAGTAGCTGTTTATGGGTTATAATCACATTATGTGGTGAATCCTGCGTCTTCAGGCTGCAAGTCTTCACCCGTCAGCTCAGTTTTAGGAGTTGTGAGTTAATCTGCTGTTCGTTTGTGAGAACACGAGCACGCCGCAAGTAGGAAGTTAAGGCGTTTGTGTGAAAGGCTGCGACAAAAATACCAGCAGAGTGTGAGGCGATGTCGGAGAGAGCATCTGTTTGTGTGGTGGGAAGAGAGAGAGGCTGAGTGTGTGTTTTCTCGTGACAACAACCGTCCTCCATCTTTGGCGCCCGCCCACCTTCCCCTCGGTACTTGTTTTGTCTCATTTCACAGCAGACAACATTCTCCCAACACGCCGGAGTTCAGGAAATGATCGACAGCTCATTCCAGCGGCTTCTATGCCCGCCCTACAGCCTACAACAGACACGAATAACACACAAACAATCAATAAAACAGGCAAGAATCCGTGAAGCGAAACAACGAAGATGTACTTAAAATAACTTTAAACTCAAATCAAAAACGTTACTGACGTTTCTGACCTCATGGAGATAAAAGTTGACTACTAGAATGCAAATATTTCACTAAAGAAAGTAAATCTTTCACTGCAAAAATAATAAATAATCCTAATCCATCATCTGGAAAACACAACGAGTCCACATCATACAGTCTGATATGGTCCTAGCTCACTTTATTCAGGCGCCGGGGTCTCTTTTCTACACGGTCACTCATTGGCTGTTGTGGGATCTAGGACGGGCGTAGAAACTCCAGAAAAATGTTTGTTAGCTTGTTTGTTTGTCGATGTGGTTTCATCTAGAAATGGATGATCCTGCTTGAACAGAATCAGGAGAATCAAAGCTCTTTAACGATGAGACACACTCTTACATTATTCTGTTGTCGTCATGTCGAGAATAGAAATCTGAACTCAAACAAAACATTTTTCTTTCAGACACATTTCAACATTAATGATTTGTTTTTAACTGTAACTCATTCGGTTTGATTCTTTTGGTTGAAATATGCAACAGAAGGAACCAAACCGACGACCCGAAATAACAAAAAGAGGTTTGATGTGGAGGACTTGTTGCTCGGCGCCTGGCAGACGGAGCTCAGGGCAACGAAACAATCCCCGACAGCTGTCAGAACATGGCCGCCTGCTTCCTCGCCAACGACATTCAACATCATTCAACACATATCACGAATAAATAATCGTGTTTAAAATGTGTTTATCAGATTGATGAGTGGACGGTGACGCCAAGTGGGTCACAGCGTTGAAGTGATGTAGCGGGTCGATAACTGCTGCCTGCAGGCTCAGAGACACTGTGTGTGTGTGTGTGTGTGTGTGTGTGTGTGTGTGTGTGTGTGTGTGTGTGTGTGTGTGTGTGTGTGTGTGTGTGTGTGTGTGTGTGTGTGTGTGTGTGACAGCAGCTGTGCACTATTATGTAAGAGGCCACTGGGAGGCTATTATTAGCCTGCTGCTACTGAGGCTCCAGAGACAGACTGTGCTTGTGTGTGTGTGTGTGTGTGTGTGTGTGTGTGTGTGTGTGTGTGTGTGTGTGTGTGTGTGTGTGTGTGTGTGCATTAAATCAATTCTGGTGCATTGAAGTTAACATGTTGATGTAAAAATAGAAAATATGTTGCATTATGGGCACTTCTGAGGAGTGTATGTGTGTGTATTCAGTGTGTTTGTTTTCTGTGTGTGTGTGTGTGTGTGTGTGTGTGTGTGTGTGTGTGTGTGTTGTGATGTTATCAGCTGAGGCAGAAACTCCCTGAACAAACAGTGTGACCTGACGCTGATGCTTCTGAAATCATATAGAAACCTGTCTGAACCAATCAGCAGCCTCCTCGGCTGCAGTTCCTCCGGTGGCCACTAGGTGACAACATCTGACTGAACAGGAAAATTAAATACAATTAATACAATTACAATAAATACTTTCTTTCACTCGCTTGCTAAACTAATGTGCTCACCAGATCAGGTGCTGCTCGTACAAACAAAGCTCCTCGCCGGTGTAAATGTTTGTGTTGTTTTGTCCCTGTCTATATTATTAATATGAACGATGGTGGTAAACTCAAACTACGGGTCTCTGAACATCTCTGAGGAATCATTATAAAAGTGGTCGACAACAAAAACTGTTGTGTCTTTTGTCCCAGAAGACTAATATCAGGAACATATTCAGTCCAAAACACAGGATTCATCATTAAATGGTGACAAAATGACAAAAAAAACTGTGACTGCAGACAGGTTTTTATGCATCTATGCCCGCCCTCGAGCCTAAAACAGCCAATGAGTGATCATGTAGACAAGTGACCCGCTCTCTCTCCTGGACCAATCACACGCCAGCCTCCAGGTGACTGATGCATCATGGAGCCAATGAGCTTTCAGATCCAGTAATATACAGTTTATATCAGGGATCCATCTTCAGAAGAACAACAATGACTCCTCATGTTTTTTCTGGAGTCCATCAGTCGTACTGAACCGTGATTGGCTGCCTTCAGCTCCACAAGCAGCCAATCAGGTGTCTGCTCATGTTTTTGTTTATCAGAATTTGAATGTGAGCTGACTGTTTCCGTGTTTTTGGTGGTTTTCAGGACTGTTTTGAAGATGCCTACGACCGAATACCCGCGTGAGTACACACACACACACGTACACACACACACACACACACACGCACGAACACACACACACACACAGAGTAGAGGTGTGTAAAGTGTGTGTGTGCGTGTGTGTGTATGAGGTCATTTCCTGTCAGCTTCCCGTCTCTTTCACTTTTAGTCACTTCCTGTGTTGACTGGTGGATTTATCTTCTCACTCTCGCTCTGTGTGTGTGTGTGTGTGTGTGTGTGTGTGTGTGTGTGTGTGTGTGACTGTGTGTGTCTGTGTGCGCAGGGCTTGTCAGATGGACCTGCAGACAGCAATCCAGGAGACTCAGTGCGCCCTCAATCTGGTCCTCAACGACAAGTTCTCTGAAGCCCTCGACCTCCTCAAACCATGGTAACCACGGCAACCAGTCTATGTGTGTGTGTTTGTGTGTGTTTGTGTTATGTAAAGCAGACTGCAGTGTACTCGTACTGTACTTAAGAGCTTGTTGACACTGTGATCTTCCGGCTCCTTTCTCCTCGTGAAACAGCTCAACTTAAAATCACTACGTTTGTTCAGGGAGTCTGGTGATGTGCTGACCAGACGTGTCATCTACATCACAGTGAGTTGTGTTGTGTGTTTGTGCAGGTGGAAGGACAGCATGTACCACGCGCTGGGTTACAGCAGCATCCTGGTGATGCAGGCGACGATGACCTTCGAGCACAGAGACATCCAGGCCGCCATGGCAACCATCAAGGAGGCGTTACACACCTGTCAGAAGTGAGCGAGACACGATTGTGATGAAATGTCTTCGCTCAGACTGTCACGTTCGCTTCAGCATGAATAGTAATAACGTTGGTGATCCTCTGACTCTCATCCAGCGCCGACATCAGGTCAACACGGGTCCAGAACCTTTGACACTGATAACCTTCTCATCAGCCTCAGCTAGACTTTGTGTTAACATGCTAACATGCTACACAAGGACGGTGGACGTGATGAACATTATCCACTTTCTCCTCGCCCCCATGATTCCCTGCACAAATTATGGCCATGACTTCTGGTGCGTCCTGTCACGTAACGGAAGCTGGTGTTTCCATGGTGATGAGCGATATTAGTAATGCTTAACATACTTAGCTAACACTTCTGAAGCTTTCAAAGTGCCCTCAGTGCGTCAGTTATTATAATCCCTTGTCCGAGCACAGGGAGTATCACCTGTAACTGTTTCCTCAAGAAACTAACTGTTTTTAACACTTTAATTTAATTAACTTTTAAACTATTTTTATGGCACTTTGTACTGAAGTCTTCGAACCAAACTGTTTCTGCAGATTCAGGAAGAGGAACTCGGTGGTCGGATCTTTGTCCAATCTGATCAGCAAACAGTCCAACCTCCAGGAAGGTATGTCAACACAGGCCACGCCCCCACACAGTTTGAGTGACAGCTGAGGTCTGCCAGAAGGAGCAGGTGAGAAAACGCAAAATAAAATCAAAATGTCGGTGTGTTTGCAGAGGAGATGCACGCAGAGATCTGCTACGCCGAGTGTCTGCTGCAGAAAGCCGTGCTGACGTTCGTCCAGGTGAGAACAGCTGCCTCCTCCTCTGTCTTCTCACCTTTTCACCGGTCGGCGTCAATATGTTTAAGACAGACGAGCCCAAACTTTTTCCCTTTGGGGGCTAAAACTGAAGTACTTCTTGAGACTTGTTGCTGAGGATGTAATAAAATGTAATGAAATCTATCTGCTTCTCCTCCAGGACGAGAACATGATCAGTTTCATCAAAGGAGGCATCAAGATCCGGACAAGCTACCAAATTTACAAGTGAGTGACCGTTTCAAACCATCAGTGATGTGTCGTTTTCTCAGACATCAGCTCAGTAACGAGGCAGCCTGGATAACTAAAAGGATTGTGACGTTATGAGAGCCAAGGATCTATCCTGATTTAACGTTTCTTCATTGTGACATCATGTTTCATGTCATCCAACAGGGATTGTCAGAATGTGCTGAATGTCACTCCGGAGCAGGCGGGCCAGTCTGATTCGTTCAGACAGTTTGAGGGCGGAGTCAAGCTGGGGATCGGATCCTTCAACCTGGTAGGTTTCAGAAGAGGATTTTTGTTTAAGTCCCAAACAGATGGATGATTGGAGGATGATAAATATATGTATGCATGGATGGATGGATAGTCATTAAGCTAATTATTGAGGGTTGGTGGAGTATTCTCACTTTAACACTTGATTTTATTCTGCCAAAGATAGGGGTGTATCATCAGCATACTGGCGAATATGAGATTAGAAAATAGACTTATTCACATAATTATTGATTAATTGAGAGTGATTTCATAGTATCTTCTGTTTCTCTCTTTCAGATGTTGTCTCTCCTGCCTCAGAGGATTTTGAGGTTATTGGAGTTCATTGGATTCTCAGGAAACAGGGTCAGCACAGCAACTTCAAAGCTATACGCCATCTAAAACTTGTTCCGTTCCACCCCACAGCTGTGAAAATCTCTCCACGACAGTCTAACAGTTAATAATAATTCAGTTTCTGTCTCTTTGCAGGGGTTTGGTTTGTCTCAGCTGAGGGAGGGAGCTTCCAGTCAGAGTTTGCGTTCGATCCTCAGCGCTCTGACTCTGCTCTTCTACCACACTTATGTGTCACTGATACTTGGTAGGAAAACACAAAAGCATCATGCCCCTTTTCTGTAGATAGCATAGAACTGACACATTTACTGCACCATTGTCGTCTGGCACCTGAACTCTGTTATCCTGTGTTTCATCAGGAACTGGCGAGGGGAACCTGGTGGAGGCTGAAGCTCTACTGGAGCCCTACAAGCAGAAATACCCCAAAGTGAGTCAACTACACAGCCAACGATTCAGTCTCACGATTCCTACAGAACTAACTCTGAAAGTTAGAACTGAAAAGTTATTGGCAGATGAAATACTTTAAATTGTGAAACTGAAACATACATTGTGTTTTTGTTGTTGTGTGTCTTTCTCTCAGGGCTCCATCATTCTTTTCTACTCTGCTCGCATCGCCACGCTGCGAGGAAACTTTGAGAAGGTCTGAAACACATGTTTACTTCTATCTTTGAGGACCCTCATTAACATGATGTATTCCCTCGCCCTCAGTCAAACCATAACTAAAGCATAGAGGGGTTCCGTGTAACAAGTCGCGTATGTGAATCACTTTTTAATTGGCCACTTGTAAGCTAAGGATTGAACTTGCCTGCAGTCTGAACAAAGCCGACGACAGAGCAAAGTTAAGACCAAACACAAAGAAGTGAAATTGTATGCATCATATTTTGTGTCTCGCAGGCCCGGGCGATGTACGAGGAGTGTATCAGCAGCCAGCAGGAGTGGAAACAGATCCACCACCTGTGTTACTGGGAGCTGATGTGGACTCACTCCTACCAGCAGGAGTGGCAGCAGGCGTACCGCTACGCTGACCTGCTGTGCAAAGAGAGCCGCTGGTCCAAGGTGAACACACACTTCTATCTGAGGATTCATGAAGTAAATGGTTCATGAGACTTTCTGGTTGTCTTTGTTTGTAAAGACACTTCATAATCTTTGGTTTCAACCCTCTCCAAGGCCATCTATGTGTACCAGAAGGCAGCCATCCTCAGTATGATGTCAGAGGAGGAAGTGAAGAGGACGGGCGAGGACATCGTGGAGCTCTTCAGGTGAGGCTCAATAAAACATTTACAATGACGCAGCGAAACAAAATGTCTCAGGGAAACACACTGTGGAATGTCAAACATTTGAGGGTGTGGCCTGTAACTAGACTTCACTTGTTTTGTTGTTGCGTGTTTGTACGAGTCGTGCTGAACAAATAAAGTTGAGCTGAGTTTGTGTATTTGTGTGTCGGTGTGTGTTCAGGCAGGTGGAGGGGCTGAAACAGCGCCTGGCAGGGAAGTCGATCCCAACGGAGAAATTTGCAGTGAGGAAGTCCAGACGCTACAAAGCTGCTAGCCCCGTCCCTCTGGTCATCCCTGCACTGGTACACCCACACTTCACTTGGTTCAGTCTCTTGAAGAAGTCGTTAAGGACACGTGTGAGCTCTGAGTTTCTACTCTGAAGTAAACACTGATGAAGTTTCCTCTCTCTGTAGGAGATGATGTATGTTTGGAACGGTTTTACCATCGTCGGTAAGCGAGCCGACAGCACCGAGTCCCTGCTGGTTACCATAGAGACGGCTGAGGAGCAGCTTCGTAATGACTCCAGTAAGTTAAATACTGATCTGAGAGAGTACAAGGGGTTCCACAGGGAGTTATACTTGGCCCACCTCAGTTTATACTGCATATTAACGACTTACCAGAGTCATGTGTTGCAGCAGGTCTTCAGATGTTTGCAGATGATGCTCTTCTATCCATAGTAGAAACATCTGAACACTCTTCTATGGAATGGACACTGTGTTCAACAAGTCACAAGAGTTAAACGTCTGTTCAACACACAGTCGAGGTAAAACGACTCTCTCACTCTGTTTCATTCAGGCCCATCAGAGTTTCACCCTGACGACAGCTGTCTGGTCCAGATGTTGAAGGGACTCTGTCTGAAACACCTGGGCCGGTTACTGCAGGCTGAGCTCTGCTTCACACAGGTCCTGTCCAGGTAACACACACACACATGCACAGACTGACAGGTGTGTGTGCACACACTGCAGTGTTGCTGATTAGCTTCTGAAGGTGTGAGAGAGATAAGATAAATGCTGCTATCTGTGTGTTTGTGTGCTTCCAGTGAGAGTCGTATCAGATACGATCACTACCTGATCCCCTTCACTCTCTATGAGCTGGGTCTGCTGTACAAACAACAGGGAGACTTCACCAAGGCCACCACTTACATCGAAAACGCCAAGTGAGTTCTCTCTATACAGATATGTATGACTGCACCGCCAAATAAACCCAGTACACCTCTGTATTACTTGTTAGAACCAGCTTCAAACACTGCTGTATTCTATATATACATCTATATGTTCCTCTGCAGTCAGGTTGATCAACAGGAGGGAAGATAAATCCACTTTTTAATCCCGAAAGTCAGAAAGTAATCTGAGCTCTCCTCCCGTCGGTCAACAGCTCCAGGTGTTTGTTCCTCCAGAGGGTCTGGATCTGTAGCCAGATGTTGTGACGCCATCCACAGCGTTTCTATGCATTTGTTTAAGATTCAGACGGATGTGTTGTGTTCTTCATCAGGATGAACTACAAGGACTACTCCATGGAGTCCAGACTGCACTTCAGGATCCATGCAGCCCTCAACAGCCTGAAAGGATCACCTGTTGGCACCCCATAATGCTCCACGACGACTCCCCCTGCAGCTGGAAACAACAGTGTACACAACATGAATCCAGGGATTCTCCTCACATTTCAGCTGAACGATCCGCCCTTTAATGGAGAACTTAGGTGTGTCTGGGTTTGATCACACGTCCACCAGGACTGTCTTTATCTTCATTGCTAGAAACCTTGTACTTTTATTTTTATTTTTGCCTTATTTATTTTTCACTCGTGTGGACGGATGAGATTATTTAACCTCGCACCTCTTCTCAAACAGACTCGGGCTTCCTGTCAGAGACTTTACTGCTCGACGCAGAGCCATGGTTCAATGCCAAATGTCAATTTAATCAACACGCCACCGGTTCATGACTCCCGGGGCTCGTTCACTCAGAGGCGTTCTGCACTGGAGACACTTTAAATATCGACTTCAGGGGGAGTGCTGCAACTTTTTATGATATAAAAGCACAAGGTATGAAAAGGTTAAAGCCTTCTGATGCAGCACGGATCGCCTGGTCAACCAGCAGGTGATCGATCGATGTCTCGTTGTGGTTGGTCAACGCTCCGTCTGAACGAGCCCTGAAGTCCAAACGGTACTGTTCTAAAAACAATCATAGCCTTAAATTTAAGTTACAACGCAACGCAACACCTTTTGTAAATGTTCCTGACAGAATCATAAACACTGACAGACTTTAACCTGAGTGTGTGTCGTCATACGGTGTTGATGCTCTACATCGTCTTTACTTTGCCTTTTTTGATTTTCCTAATAACGCGTCACGCCACACGTGCGCACCGACGTGCACACGCAAATCACAGCCTTCTCACCGACCGTGGCTTATACAACCACACACATACACAACATAATACACACAACACACTCATTCCAAGCTCGCACATTCTGGGCAATACGCACACCGAGAGGAAAAAAAACACACAAAGACGGCTGTAAACGCACATTTAGCAGCAATACACAAGAACCTGTGCTGTCGGTCAGTGTGTGTCCACGTTTAACAGTCTGTCGTCGAACCGTCGTGTCTCAGAGGCAGAGCAGCTTGTGAGAACGTCCACATGATATCATGATGTCATGGAGTAACACTACACTACCCACAATCCTAAAGCTTAACGGCGATCTTTTTGATCGCACCCGCGAAAATCACGTCGACTCGTGAGTTACTGCTGCCGCCATCAGATCGTCCTCGATACGTTCACTTCAGGAGACCGCAGTTTCCTTTGGATGTAAAATTCACTTGCGCTGGTCAAGACAGTCGTTGATCGTCGAGCTCCGTGTGAGAGTCAGGATAAGAAATTATGTTTTGTTCCAGTCCAATCATGTTCAGGGATTGCAAAGCTAAATAAGAGGGGTACTTTTATTAAGGCCTGGTAAACTCAGATACTTAGTTAGCTTGGAAACTACTGTTTGATTCGCGCTAAATGCTAACCCCAAAAGTTCATATTCACTGAATCCACTGAAAATAATTGATTTCTCTCAATTGAAGTTGTGTTCAAGCCTCTTTCTGCTCGTGCTTTTGGTTTTCGCGCCCTCATTTGTTTCTTCCTTTCCAAGAATCAAACCGCAGAAGCTTTCACCTGCTTCGACTCAACACCTGTTCTGAACAAAGAGCTCCAGTTAAACATGACCGAGCCAAAGAAAGGTGCTTCTTTATTGGCTAGAAGATATTTATTTCTGCACACAGCGCAGCTCTGCCTCTAACTACACTCGCTCCACGTGTACTATACCTGTTTTTAGAGAAAAGAGTGAAAAGAGAGAAGATTTAGATTCATCTCAGAAGTCGTTGTTCTGTTCGAGCTGCTAACGTCACGACTGTTGTAGACGTATGACTTTGGCTAAGATCCAGGGTAGACGGCCGGTTTATCTTTCTGTCATGTTCTTGTTTCTATTATACACTTGAATTATGTAGATCAACAATATATATGAAGTGAAGTTTAATTTATAAGCTGATTTATATAAAAACAAGCACAATCTCCAGTCACCACCATGATTTAACCACCAACACGTGGTTACACTCAATATTAACTCCACACATCAGATATAACTGCTAGCATTGATTTGAAGCAGAGTTAGCTTAACTGCATCTTTGCTTCCATTTCAAACATCGGGATGAAGGACGCACTTTTCCTGGAGTCTTGTCAGACTTGAATAAATACGACCGTGGTAACAATTAGCCTTCTCCCAATAATGAATGTATCAACCTGAAGACCAAATTACGTGTGTGTCTTGTTGTCTTTTGTCTGTTCGTGTGTAACTTGTGCCTGTTCAGACTTCGGGTGTAATTTCCGTTGTGTGTTCGCGTGTGTGATATAAAACTTCTTTACTTCTGAACAACCTGATTCGCCAAGCGCAGTAAATATTCAGGAGCTTGTTGGTAGAGTCAATAATAGTTTTACACAAAAGACCAGAGTCCTCTATGTAAAAGAGTTGTGGCAATAAGTAATTAATATGAGTCCAAGTAGTGCCCAAATAGTACGATCAACTGCTAATGCTAGGAAAAACTGCCAGCGGAGTTTTTAGCAAATGTTTTTGCTTTGGGAAGAAACAATTTAACTTGTTGAATAAAATGGTTTGCATCCATTGTTATTAATAAGTTATTGAGTTAAAGTTTGGAGGTTTAGTGTCACACTCCTAGCTAAATGCCAGCAGCGTTAGCATGTTGCCTGTCATCACTTACCATAAAATGCTAATATATTGTGCTTGCTAGCATAAAGATATTTTAAATAGCGTTAAATCCCATTTTTAGCATTATTGCCCATTTTCAATTAAAGGTTTTGGCTGATGCTAGTTTCTGCTCTAAGTCCGCTGTAATATGATTAACAAAGTGTTTTATCATTTTATTTAATGTAATTTACCATCAAACCTCTCACTCAGTGCTAAAGTGTTAGCATGTTGCCTCTCATCATTTATCATAATATGCCAATATATTGTGCTTGCTAGCAGAGAATATTCTAAAATATTAGCATTATTGCTTGACATAGTTTATACTTGTGTGCAAAATGCTAGCTACAGTTTGTACGCTCACATACAAACATGTGTATGAAAATATAAAATAAGGAATATAACATTAGAGCCCATTTCTGTAGTCCCTCCAACTGCTAATGCTAATAAACTGCTTTTTGACTAATAATGCTAGTTTTGCTAACAGAAGAACAAAATCTAACTCAGAGAATATTATAATATAATCAGTTTGGTGTTATATGACTTAGTTACCAACGCTGTGTGTTTTAGCATCGCTAGCTTAATGCTACAGAGTTAGCATGTTGCCTGTTATCGCCTATCATCATATGCTAATATATTGTGCTTGATAGCATAAAAAAATTAATATTAAGACATACAAATATAAACACTGATTAAGTAGAGTCATGATTTATGAAATGTGTTAAAAATCTTTTTTTTCGTCGGTGATATTGATCATCTGGGATTTGTCTTTCAAAACACTATTTTAGCCAGAGGTGACAATCAATCAATCTCACTGGAAAGAATAAAAATGATGGATGTTTCAGGTTTCATGTACGGTGATCTACAGGAAACGAGTGATTCACAGCGTTTCATTGTCACAACCTTTTTTTTATAGAAGGCTTTGGTTCATGTGTCACCACGTTGTTCATGTCAGTGCCTCTGTGTCTCTGTGTTCAACTGTAATCCTGAACAGGGTTTTCTCTAGGATTTGCATCGCATGTTATTCTACATCATGTTTCATTTTCTTTGTCTAATGTGAGACGTGACTGTATGTGATTTACGGCAGTAGGCGGTGCGACCCGATATTACCGGCTTTACGGTTACAGAAGTTGATCCACGTCGTGCAATAAAATGAAAACAGAAGAATAATCGTTGATTTTGAGTGACGTGTTGTTTTCTGTTATTACTGCTGTTCTTACGTCTGTGTGCCTCTTTGTGTGTCAGACTTCGACCTTTAGTTGTCTCTTAATTATTTGGCCTTATGTTTATTCTAAATGTCTTAAGAAGGTTATGTAGTGTAGTTTACATAATTTTAAAGCAATGATCCGGGATTTGCAGAGTTTTATTACATAATGATCATCACAAACAATAACTTCCTCTGATTCTGTGTTCGTATTCTGTATGCCGCTGATGACTAAACAAGAATAATATTTACCAGAAAAACACAGTGAATGGATACAAATGGTTGTCTTGATTGTCGCTTTAAAAACACAGCACTCCAGCTAATGTTATAGCCTTCGTATAATCAGTACAGTCAAAACAGGAACTGCCTGACAAACTACCAGAATATTTTCTGAAATGAGATCATTGTGAAAAACCACATTAGCAGCACAACTGTTAGCTAATTTGACAGAAACTGATTGTTTCAACCACTAAACTTAGATGTTAGCAAGCTTGAGCCAATTTGTTTGGGTTGATAAATGGAAAAGCTCAACCTAACTTCATTAGCCATGAGACTGAAATGTGAGCTACCGTAAGCTAAAACATGGTAGCAAACCTAAACCATACCAGCCAAACTGTTTTAGCAACTAAAAGCTAATGTTGGCTAACCTGGGCCAACTAGTATTAACCGCTAAAGAGAAGAGCTGACTTTAGCCATGAAACTGAAATGTTAGCTAACTTGAGACAAAGAAAAACATTAGTAAATTTAAACCAAATCTTTCTTATATGCTAAACATTAGCTAAAGAATCACGAACTAACCTGAGTTCAAACCACTTTAGCAGCAAAACTGTTAGGGCAAAACAATTAGCCAACCAAATGTGACACTAAAATAATAGCTAATCTGAAAAGGGTTAGCCATTGTTTTAGCCAGAAAGTTGAAATGTTAGCTTGCTTGAACTAATGTGTTTTAATTGCTAGCTCACCTAGATTTTATTAGCTATGAAACTGAAATGTTAGCTAACCTTAACCAATCTGTTTTAGATGTTAAACTAAACCAAACTGGTTAAGGCATTCCAGTTACCATTAGCAGTAAACTCAATTATTATGCTAAACTGAACTTTAAGCTAACGTTAACAAGTGTTTGACTGTTGAATTAAACTGATGATAAAAAGGTTTCTTGTTGTGTGCATTATGTATTAATGTATATATATATTATTACTCTGTGTGAAAGTGCAATACATTTTGAAAGCCATAATTCTTTTGCTAGTTGCCTTTATACACTCAAGGACACAACAGCTTCTTCCTTCCTTCGTACTAAACATGCTGGAGGCGCTCGACATGTTGTATAATCCTTTTGTCTAGACTTGAAACAAGATTTGAAACAATGTGCACAAGTTATACGGATCTATCCGATCTGACCTCGAGCTAGCTCGGGCTCTGAAGCTACACTCATTTCACTGCTAGCGCAGGACAAAGAGACGCCTGACTCTGACTCGTCAGTCGATCAGTGTTCCATAATTGTTCCATCACGTTCTGATCTGATCGTTCTGAGAACTCTGTTGTTGGTTAACAGTGTGATTAAATGTCTGTCAGACTTCTGTGTCGCAACTGATTTCAAGAACTGGCTTGTAGCAGCTAATGCTAACAAAGTACCACCATGTTTTTTGTCTGGATTCAAGCAGAAACGTGTCCCAAGTATAAAAGTTTGTTTTACATCTGTCAATGAAAACTTGTCACATCTGATCAATAATGGTTCTGATTTGTTAACATCACAGTCTGTGACTGGTCTGTCAGCCTGAAGTCTCTCTGCTGATCTTTGTCTGTTTCAAACTCAGAACCAAATAAACGTACCTGATCTTAAACTCGACACATTTCGTCCATGTTGATTCAAATCTTTGGGAACGATTCGGCCTGAACGTGACGACAAAGCATTGAGTCATCGGCGGCCTCGGAGGAGAACACGAGCTCTGTTGACTCAGAGTCGAACATTAACTCGTACAAATATTTGTAATTGTGTCAAATTCATGAATTCCATTTTGTGTTATTGTAGTCGGGTGATTTAACCCTTTAAACACAAATGTACATATTTTATAATATTGTGGACCATTGATGAGTTTTTGAAGCTCCAACATGTTAAGATTCATGTTAATGATTGTTCCTAATTCATTCAAGAGTATTTAAAGTTAAATAAAATACTGTGTGTGTGTGTGTGTGTGTGTGTGTTTGGATGGATTGTTCAACACGGACGGGACAAGCTAATGATTGATCGATGACATCATCAGTGGATATATGAGTCATCAGAACAGTTTCTCCTTTATAAAGAGATTAACTGTTGGTTCTTCAGGACAAAGATCGTTTTCTGTCTCAGACGAGAATAAAGATATTTTCTTCTTCTTCTGCCTTTAAAACGTTTTGGTAAAAAGTCGTATTTTGGCGTTTGTGTGTCAGGATGACGTCTGCCGGAGTTTCTCTTCTCCTGCTGTTTGGTCTGATCTCTTCATCTGTCACGGTAAGTTAAATAGTCTCCTCTACCTACCTTTCTGTATCTTTTAATGTTTTTAATCAGTCTCAAGCCAAATCAGTTCAACCAACGCTGTGATTTCAGCTGATATAAATATAACGCAACCCAGTTCAACAGCACCCGACTACATCGACACTTTAAATTTGTATTTAATTTATAGTTAGTTATTGTTAACAACAACAAAAGGTTTTACATTAAGCAGTCGTAAAGGTTGATAAACATCAGTTGTTACTTTATAATCAGTTTAGATGAACTATGCAGTATTTATTATATATTCACAAAGTATTATAAACATCACTTGAATCACAATTATTTAATAAATGGTTTATAAAACATTGTATTGTAAACAAACACAGCTACATTAATATGTAAGTTAATGTGACGTTGGTGTAAACAAACGCTGATTGGTTCCAGTAGTTTCATCCACATGACTGATGGATTTTTTTGCTCCTCTTTGAGAGATTTCTTGTTTGTTTATTCTCCGACAGGCCGACGAGTTTCTGGGACCTGCTGAGTGTCTTGAGAGGAAGTGAGTTCTCTGCTCTGTGATTGGCTGACTTGTTTGTTTGGGTTTATTTTATTCAGTTGTTTTTTGTCTCGTTGGTTTTTATTTGCTGTTTTGTGTATATATTCTCACCTCGTCCTCTCTTTTTCTTCCTCGTCGTCCAGTTTTACTCGTCAGTCATGTGACCTGGTGTTTTGTCCTCCGTGGCAGTACTGTGTGGACGGACGCTGCTCCTGTAAACCTCCTTACAGCTGTCCGTCAGAGGGCCTGACCCCGGTCTGTGGGCACAACAGCAGGCTGCTCGGCTCCTACTGCAAGGTAACATCACGTAGTGTGGGCTCAATTCATGTGAGGACACAGCCTCTGTACACGAGGACACAGTATCTGTACACAAGGACACAGTCTCTGTACATGAGGACACAGTCTCAGTACATGAGGACACAGTCTCTGTACATGAGGACACAGTCTGTACATGAGGACACAGTCTGTACATGAGGACACAGTATCAGTACATGAGGACAGAGTATCTGTACATGAGGACACAGTCTTTACATGAGGACACAGCCTCTCTACATGAGGACACAGTCTCAGTACATGAGGACACAGCCTGTACATGAGGACACAGTCTGTACACGAGGACACAGTATCAGTACATGAGGACACAGTATCAGTACATGAGGACACAGTCTGTACATGAGGACACAGTCTGTACATGAGGACACAGCCTCTGTACATGAGGACACAGTCTCTGTACATGAGGACACACTATATATACATGAGGACACAGCCTCTGTACATGAGGACACAGTATCTGTACATGAGGACACAGTCTATACACATGAGGACACAGTATCTACATGAGGACACAGTATCTGTACATGAGGACACAGTCTCAGTACATGAGGACACAGTCTCTGTACATGAGGACACAGTCTGTACATGAGGACACAGTCTCTGTACATGAGGACACACTATATATACATGAGGACACAGCCTCTGTACATGAGGACACAGTATCTGTACATGAGGACACAGTATCTACATGAGGACACAGTATCAGTACATGAGGACACAGTCTCAGTACATGAGGACACAGTCTCTGTACATGAGGACACAGTATCAGTACATGAGGACACAGTATCAGTACATGAGGACACAGTCTCTACACATGAGGACACAGTCTCTACATGAGGACACAGTATCAGTACATGAGGACACAGACTCTGTAAACATGAGGACACAGTATCTGTACATGAGGACACAGTCTGTACATGAGGACACAGCCTCTGTACATGAGGACACAGCCTCTGTACATGAGGACACAGCCTCTGTACATGAGGACACAGCCTCTGTACACGAGGACACAGCCTCTGTACACGAGGACACAGTCTCTGTACATGAGGACACAGTCTCTGTACATGAGGACACAACGTCTGTACATGAGGACACAGCCTCTGTACATGCGGATCTTGTTCTACCACCTGATCCACTCTGGACCTGACAGGTTGCAGCAGAAATGCTTCCTGTCTTCCTGTTTCTTCATGGATGTTCTGTGTTCCAGGCGATGGCCTTTTCCTGTCGGACCAACAAACCCATCATGTCTCACTTTGGTGACACCTGCACAGGTTCGTTCTCAAAGACAAACACACTGATGATGTCATCACGGCGCCTCGTCACATCTTCATCTTTCTCTCGCTTCAGCCGATCAGCCGAAGTTCAGAGGCTCCATAGACGAAGGCACAGGAGTGGTCCGGCTCTTCGTGCCCGGCACCGGGAGCTCTGGAGGAGGCCTGGAGGAGTTACTGGTGTGTCAGGAGCTGTGGGACATGGCTGCTGCTAACGTGGCCTGCAGGGCGGAGGGACACCACCTGTGAGAGGAGACACTTGAACATGTCAGGACGCTGTGTGAAACTATAGATCTGTCTTTAACGCTGTGATTATCATTGTGTGTCCAGCGGCGCAGCGTCTACGGGAACCACGTCGTACGTCTTCCTGAAGAGCGTCCACAAGGACCAGCAGCTGCCGAGCAGATGTGTGAGCGTCCGTTGCCAAGGTTACGAGAACTCCCTGGCAGAGTGTGTGATCTACAACAAGAGGGGCGTCGCCCACAGGGACGTCGCTACGGCAACCTGCATACAGCCACCAGGTGAGTGACTAAAGTCCACTTTGTTCAGTTTGATTCAACTCTGTCATCAGTGCTGATCTGTGTGTGTGTATGTGTGTGTGTGTGTGTGTGTGTGTGTGTTCAGACGAGCGGTGTGAGTTCAGGTGTGTCAACAGGAAGTGTGTGTCTCTCAGTCAGACGTGTGACGGTGTTGACGACTGCGGCGACCGCAGTGATGAGATGTGCTGCAAGAGTAAGATGGAGACACAGCAGCACCAGACTCCCTTAACAAATGTGGTGATTTTAAGAGTTGTTGAGTTAAAACAAACTTTCTAACGTAGTGAAACTGTGTCTCTGACAGATTCTAACTGGTTGTGTCCTTGTTGTAAATTCAGCATTAAATCAGAAGCTGAAGTTGTTTGTCTCCTTGTACAAAGTGTCAGTTTGTGGCAGCATGTCTGTACCAGCCTGTCTGCTTCTGTGTCTAAAGTGCTAAAGTCTTACCTGCCAACACTGATCAGCTGTTTGAACACACTGTTCACACTGATGTCACCATTTACACTCCATTTATGAAAGAAGAAACATGTTATTGATCTAAACATGTCACATGTTACAAAGACACTAAACAGGAACAATATAGGCTCCTTCTTTGTCCCCGTGGAGAAAGTCCCCAGACTCCCTTAACAAATGTGTCAGTTTAGTGAGTTGTTGAGTTGGAGACACTTTATAAACTCTGTGAAACTCTGTCTCTGACTCATTCTGCATTATTTGTTCCTTCTTGTAAATTCAGCAAATGTTCTACATAAATTCTATGAATCTAATCCAGGCTGGATGAGTTTGAACCTCCCTCCCTTGTGTGTTTGTCAGAGTGCAGGAACGGAGCTTTCCGCTGCAGCTCAGGTGTGTGTTTGCATAAAGAAGCTGTCGGCGACGGACAGATGGACTGTCTGGACGGAGAGGACGAGTCCAAGACACACAGACGTATGTCACAGTGGTTTTCATTTTGAATTTCTAACACTTAAATTAAAAGCATATTACAGGCTCCATTCAAACGGTACCTACGTCTCTGCACTAGAGGGCAGTGTGGAGCAGCAGAGGGAAAACAAACTGAGATTTTAAAGTTCTCAGAAACTACGGAAGAGGATTAGGGACACTTTTTTCTCCCAGGATTCTTACTGTAACCTCCGAATTAATGTGTTTCTATCTTCCCGACAGAACCGGAGACGTCACTTCCTGTTCTCACCGTCACAGGTAACCAACGCTTCTTGTTGCTATGGTAACATGGTTCCTGCTTCAATAACGACAATGATTATATTTCTTTTGTTTCTTCTTTTTCAGAGTACATCTCTCCTAAAAATGGTACGTAGTTCACACCAGTTTTAAATGTGATGGTATGTTTTGTGGAAACAGTAAACCAGTAGAAACAGTATTTATTTAGCACCTTTCACAGGTGAAGTGCTTTATAGAAGGAAACAAATGTATGTAGATATATTTATTACGTGTTAACATAGTTGTTATACATCAGTTGTTTGCAGGTTGTGAGAAATTGATTATGAAGATGATTCAGATCTGAAAAAACTGAAAAATAGTTTAGTTATATTTGCGATTAGAGGCTTTCTCTTGGTAACCGAACTTACACTGGTGTCAATTGTTATAATAGTCGGACTTTTTGTATTTTAAATGGTGTTTTTGTGTAGAAACGTGGGCCGCCAGAGAGCAGATGGAGTCCAAGCTGAAATGTGGGATTCCTAAAACAATCGAAGAGATTTATGAGGATGAGGATGTGCGAGTAAGAGGAAGAGGAGGCCGCGTCAAGAGAGTGGTGGGAGGACTGCCGACAAGACCGGTCAGTCCATCTGTCTTCTGTTGTCGTCATTACATCATCACACGCTAACGATTAGACCAGCAGACAGTAGACTGCAGCTGTCTTCTGTCCACATCTGGCCAGAACCCTGTGTTCACAGTGAAGTTCTGTTCTGTGTGCAGACTCAGGTCCAGTGGCAGGTTGCTATCGAGAAGGACAGAAGGTTTCTCTGTGGAGGAGCGTATATCGGAGGCTGCTGGGTAATCACTGCCGCTCACTGCATGAGGTAGGACGCGTCAAGCATCCTGTTGTAGAGCCTTCATAATCAACTAATGGTTCCACTGAGATGATTTCTCTTTGGGTTCACACTTATATGCATCTCATATGTTTAGAAGGCCAAATAGTTAATCTGCTGGTCGGGAACATATTTGACAAATGAAATAATTGTTAGTTGCAGCCATAATTGGATTTAGGTTTTACAGTATAAATAAATGGGTTGTGATTCTCTTTTTCGGAGGGTGCGTAAAACAAAACACCCAGCTGTGGGACTGACACGGATCGTGAACAGTAGTTTCCCCAGAAAATACACCGACCCCTTTGGCTGCCGCAGCTGCAGTGTGTCTTCATGGACTAGCAGAACGGAACCTCCTCTGCCCAACGAGCCCAGAAACACTGTGGCAGCCAAAAGCAGTTCAGGAGGACGACTGACCCTGAAAGGAGCAGCAGAAGACCGGGAGAGTGACCAAAGAGGTCTGTGTACTTACTGGGGAAACTACAGCTCATGAACCGCTGCATCAGAACCGCAAGCAATGTACCAGTGAGGTGTTGAGCACGATCAGGGTCGACTCAAAGTGAGACAACTTGTGTCCCTGACCCTGATTGGTCGGAAGCTGGAGAGACACGAAGTGCAAAAGCCTACAGTTTGACGGTTGACAGTAAAAGTCATTGACAGTAACAGTGTCTTGTGTCTCATACGTCTCTCGTCTTCTCTTCCAGGGCAGACGGAGCTTCTGGTCAAGCCAGCCAAAGGTGATTATTTCTCTATTTCACTAATGAGCTGTTTAATTAGTCTTTTGTTGAAGTCTGCTTTCTCTCTCACACACACAAACACTGATTGTCATAGTTTCTCTCCTGCAGGCTGAACCTCGCTGCGTTGAGAGTGAAGTTTTCTCTCTGGAAAAGGAGCAGAGTTCAGGCCTCAACAGATATAGCTTTTGTTCAGGGCGTCCACATCCACCCTCGGTATGCACACCACAGGTCTTTGAGAGCAGTAGTCTAAACCTGTAACACTGTGACCAATGAAATAACACTGGAACAAAGCGTCCGTCTATAAAGTCTCAATCACCCCCTCGCTCAAATAAAGGTTCGACAGCAGCAATGGTGAGAATGACATCGCCCTGGTGCAGCTGATGAAACTCCCGTACTCAGAGGAATGTCTGCCGGACAATCCTGCGATCACCCCGATCTGCGTTCCCTGGACCTCCAGACTCTTCCAACCCAACCACACCTGCAGCATCTCTGGATGGGGACGCACATCAGGTACGACTACTAATGTGGTTAGTAGAAGGTAAAGTTTGCTACAAAGTTTGTTAATTTATCGCAATGGCGTACTGTCAGACGTGAACGACCTCGTCCTGAGCCGATAGCATCGTAGATAATCAAACTCAGGCCACCTTGTACATGATGTATCTGGCCACATGGGAACTTGTGGTCCACTTCAGGATTAGTTGTGTGTGTCGCTGGACTCCTTCTCTTTGCCAGACTCGGTCCATGGTCGTACCGCAAGATAAAGAATGGCTCGTCAGAAGTCAAGAGACGATTTTTAATACTCTGAGATTCAATTTACACAAAATATAAACCTATTTTCTTTCTTCAGGCTCAACAACAGAATTAGCCTCGGGGCAGAACCACAGCCACACAGGATTCTTGTAGTTTTTGTCAGGATGACAGAGGAGGTTGAGTTACATGTTTGGAAGGCACAAAAGGACCCAACTGGTTCGGCAGCATGTCTGCTGATACACTATCATTAACATATTGAGTTTCTTGATTGTCTTCATGCTTGTAACTCACTCACGCAGCTCAGTGAACAGATGCATGGTGCAGCACAGAGTGTGTCTTCTCATGTTATCACTAAAGTTACTACGACAGGATCGGCCACTCGGCACAAGACCAGCGAAGGGTGACACTCTGGAAGGTTGCAACAACAAATATTTTTTGAAATCACCTGGAGGAGAGCTAGTCAGCTGTCAGCAACTGTTCAGTCATCAGTTTTAAAAGTATCCTGTCATGAATTTATTATAAATTGTAGTAACAGAAAACTAATAGTGGCCTGGTTCTTTATTTGAAACATGTTAAGACTCAGGTTTTATTTGCAGTTTTCTGTTTGATTCCAGAAACTGTTCCATCAAAATGTCATCTGTCTTCTGCTCATGTTGGTTGTATAGACCATGTGATACCTTGCTGTACACAATATTTACTGTTCTGATATCCTGATACTGATGACCAACCTCTCTGTAGATGGCAGACTACCTCAGTACCTTCAGTGGGTCAATGTATCCCTCATTGAAGACTGTCAGAGATTTTACAAAGACACCTTTAAACCCGGCATGATCTGTGCAGGTAGGCATGCTCGCATCTTAATGTCTTGATGTTTATTGTGTTTCTGTAGAGAGTCCATTTGAGGTTGAGGTGTTTATCATGTGTGCAGGTGATCTGGAGAGTGGAGTGGACTCCTGTCAGGGGGACAGTGGAGGTCCTCTGGTTTGTAAGGATGAACTCGGTGTTTCTTACCTGTGGGGCATCGTCAGCTGGGGACGAAGGTGTGGTGAGCCGGGAGCTCCTGGAGTTTACACGCAGGTAAAACATTTACCAGCAGATTACTTGTTTATTCTGAGGCTGGTATGATTATTTACTTTAAGGTATCCGCTGAAGAGACCGAGATCTACGAAAGCAGAAATCTAGAAATCTAATGCAGAGATTACTATGATATTTACTTCCCAGATGATGAACCCTTTTACTCGGGACGATCCATGAGCTTTCCTCGAGCTTCATCCTCAGACAAAATGTCAGTTTAGCATCAAAATGACTCATAGCACCGTTAGCTTTGAGATTTGTCATCATGTAGGCTGATTTTATCAGCATGGGATGGCAATTTTGGTCGGTCTATCGACATTCGTATTCAGAAGATGAACCCTGATCACTTCTGTGTTCTTCTCCACTGACAGGGAGGTTGACATTTTTGGTTTCAAGCAGAATATCTCAACAAATATCAGATGGAATCACGAATTCATGTCCCCCCCAGGATGAATTGTGACTTCTTTATACTTTAGGGTGTAGTGAATCATAAAGACTGAAAGTAAGCCCGTCGATAATAACACTGTTTTTATGTCTCTCTCTCTTTCAGGTTGCTCATTTCTTTGAGTGGATCAGACATCACACTGGCTGGTCTGCTGTGACTAAGTTTAACTCCTGACGAGATTCTCAATCAACCACCACATCAGTATTGAACTAATATTTGACCTCGTCTACAGCTGAAACTGTAATTCTAGATGTCTTTATTTTCACTGAGTTATATATTTGTATTAAAAAGTAAAACGTTAAAAAAAGAAATGTAAATTTATTACTGAGTTGATTCTTGTTGTAACTGTTAGCAGTATTCATAGAACAGTTGGAACAAACCAACAATGTCATCAGACAATGTGGACAAACACATGGACACAAACACAGTCAGCAGCTCAAACTGATTGATCGTATTGATCATGTGTGTAGCTGGTAGGTTTGCATTGTGTTTGTGGTTGTGTGTAACGTACTAAAGCTCCGGCTGAGACGTCTGCTTGACTCACAGATAAGGACACAGTGATTTTGTAATACTCTTTTATTGATACAATGTTGGACATTAGCTTATTTGTTCTTCCATCCATCTATTTATTCTGCCCAGGGTCATCTGTCCCAGCACACACAAGTGATTTCCCGGCAGAAGTGTTGACTTGTCATATTAGTCATTGTGTTCATATTTTGTAAAAGGACCTGTGTTTTAAAACGATAAATAAATTGAACCTTGAAGCTGAATAGATTTGTGCCATGACTGATTTTATATTCACACCTGTTTTTCCTGCTGTGACAAAACTCTTTCTGAAAGGCAACGAACTCCCCCTGACCGGGTTCAAACCACGACCTTCAGCACTGTGCCGTCGTCCGGCCTAGATATTTGTGTTTGTGTGGTTACCGGAATCTGGCTTTTCCCACATGTACCTACACCCCCGCCTACCCGGACTCATCGGTGACCACAGTGCATGATGCTGTGTGTGTGTGTGTGTGTGTGTGTGTGTGTGTGTGTGTGTGTGTGTGTGTGTGTGTGTGTGTGTGTGTTTGTGTGTGAGCGTCCACATTGACAGGACAAGCTAATCATTTATGGATGTCATCATCAGTGGACAGATATCAGCCAGTCTGTCCCCGTCAGTCAGAGTAACTGTCTCTCTGGCTGCAGCTGTTCAAAAGTTATTTTATTGTCGAGTCAGAGTCATTTTGTCTTCCCTCAACCGGTAACGGCTTTTTAAACGCACAATAGGAAAAGAGGAAAACCTTTATTGGAGAAGCCGAGCTGAACTGTTGGCATTTGTCAGGATGCGACCAGCAGGAGTTTCTCTTTTCTTGCTGTTTCTTCTCATTGTTTACTCTGAAACGGTGAGTTAATTCTTTTTGTCTTCAGAGTTAAAAAACATTTTTGCACTTTTTTCTGTGTTTTTATCTCCTGTATTGAGTAGGACGTCCCACCATGTACTTCTGTTCTGCAGGACAAAGGTCATATGTAGAATAGTGTTGTGTTGCATTGTTAAATTTTAGCTCTGCTGTTAAATGTATTAAGCATTTTGTGTTCCAGAATATAGAATGTATAGCTCTAACTATGATGGGGTATACTTGGTGTGACGGCGTTCTAAACCTGCCAACATGCTCTTTCTCCCATTCATCTCCTGTCTCAAATATAAGTTGACCAAAATACTAACAATACAATTTGCAAGTGAGTTATTTAGATCCAATAAGTTGGGGAATAGAACTGGCCTGGGAGTCTGGACTCAGGGAAACTCAGACTCACTTTAGCTCTGCATAATCAAACAGTTCCCTCATTCATTGCAACAGGAGTTCATTGCACCCCAAAACAAAAACATTTTCTAATTGATTTTAATCATCCATTTACATAATTTAGTTTTTATGAGTAGCGAAAAGGAATGCAGCCATCATTTCATTGCATAGCCCTGTGTTATATACTGATAAATACACTGAATCTTAAGCTTGAACATCCCTCATAATAGATTAAAACCACCGTGCTGTTTTGATGTTTCATTGACTTTGTTTTAACTCAGGGCTCAACTCAGTGTTAGGTCAGATATGTAACAGTGGGCCGACTCAAATAAACACTGGGGACAACACAGGAGCGACGTCATTTTGGTTTTGTTGGCAGCGACAACTCAAACAGCAGCAATGAGTTAAACTTGCAGGAAATAACAGTCTAGACATTAAGAAGTCAAAACACGGATTCATTTATTTCCAGAGCATTGGGTCACAGGACCATCATGTGCATAGAACTTTGACAAGAGACTGCCAGTGCTACAAATGATGAGCTTAACCATGTTCTGTTCTGTCCTGTTTTTTTTTTTTTTTTTTAACTCTTCGGCATTGTAACTAATTCAAACTTGTGTGACACAATGAACAAATGAAATCAATGTGATAACACTTACTTTTTGTTGTTGACTGTATTTCATTGTAATGGCCAGGTGGAACAAAGGTTAACAACTGACAACCTCGAGCCACAGGTAACTGAAACTTACATGACACCGTCAATAAATAACATTAAATGTGTCAATCCTATAGATTATTAAAAGAACCATCCAATCATTGATATAATTAAGAAAGTCCTGAAATGACTGTAAATCCCCCTGGTTATTTGGTTTTACCCCAGTTTGTTAGACACTTCACAAGAAATTAATGCATTGAGTTTCTAATTGAAACTTAAACGACACAATAAGTTAGTAAATGTTTCAATTGAAATGTCGTATTTATTATTCTGTCATGAAGTCATTTATAAAAACGACTGCTGAATTTAGGAAGCAAGAAGTACAACAATGTATATAAAGATGTGTATCATCTGCATAGAACGTCAGCTGGAGACAGCCAGAGCTGTAGATGATGTGCATAACAATGTTCTGTTCTATCCTCTTTTATTGATTTTTAACTCTTTGGTGTGGTAACTACTTCAAACTTGTGTGACACAATGAACAAATAAAGTCAATGTGATAACACTTACTTTTTGTTATTCACTGTTTAGCATTTTAATGGCCAGGTGGAACAAAAGTTAACAACTGACAACCTCGACTCACAGGTAATTGAAACTTACATGAGACAATAGATTAATAACATTAAATGTGTCAAGTAATACTTTCATTTTGTTATTCCATCAAAGTAATTAGTAATAAGCAACGATTACTAAAGGAGATATAAAGATGTGTATCGTGTGCATAGAACAAGAGACTGCCAGAGTTAGAAATGATGAGCTTAACCATGTTCTGTTATATGTATATTCTGTTCTATAGATTTGTAACATTATTACATTTTAATTGCTCCTTCAGTGGTCAGCTAATAAGGATGGATCATTTACAGACGAGCAGGGAACAGAGCCAAATACCAAACCTTCCAGCCCTCAGGTGACTGATTCAAACCAACATGATGCAATCAAATGTATATGATACAATTAATGAATAACAAAATATATAAAGTTAAGTATAATCTGTCTAAAACTTTTACAGGACATAGCCATAGCTGTGCATGATGTGCATGTTCTGTTCTATCCTGTTCTGTTTATTTGTAGCTGTATTGATGGTAACAAATTCAAACCTACATGACACAATCAATAAATAACAATTAGAATGTGTCAATCCTATAAATCATTAAAACAACTGCTGAAATTAATAAGCAAATCGTATTATGAGAGATGTAAACTTGTGTAATATCTGCATAAAACTTTAATATAAGACGGCCACAGTTAAAGATGATGTGCTTAACTACGTTTTTGTTTTATCCCGTTTTATCTTTTAATAACTTTATTACATTTTAATCACTCCTTCAGCGGCCAGATAATACCGATAGATCATTTCCAAATGCAGAGGAACAAGAGTCCACAGTCAAACCCTCTACCTTTCAGGTAACTAATTTAAACTTACATGACACAATCAATGGATCAGTGATTGTTTCAATTAAAACTTGTATTTTATTTTTCTGTCAAGATATACTTTATCAAAAGAACTAAGATTACTAAAGTACTAAAACAGATATAAAGTTGTTAATCATAGAATTTAACAGGAGACAGCCAGAGTTACAGATGATGAGATGAACCATGTTCATTTCTATCCTCTTCTATTCATTTTTAATCAGGAAACCGAGCCAACAACCCAGCCCACCACCCCTATGGTCAACAGCTCTGCTCCCACAACCCCTGGACCACTTAAGATTGATGAGTTTTTGGGTCCACAGGAGTGTCGGGACAAGAAGTAAGTGTACATCGACTGGCTGGGCTTTTGGCTGTTTCTATGGTCTTTTATGTTTGTATTTCCTTATTTCCCTTTTTGTATTTTCCCTTACATTCTTTTTAACTTACTGTTGCCACTGGTCTTTTTCAGTAACCAACAATTAGGATACCTTGCTCCACATAAACAATGAAACAGGTTTCTGTTCCGTGCAATCTGACAACTAAGATGGTGAAGATGCTACTGTTCATTCCCTGAGCAATAAACTGAATTTCTAACCAACCAGTAGTATCCATTATGGCAACTTTCTTTTTCCCAGTTGACATAGAAACTCTGGTTCTGTTTGTGAGGAGCGGTTAACTTTTGACATGCCACTCAAAGGAGGTTTATTTAAGAGTAGTTGTTTTTAGGGGGTCATGATGAACTACTGACTTTAAACCACTAGGTGGTGGAAAAAATATGGCAACCCCTGTGTTTACTTTGTCATTTTTCTAAGGAACTCAAAAATCAAAATAAGCATAAATAACTTGTCAAGGAGAAAATGCTGCAAAAGGTTTAATGCTGAGAAGTTCCCACCTTAATCAATTGACCCAAAGAAGACGTCCAAGTCTTACAGTCTCTAAAGTTCATGTATTTCCTTTGCTCATCGTAATGATCTGTGTTAGTTATTTGTGTGATCTGTCTTTTCACATTTATCAGGTTTACTCGTGCATCATGTGATCTGGTGTTTTGTCCTCCATGGGAGCGTTGCATTGGAGGCCACTGCTCCTGTAAAACACCCTACCTGTGTCCTGTTGTTGAGAACGGGCTCTCAGTTTGTGGGCGGGACAATAGAATCTACCGCTCTTACTGCCAGGTAACACATGTATGAGGTTGGGTATCGAGAGCGAGTCTTGAATTGGACCCAGTTACAGAAACAGGAATTAGGAATATGTTGTAGATTAATAGTTTTCTGAGCATCTGCAGAAAAAATGTAGGACCTTCTGATTTTAATCTATATCTCCCATCAAAAATCACGACCATTTAATAAATAAATTAATAAAAGACTGAATCTGAAAGAAAACCAAAGAAGTGAGACTTCTAGACCTGGCTGATTTCAATAGCAAAACCTTATCATTAGAGTACAATAGTGAATGTAAATGGTTTGGGATATTAAAAGTGCATCAAGAAGGCATCAGTTTGTTCAAATCTATTTTCTAGGTGATGGCTGTCTCATGTCGGACCAAGAGACCTGTCATGTCCCACTTTGGGGGAAATTGCGGAGGTTCGCTCTCTCAGACACATTCAGTGCCTTGTTTTGTCACTGTGTTATTCCCTCATGTAGTTAATGTTACCTTTATCTCTCTTTTATTACAGATAGTCAACGAAAGTTTAGTAGTTCAATAGACCCAAACACAAGAGTGGTGACGGTCTTCGTTCCTGATGCTAGCCCCAATGGTGGGGAGGAGTTACTGGTGTGTTCGAAGACTTGGAACATGGCGGCTGCTAACGTAGCCTGCAAGGAGCATGGAAATCCACTGTGAGAGAAGATATATTGACCAAATGCATGTTTAAAACATGGTGGACTAGCATATACAACAAACATGGCCAAGTCTTGTGGGATAAATATTGATATACTTCAACTTGATGTACAGTATACCTTCAATGTGATGTGTGGTGTGTGTGCCTACAGTGGTGCAATGGCTGCCGATCCCATTGAATACAAAAACCTGACAGCCACAACGATCCCACGCAGCTGTGTTAACGTCCGTTGCCAGGGCTATGAGACTTCTCTTGCTGAGTGTGTAATCTATGACAGACTCAGGATTAACACTGAGAAGCTCGCTACAGCAACCTGTTATAAGGCACCAGATGGTTAGTATGAAGTGATTCTGTTCTATTCTTTTCCAGTAGGGACTTTAACTTTGGTCTTTGGATTCACAAAGTTGAAGGAACAGTGGCTCCCAAGAACAACAAGGTGACTCTCAGTACCACTAATATAATGTCCTATAAACCTTAAAAGAATGTGGACCAGATTCAAACAACCCCTCACTTATCGGTGCAAGGGTAAAGAGCTATTTCATTGAAAGACAAAACAAACACAGCAAAATTCAAAATCTTTTGTGATAAATTTTGTCCATCATTGTAGTCCCACCTATAAAGACTGTCTCGAGTAATGAACATCAACATAATCATTTGTAACAGTCAAGTACTCTCTGAATATAGTCCAGCCCGGCCCCTCCCACTACTTTCTGTCTAAGGGTCCAGATACTAAATTGTCATCAAAGACCTAATACAACAAAGGGTGACTGTTGCTGCCACAAATTAAATTGTCCAAAAAGCCACCAACAAGAGTCGACCTGTGCCGGTGTTGTGGGACACACTGCAACAAGGACGCTCACCGATGGCCAGACATACGCTGACGCCCTGTAATCGGCCTCTACTGTCAGTGCCCTTAGAGTTTAAGAACCCATCCAAAAGTCCAGCCATCAAGCACAATTCCGGTCAAGGTTCACTTGGTATCCAAAAATCCTTGCCCAAACAGAGGCCTCAATCCATGTTGCCTGGTTGCTAGACTTCTGAAAGTTAGAAGCAGCCCAGGTAACCCAGGGTCCATCACTGAGCCCAATCTGGCTGTTTGTAAGTGAAGCAGATTTTAGCCCAAAGTGGCCCAAGCCACGGCCCCAGTACATAGCTACATCTGGAAACATATCTGTGATTGGCCAAGCTGAGCTGGCTACCTGAGCGCACTAACCCTTCCATTATGAATGGGTACATCTTGAGAACTTCTGTATTTTGCTCTACTTTTCTCCAGTATTGTGACATTTTTTTTTTTGTCTGTTTTTCAACACAGCGTGTGGCTTTGAATGCGTGAATACCAAGTGTGTGTCTCTGGAGCAGACTTGTGATGGAGTTGACGATTGTGGCGACCGCAGTGACGAGATGTGCTGCAAAGGTAAACCAAACACGCACACATGAACAGAATTGATTCCCTTGTGTGTCCCATGTTTCACAATGTAAATGTGTTCATCAGCATGCAGGAAGAAAGCTTTCCGATGCAAGACCGGTGTGTGTGTGCCTAAACATGCACTCCGTGACAATCAGATCGACTGTCTGGACGGCGAGGATGAATCACTGAAACACACTTTGGGCAAATGTGAGTTACACTGACGCTTTAAAACCAGTTTACTCCAACAGCATTTACCTCCATTCAGTTTAACGATAACTTTCATAAGGATTTCTGTGCTCTGTACGAATTTCAGTTTCTTTCCCCTAGAAAATCCCAGATACAAACTCTGCCATCTTACGTTTGTGATGTCATTTGAAACCAAAATCTGTGCAGTAGTGTCTTCAAAGGCAGACTTGATTGTAAAAGTGACTAAATGACTGCAGTTTGTTATATTTCCATTGTCCACAGCGCGAAAGCAGGTGCCCGAACATCTCAGAAATTTAGGTATGTCTGTTAGTGGGTTCAACCTCTGAAAGTAAATTCCCAGATGCTGAGCCCGATCCAGCCCACCAGAATATAAATGAACTGTGGCCCAAATTTAGGCCCGTTCTGGTTTATTCCATGTGGTATGTGGACGGGCCATATCTGGGCCACAACAATGTTTTGGCCGTGTTGTTTGTTGCCAATAATGACATTGTTTTTTTTTTTTATTATTATTTCAGAATACATCTCCCCGAAAAATGGTATGTGGCCTCACTTAAAGCAAAGCATAATCAGAAGTGGTATGGTAAGAAGCATGTGGACACCCTGGACCACATATGACTTTTCTTTAGTTCCAGTGATGGGAAAACTTAATGCTACAGCATACAGTTTTGTCCATACGTTGGACAAAACTGTTCATCCAAATTGGCGGAATGGTTTGTGTTTGTCCCTTTCCTGTTTCCATTCAACAAATCTGCCCTCACCCGTGCACAAGACCACCTCCATAAAGAATGTTCTTCCTGGTTTGGTGTGGAGGAATCTCTGTGGGCACTGTGCAAGACCTCTTGAAGCAGCATCTCAACAACTGAAGTAGCTGGAAACTTGATTTAAAACGACAAATAAACAACCAAAAAACACAAAATAAGGCTCCATGCAGCCGACCCAAGATCCCAAATTGATTTTAAAAAACATTATTTATGACCTTTGTTAAGCTGAAATCTTTTAAACTGGACTAGAGGACATATTGACTGTTATTGGAACTGTAGTTCAGAAGGCCAGAAGGATGTATTGTGTTTTTTGTTTACCTGCCGATGGAGAACAAATGCATATAATCTATGAGCTTACCCTGTTGTTATTACTTTTTAATCTTGTGCTGTCCCTATAAATATCAACAATAAAAAAAGAAAGCTAAAAGCGTTAGTGCACATTGAGTGAGTAGATAAACACACCGGATCAAGCTGTACGGAGACATCTGATGTTTCTTTGGTTGTTTCTCTGTTTTAAATCAAGTCTCCAGCTGCTTCAGTTGTTTAGCAGAATGCTGCAACTCTGTTTTACTGTGAAGCTCCAGAACTGTTCTGTGGACGACGACACTTTGACTTGAAACTTGAAACACTGACTTTCCGTCAACTTTAGGAGGGATGGGATAATGGCTCAATTAAAATTTTTGTGAATTGTTCTATTGACGCCAATGATTTGGGAATTACACATTTAATGAAATTGTTGGGTTTCAACAAACTTTTGGCGAGGTAGTGTAGAAGTATTTGAAGTGTTGCAGTCAAGTTACTTGAAATCACTGCAAGTGACTTTCATTTTTTCTTGTTTCTGGCACCACCTTGTGGAAAACACCTTAACACCTTAAAAGAGTTTTAGTTTTATGACTTATCCAATGCAGATAATTTAGAGTCTAACTTATAAGTAAACAGAAATCTTCTCACTAACGGTCTTGTTAGCGAGGTAGGTCATATAGAGGCATCAGTATTAAATTCACTGGGTCAAAACCAGTTTAAGGTTCCTTGTCAGGTCATGTCACCTGGTCACCTCACTAAATCTCATCAACAACTCTGTGCATGTGTGTAGAAACGGCCAAAACTAGAAAGCATCTGGAGTCCAGGTTAGAGTGTGGGATCCCTAATATGGACATCGTGGACGATGAAGTAGTGGGAGAGCGAGGACGGAGCAGCCGAAAAAAGAGAGTGGTCGGGGGAATCCCATCAAAACCGGTCAGTTGTGTTATTACTACTATTATCATTATCATTTCTTGTATCACTCACCAAATTCATTTCAGCTGTCAAAGGGCAGAAGGACAGAACATGTTGGGAGAGCTCTGGTTTCTGTGATTTCCCTCTTGTGACTCCAGACTCAGATCCAGTGGCAAATCGCTCTCGAGGACAACAGGAAGATAGACTGTGGAGGAGCTTATATCGGAGGGTGTTGGGTTCTCACTGCGGCTCACTGCGTCAGGTAGGTTGAGTGCCGTGAGGCAAAAATAACAACATCACTACAAATGAACGCTTAACACTTGTTTTTCTAATTAAACAAAGCATTAAACTCATTATAGTTCTTTATTTCTTTGTTAGTCAAAAACAAGTGCTGAGGTGGACAAACAGCCTACAAAATCTACATAAACTCGCATAATTCCCTTGTTAGACCTTTTAAAACCATTTCAAACTGTATACTGTCAATCACTCTTTGGTTGTTGTTGGCTTTAGGGCCGGCATAGAAGCTCCTAACTGGTCAGATGAGCTCTCATTGACAGCTAGGTGGCGATGGTGAGCAACAATAGTCTGTCACTCGTGTCTCTTTACAGGCCCAACCCGTCTGCATTCATGGTGAAGTTTTCTTTGTGGAAGAAGTCCTCCGCTCAGGGGACGACCGACATCGTTCCTGTTAAAAACATCCAGATCCACCCAAAGTATCTATCCATCCATTTATGTGTCTGAGTGATAAACCTCCATCATTTCACATGAATGTCAGACAGAAGTGACAACAGAATGTCAACTGTCCTGCAGGTACAACGCCAGCAGTTATGAGAACGACATCGCTCTGGTGCAGCTGGAGAAGCTTCCCTTCAGGGACAAATGTTTGGAGGACAACCCGGCCGTCCGAGCCGTCTGTGTTCCCTGGTCCACTGAGCTCTTTAAACCCAACCACACCTGCAGCATCTCCGGATGGGGAAGAACCGCAGGTATGTTCATTTAGGACAGGCACGTCCAAACTGTTTCACAAAGGGCCGTGTGGCTGCAGGTTTTTGTTCCAACCAGTCAAGAGCACACAGTTTGACAATCAACTTTCTGAAGACTGAGATCAGTTGATTAAATGAGTCGGGTCTGGTGTGCTGCTGCTCGGTTGAAATGAAAACCTGCAGCCACACGGTCCTTTGTGGAATAGTTTGGACATGCCTGATTTAGGAAGAGTAACACTACAAAGTTAGTCCAGTGTTCATGTTTTTATACGTGATATTTTTTTGTCATTTGGAGCTGAATAAAAGCAGAAGTAACATCATACATATATTTACAAAAATGTACTGTATGTGTCGACCAATTATTGGACCAACCGATCAAAACTTCAGCTTTTTTATGATTATCAGAACATGTTTTGTTTAATCTGATTGCTAATAAATGAAATTAATTTTAAAATGTGATGTTGCATGTAATTTGCAAAGAAGCTACTTACTGAAGTTAACAAATATATCACAACGAGGGGAAAACTAAAGGTGGGCCCAAAAGCAGACATGCGGGAGGCAGGATAGGGGAAAATCAAGAGCGAGCTTTATTTAGCCAAAGTTGAACACCAAAACGGAGCCACCAGGACTAAACAAGAAGGAATTAAGGCTGAAATAAAGTTCAACCAAAAATTAAGTTCCAATCAAACATAGAAAAAACAGAAATCAAAATCCAAAGGAGACACAAGAAACTTCACAGGGAACAGCACCAACAACAAACTGACAAGGAGAGTGCCTGGAGAACAAAGGCTTAAATGCACAGACACTGATGAGGGGACGAGGAACAGGTGAGGAGAGAGAGGAGGGAAGAGGACAGGTGAGATAACGAGGGGGAAGCACAGAGGAGAAATAACACTGGTAGACAGAGGGAGACAAACAGACGGAAGAGCACAGGAGACACTGAAAGGACACAAGAGGGGATGAAACAAAACATAAGACACAACACAAAGACACCGAATCATGAGCCATGACAACATAAATACGATGCACTAAAAAAAAAACCTCAATATTTGATGTTAAAATGTGTATTTCAAAAATCGTGCTGAAGTAATTATTCATTACATTCCATCACTGGTCATGTCAGCGATGAAAACGTATTGACGACTGTGTTCTCAGAGGGAAAAGCATCTCAGGTGCTGCTGTGGGCCAACGTTTCCCTCATCGACAACTGTGGGGACTTCTACAGCCAACGCTTCAAAGAGGACGGCATGCTGTGTGCAGGTGGGTGTGTGCTGTGTGTGGTTCATGGGCTGCATATAGTATACAGTATATACTAATGTGTGTGTGTGTGTGTGCAGGTGACCTGGAAGGTAGAGTGGACTCGTGTCAGGGGGACAGTGGAGGTCCTCTGGTCTGTGAGGATGAACTCGGCGTTTCTTACCTGTGGGGCATCGTCAGCTGGGGAGAGAAGTGCGGTCAGCCAGGTTTCCCCGGAGTTTATACAGAGGTCAGATACACACTGCTGTCTATTTCTATATTAATGTGTATACCAAGAGGAAACACATGATGAGACACAAATAAATATGTCTACACCATCACACAGGAAAAAACAGACATCTTTCTTTACAATGATCAGATCTGATTCAACCACTTTAACGTGTCTCCGACATCATTAACACAGTTTCATGTTGAACGTCACCGTGAGAACGTGACGGCATCCTGACTTAACTCCGATCTCTTCTCTCTGTCTCAGGTCGCTCATTACTTTGAGTGGATCAGACTTCACACCGGTTGGCCCGCCGTCACCAGGTTCAACTCCTGATGAGCCGAACACACACACTCACATGGACTTTGAGTTTTTAAGAGCTGAAATGTTTTATTAAAATGTCACGTTGTGTCCAGTACAAATTCAATAAAACATATTTTCTTTGACGCCTGAAGCAGTTCCATTATGTGGTGTCTCTTCAGCCGAGGGTCAGAATCAATGTTGTCTATATTTGACTAGAGACGATCAGACATCACAAGATAATCCACAACCACGTGGAGCATCAACACAGTTTATGATGTTGGTCGTGTAAGAAGGTCCTTAAAGACATTTAAAGGGCAATTTGACACTTTCACAGTCAAAACACAACATATGAGCATCAGGAGACTTCAGCCCACCTGACTGCTACACGGTGCGTCAGTGAACTTGGTCGTAGTGCTACAGCAGGAACTTTGATGAACTGTAAAAATACTTGTAGTTTTTAAATGTTCCTGACGAACAGAAGATACAGAAATGATGCAGAGACGCAGGATAAGAACTTGGGAAGGTTTTTTTTATAATTTCTTTTATAAAGACAGGAAAAATTGTGCAAAAATTACATTTAGTGTCACCAAAAGTGATGAACGTAGATCTCAGGTGGCTCTCTGATCCACCGGCAGCTGGATGACGCTCCTCAACCTCCTGAGCTCATCGTCCACCTGTGAAAACACAAAACCACCTGGATTAATGAACGTGGCGGTGACGCTGAATGTTCTCTCAACTTTAACTGAAGCGTTTCTGTTCTCACCTGTGCCAGCTCGTCTTTGAGCTCGTTGTATTTTTGGACGTTGAATTTCTGTCCAGAAGCTTTCTTGTAGAAGAAATGAAGAAACTGTCGATCCCTCGCGTCATGGAGGATTAAATCCTACACACACACAAATCCGTGTTTTAATCACCGTCAGGACTTTACATAGACTTTAATCTCTGTAGGCTTCACCCGAACATGAAATGGTTCACTGTTGGACACCACACCACGAGTGGGCTTCTGGCTGTGGGACTCCACAAATGTAGAAAAACAAGAAACATATATTCAAATATTTAACTAAAACAAACTCTAACTGAGTAAGGACCACACAAGACTCTCTACAAATCTAAAATCTGAACTGTTCCTCACAGAGACGGACGACACACCCACCTGTTTGGTGAGGATGTAGTAGGCGAAGAAGATCATGCTGGAGGTGCAGGAGATGAAGTAGGTGACCGGCTCCATGACGTCCCAGGCAAACACATACCTGCCAACACATCGACACACACGTGACCACAGGACACCTGAGTGCAGTGACCTGTGTGTTTCAGGTTTGTGTGTGTTCATTACCAGGTGAGGTAACCCAGGAAGCCTCCCTGCAGAGACAGGTAGGCAAGTCCCACCCACCCCAGGAACGACGCCCTTTTGTTCGCATCAATCGCCATCTTGATTCTCACCTGCACAAACACACAAAAATATTCATATTTGAGTTTGTTGTTGTTGCTAAAATGACGACCAGGCTACAGCTAACAGCTTCTATCAGCTGCATCTTGCCAGCTAATCAAGCTAACATTAGCTTAATGAGCAGGTTAGAAACATCTCTGGTAGACTCGTCATGTTTCCTGCTGACTCAATATGGGATAAGAAATCTGAAAAAGAGTTTTTAAGTATCCACTTGATGTCTATATCTGTATGAACCAACCGGAGACAAGCAGCCAACCAGAGACAAACAACCAACCAGAGACAACCAACCAACCAGAGACAAGCAGCCAACCAGAGACAAGCAGCCAACCAGAGACAAGCAACCAACCAGAGACAAGCAACCAACCAGAGACAAGCAGCCAACCAGAGACAAACAACCAACCAGAGACAAACAACCAACCAGAGACAAGCAACCAACCAGAGACAAACAACCAACCAGAGACAAACAACCAACCAGGGACAAGCAACCAACCAGAGACAAGCAGCCAACCAGAGACAAGCAACCAACCAACAGAGACAAGCAACCAACCAGAGACAAGCAGCCAACCAGAGACAAGCAACCAACCAGAGACAAGCAACCAACCAGAGACACGCAGCCAACCAGAGACAAGCAACCAACCAGGGACAGACAACCAATCACAGCCAAGCAACCAACCACCGACAAGCAACCAACCAGAGACAACCAACCAACCAGAGACAAGCAGCCAACCACAGACAAGCAACCAACCAGAGACAAGCAACCAACCAGAGACAAGCAGCCAACCAGAGACAAGCAACCAACCAGAGACAAGCAGCCAACCAGAGACAAGCAACCAACCAGAGACAAGCAACCAACCAGAGACAAACAACCAACCGGAGACAAGCAACCAATCACAGACAAGCAGCCAATCAAACAGAGTTGCTAACAATAGCTTGTTCTTCCACCTTTTGCTTATTTGTGGTTTGTTTTGGGGAAAAGACACAAACATTTAAACTCTCAGCTCTGTGTAAACGCTTCACTGCTGGTTATGGAGGCTAACCTTTTACTCTAGTAAGAGTCGTCTACAAATACTCCATTACTGTTACAGGTATTTAAAACGTCACTGAATGACATGTTGATGTGTATAATCAGAGGTGTGGATGTCTCGTACCGTCTCCAGCGGCTCCAGCTGCTGTCTCAGCTGCTCCTGTCTCATCATCAGCTCGGTGTGCTTGAGGTGCTGCTGCTGAGGAAGACTCAGCGCCGAGTGAAGAAGGTGGACCACGTACTTCATGTCATCCAGACCCAACACATGTTCATGAGACGAGCCTGACGGACGCAGAACAACATGTCAGTGACGGAGTGTTCCTTTAAATCGCTCAACGTTAAATATCCTGAATATAAACATAAAGTTGATCAGGTTTGATCCAGCTAGTTGTTGTACCTTGTCCCAGAGAAACAACGTTGTGTGTGACATCATTGATGACCAGCTGAAAGTCTTTATTCAAAACAGTTTCCATGAAGGTGCATGAAGAGATTCTCTGTCCGTCTGAGAACGAAGACAGAGTTCAGTTTAAAACACGTTTAGTATATTCACACATTGTCCTTCCTCAACAGACAGACTGGACTGGGTTTCAGGGTTATGGTCAGAATATGGTTCCGGTTCTGGTTTGGGTTGGAGAATGTGGTCCTCACAAGTAAACCAGTACATGTGTGTGTTCCTGTGTGTTACCTCCATTGAGCAGGGTGGCGGTGTGCACCCCAGGGTCCTTGGCTGTGATGTCACTCAGGAGGTCGCCCACTGTGGTCAGCATGGGCGTCAGAGTGAAGCGACAGTGCTGACCTGAAGGGAGGCGCACTGCGAGGACCGGGCGACCGAAGCTGTAACGAATAGACACATCTGAGAGAGAGAGAGAAGAATAACATGTTAGATGTCTCTATAAACCACTTCTCCTGAGTGCTTTGAGAAATTAATAGTTTCATGGTGATACCCCCAAGTTTACATTAATTTGACACAATACTGTTGTCTCCAACTCAACAACTCACTAAACTGACACATTTGTTAAGGGAGTCTGGGGACTTTCTCCACGGGGACAAAGAAGGAGCCTATATTGTTCCTGTTTAGTGTCTTTGTAACATGTGACATGTTTAGATCAATAACATGTTTCTTCTTTCATAAATGGAGTGTAAATGGTGACATCAGTGTAAACAGTGTGTTCAAACAGCTGATCAGTGTTGGCAGGTAAGACTTTAGCACTTTAGACACAGAAGCAGACAGGCTGGTACAGACATGCTGCCACAAACTGACACTTTGTACAAGGAGACAAACAACTTCAGCTTCTGATTTAATGCTGAATTTACAACAAGGACACAACCAGTTAGAATCTGTCAGAGACACAGTTTCACTACGTTAGAAAGTTTGTTTTAACTCAACAACTCTTAAAATCACCACATTTGTGAATGGAGGCTGGTTCTGTTTATCAATCAGACATTTAAACAGTTTACCTTTAGATGGAGGTCGACTGCTGTAACTGGACACGACACAGGTGGACCAGACTGAACCTGACTGAGAGAGAAAATATATTGTTATTGTGTTTCCTGTCACAATCTTTGATTTTGTACCAAGTCATTCAACAACAAGAACAAACGTTTCAGCTGGCGTTTGTTTCATGAACGCACAGTTTTTTAGTTTTCATGCCAACCAAACCTAAAACCACCGAGCTGACAGACGCTCACATGAATCATCTGTGGTAAAGAGGTGTGGTCGAGACAGAGAGAGTGTTGTGCAGCTACATGTCATAACAGATCACACACACACACACACACTTGTACTCGCAGTAGTACCGGTTGTAACAGAACTAGAACTATGGCAGACTTTTTTCCTTTGTAAAACTAAATAAATGACATTAAAAATAAGATGAACTTGTGATTTTGAATTGTATCTAATTTCTATTCATTTATTTATATATTATCTTGCACAATGGAAAATAATCAATCAATAACTATGGAAGGATGGAAGGAATCACATTTTTAAATTAGTAATATTTCAAATTCAGTGGGGATAAACAGCTAAATATATACAGAAGAAAATTTAAAAATGTCATTTGTTATTGATCCTCTGAGTTAGTTCTTTCTTTTTTTTTTATCTGGGCAGTTTCAGTCCTCCATATAATGTTGTCAGTGGCTGTTGTGTAAAGTACTAAGAAGAGGTTGCATCATGTAGTATTAGTAGTATTAGTACACAGTCAGCAGTAGTTGTGTAAAAGTGTTAGGTATTGATAGATTATTATGCATGTTCTGGTTTAAAGTTCTGAAACAATTTGAGCAAACATGTTAGTTTTTAGACAAAACTGTTGAAGAATCTGATTTTAAACAAACGTGGATGTGAACTGTGAAGGAAGCAGCTCCCATGTTTTCACCCACAGCTCTCCACACTTCTACTTTATACATTTAATGAGCTCCAGACGTCTGAAAGCTGTTCAACTTTCAAACATGTTAAACTCACCGTGTAGATTCGGAGTCTCGCCGGTCGAGAGCAGCAGAAACTGAACCTGCAGAGAAATCTGGAGGCAAACATGACGAGGCGGTGGACTGACGGAGAGACGAGCTGAAGCTTCTTTTAGGGAGGAATGTGTGAAATGTTTGTGAGGCGAGTAGAAACGGGTTTGATGGCAGGCAGAGGGGCTGAGGCGTTTAACCCTCTGCTGACTGACTGAGAGCTCAGGTTTCAGCTGGAAACGGTTTGTTCTCGAGCAGGAAGTCCTTCACCACACAGGAAGTGAGTGATTCACACGAGCCATGAAGTGTCTCAGAACAAGTTACAGGATATCAAAGACAAAAGGCTCTGAAGGAAAATAAAAATAGGTTTTATTCTTTCGTCTGCACGTCACGCATGATAGATTAAATGTCTGTGTTTCTTCTGTTTTTATTTTTGGACTAAATCCTGCAACATTTCGTTCAAAGATGTAAAAACAAGGTGCATTTCCTGTTTCCTGTTCGTTTCCTGTGATGTCATTCTTCACTCTGAGCTCTTGTAAATACAGAAGTAGAACTGCAACATTGAGGTTCTGTTCTGGGAAAAACAAAACCTGATTTAAACCATCGTCCACATTTTGAACAATAACTAAAAATGCAGCTCTCCTCAACAGTTGTCTTTTGGTTGTCTCTGTATGTTTCGTTAAGGATGATGAATTTACATAAAACAATCTAACAATAACATATTTATTTAAATTTTTCTGTTTTCTAAAGCTGTAATAAGCCACACCCACTTTAATCAATCATTACCAAATTCATGCATCGGACTGAGTTATGACCCTCGATCACGCAAACTGAAGTTTCATATGAATGCTAACCAGCTAGCCCCAGCCGGTCCTGGTCCAAAGCTCCTGTACTTACGACTCAAACACTAAGACTTCTCCGGTACTCTGAGCTCCGAGTTCAGAACACTAGATGCACTGCTAACTGAGCTAACTAGCTAATATGTCTTGACATTTATTTATTTTTTTGAGATTTTAAGACTATGGGCAATTCAGATGCTGTACTTGCACACATCAGTGCTTTGCGCTAAATGCTAATGTCAGCATGCTAAAATGCTTACCATGTTTGGATGCTAACCGTTATTAAATAGCATCCATTTAATACCTGTTGAGACATTTCACTCAAAACCTCAAAAAATGATGACCTCATGGTGGCGCTAGAGGAAGAGTCACAGGAGAAGTCATTAAAGTCTGGGGGATCCATCTTGAGGGGACCCTGAATGTCTGAACCAGATTTCATGACAATCCATTGATTGGTTGTTGAGATATTTCAGTCAGAAGTTCCACAGATGTGTCATCACTACCTCATACTCAACTTTTTTCAAAATGTTCAAGGACAGAAAATGTTTCAGTTTCGTTTCTTTATGGTATAAAAACCAACATAGATACATCCAGTATGAAAGATGTTACTATAAACATATTTCATATCACGCACGGAGTACAACGGAAGTTTAAAACAGTAAAACCAAATAATCAGCTTGTCCTAATCAAAGTATTTTGACATTTCTCATAAATCCAAGTCCAAACCAGACATATTGATTGGTTTTAATCCCAATACACATTTTCAGATTAACCAGGCGGTCTGAAGGCTCTGAAATGTGTCCTTCTTTTGTCCGAAGATTCAGGAAGTATCCGATGTGTCCTGTACAGTCTTTACTTTTCCACATTCCATACTGTTGAAAAGGGTACAGACGGATCTTGGACTCATGCTAGGATTCATTAGAATCATTCTTTGTCTTTCTTTTTAAAACTTTTCCAGAAGCTGAAACAGAAAAGGGACTCTCAGAGGACTGACAGAGTCTCCAGTCTACAGTGTGGACCCTTACAATCAGCAGACAGCAGCTTCACTCCTGATCCCTGCAGCTACAGAAGATACAGAAGGTCATCAGCATGGACAGCACAGAGCTGTAAATTGCACAAATATTGATGGATTGAGAGCATTTTAGAATAGTTGGCAGTTTTGAATCGTGACAGTATCTCAAATTTAGGCTTCAACCCATGTCTACAAAGCAAAAAATCAGAATGTGACATGAAATGACACACATGCTGGCCTGTTCCATCTTTGATCATTGTTTATGGAACATGTACTTCCAGCACCACAGTTGTACTGTTGTTTTTTTTTCTTAACTCAATATTTGTCTCTGTTTTGCCAAATGTCCTCAGCAGCATCTCATGTGTACAATGTACCGAGGGGTGTACAGGCAGCTATCACTGGATTACTTTGATACTGAAGAGAACTTAAAAATATGATGATTATTTTTAAGGTGAATTGTCTTTTTTGAAGAATCTCTAAGTGGATTTATGGACGAGCTGACCGGGTAAAGGACCGACAGCTTGATACTCACAGTTTGAAAAGCTGTTAACTGCATTCACCCTGTAAAGATGAGCACAACACGAAATTATCAGAAGAAACGTCTACGTTATCTGTCTGTGGGCTTTGACCACAATGATAAAAACTTGACCACTGACCTCAGAGTCTCCAGTCTAACGTTTGGACTCCCCAGTGCAGCAGACAGCAGCTTCCCTCCTGGGTCCAGCGGCTTGTTGTTACGGAGGTCCAGCGCTCTCAGATGGGATGGGTTGGATTTCAGAGTCAAGACCGAGACTTGAGAGTGAGTCTCAAGAAGTCAACCACAGGAAAGTCTGCAGACTTAATGAAAAATTTGTGATTGAGTGTAAGTGTACCAATCCATTTGGTTAAGAACTCAAATAATCTGTATAATTCGTACAGTAGCAGAAAGACAGAAAGGCTTTCCTTGAAACTCTAGATTGCGTAGCTACATAGTTATTTTTCTCATACTAATGCCACTACTACTAAAGGTCTCAGTATGCTTCAAACACAGTGCTCGTCGATAGTCTAACAGCATCTGAAACAACCTTTCCAACTGCAGAACTGAAGGGAAATGTTGGTCAGACGTTCAGGTTCCCCTCAGGAAGAACTAATGACTTTGACAATCCACCTAGCGCCACCATCAGGTCAAAATGTAATATGTCCAAATACCTTAAAAACTAATTACATCCTCATCAGCCTCCGCTCTACTTTGCTTACTGCCAAGTAGCTAATGTTAGCAACACGTGTTCATGGTTTTCATCTTTTTCTGATTTGAGACAGTTTGACATTTAGATCCATGAGAGGAGAGGACGTGGTTCATGGTTCATTTGAAGCATACTGAGACCTTAAAGTTCTGTTTTATAAAAACCATACAGCATCTTACTTTGTACTTGAGGGTTCAGCTTCCCTCCTGAAGCCTGGACGTAAAACATCACAACTCCTCTCAGACACCACAGACTCTTTTCTTTGGCTTTGGTAGAAATCTGAAGAAAAAAATGTAGGAAAACAAGGAAACAAACAAAACATCTGTAGACTCATATTTCAGTGTAACATTAAAGTGTGAGCAGTCACGTCATATTCGCTGAGACAGCACCAGGATGTTTGTAGTTGTGAGAAGAAGGCATTTTCTGGCACCAACCAGTTTTGAACATTTCCAACCCACTAGTGGAGATAAGTTAAACAAACACATACAAACGACACAGATCAATTCATAAATAACAATCAAATCAGAAAAATAAACTATTCATGGTGGAGTGTTGAAGAGTAGTCTGGTATTCTGGATCTCCTGCCATGTGGCAGCAGGGTGAACAGACTGTGGCTGGTGGTCTGGATGTGAGTGTTAGTTGGAAAAAACCTTGTTTAAAAATCCATCTTTAGAGTCAAAAGTTACTCAGAACATTTTTTTTTAGAACTTTTACAGCAATATTTCACAATGAATTCAATGAATGTGATGATGATGTCACGCGCAGCAGCAGCAGAGTTCATCTGAAGTCTGACTTTGACATATTCATTGCCAAACAACACCAGAGCTGCTCGGGCACAAACAAATCGTTCACAGAGACTCCTCAACCGGAACCAGACGAATACTTACCCACCATTGTCGCTGAATGAACCAGTCGCTTGTTCCTCTCGTGGCAGACTTGTTACAGACGACATTTACCTGCAGCTTCACTCCTGGTTACAGGAAATTAAATTCAAAGATCTCCCTCTGATGTTAAACTCCAAAACAAACTGTCATTTCAACATCACAGCTGCTTCTCTTCTCTTCTCTTCTCTTCTCTTCTCTTCTCTTCTCTTCTCTTCTCTTCACAGTCGGTTGCTCTCTTGCTAAAACGGAAACTTAATGTGGCTTCCGTTTTGAAACAGTCTCACCACCGTCCTGTCTGAACCGCCACACTAGGACAAGGTTGAACATGAACCGTTTCAGCTTCAGGTGCAGGCGACCAAACCATCCAGCCTCATGAGACACGACAGAGTTTAATATTCAGTAGTTTTCTCAGTTGTTTCAACACATGTCAGAGAGAAATACTTCACTCTTCACTGTTCTGGAGTAACTAGTTACTTTTTGATTCGAGACATTTGATCCATTTTTACAGATGAATCCACCAAAAGTAAAGTCGATTAATTTAAACTTTAAACTCGACCAACAGCTACATTAAAGTACAGCTCACACAGTAAAACATCACTAATCAGAGTAACACTTGAGTAAAAGTAAAGATGCTGCTTTAAAATATTATTTGGAAAAGTAACACACACTGTACATTTACTACTCAAGTACTGTACTTGTAATTTTGAGGGAATTCATAAAGATATGGTGTTAAAATATTACTCCAGTAATACACAAGTAAAGTACAAGTACCTCAACATTGTAGAAATGTGTTTGAGTTGAAGTACTTAGTTACTTCTCAGTCACGTATTAATACAACAGTGAGACCTTCTGCATCATGAGAACTACTTTAACAACTGTGATACTTCTGTACATTTACTTTACTTTCACTTGTACTGTTCGACCTTCATGTTCTCTCTGCAGGTGTGTTTACCTGTGACGTCACTCCTCCGAGCCTCGTTACTCCTCCGAGCCTCGTTACTCGCCTCATTAACACAATAAAAGCATGATGGAGACAGATGGAGACCGGCAGCTGCTTCCTGTTCCTCAGAGCTCCGCACTCCGTTTCCAGGAAACCACTGCTCTGTGACGTCACGGTAGCGTTCTGAAGTGGGCGGGGCTTCCTGTGAGTCGTTACTCTTTGCTCAGTACTGCAGTTACCTGGTAACTTTAGTTACTTTACAGATTAAGATTTAAACGCAGCTGGAATAATCGAGTAAAAGTACTTAGTTACACTGATGAGTAGTAGTAGCAGGAGTATCAGCGGTTGTAAACAAAATAAACACAATATATGGTGTTAAAATATTACTCTGATGAAAGTTACAGTCTCCCTTATGAAGAGTACTCGAGTAAAAGTATTAAAGTAACTGATTTAAAAGTTGAAAAAAAAGGTGATTAAGCATATTTTACATTTATTTTATTGTCTTGTTTTCTATTATTAGTGCTAATAAAGTTAATTAATTTGAAAGATGTTTTACTTTGGCTCTGATGCAGCATGTAATCTGTAAAGTAACTAAAGTATTTAAATCACTGAAGTGGAGTAAAAAGTACAATATTTGCCTCTAACATGTGGTGGAGTGGACTTGTTTTCTACTTGTAATGGATTACTTTTATACTGTAGTATTTATAGGACGCCTCACAGGACGGACACGTCATCAGCTGTTCAGTCTGCAGCAGGAGCTCCCAGCATGCATCTGTTCCTCTGTGACTGTCAGCAGGAACATGAAGAAGGGCTGCAGCTCCACCTGTGGCCTCAGGGTGGAGCTGTGGTCCTGCCACTCACACACACACACACACACACACACACACACACACGTGTTGACATAAAGAGCTTTATTTCCTTTTCCTGCATTAACAAGATAATGAGGGAATATCTGGTGACATCACTCACACAGCTGCAGGTGACAGAGACATTAAAGGTGCATCATCGGTCTGTGAGGTGTGTGTGTGCGTGTGTGTGTGTGTGTGTGTGTGTGTGTGTGTTATCTGTCAGCTCTGATTGTATCGGCACAATTAAAACACACAAACACACGCAGGTATCGTCGTGTCGTGAGTGTGTAAAAGGTTAAAGTTGTCGACTGAAAGGTCGTCAGTCTAATTGTCATCAAGATAGAAGAGTATGTAAAGAGTGTGTGTGTGTGTGTGTGTGTGTGTGTGTGTGTGTGTGTGTGTGTGTGTGTGTGTGTGTGTCTGTGTGTGTGTGTGTGTGTGTGTGTGTGTGTGATGGAAATGATCTGAGCCGACTTCTTCTGTCTCCAGACTGTTGAACAGATTCTCATTCACTGTCTTTGTGATTATCATCATTTAACCCGTTTCAGGCTCAAAGTTCTGAGTCGACAGGTCCAGAACAGCCTCCATCTCACAGGTCCATGTGTGGTTCTGTTGTTGACGTGTGTCAACCAGCACCGGATACGTTTCACAGGACGTCGGATCATCTGAATCGGTGATCGTGGAGACCAAAACAAGTATTTTAAGCCAAAACTACGATGATTTCTAACCCTGACCAGAGCGAAGACCGTGGCTGCAGGTCTGGATCTCCTGCCACGTGGTCTCAGGATGAACAGACTGTGGCTGCAGGTCTGGATCTTCTGCCACGTGGTCTCAGGATGAACAGACTGTGGCTGCAGGTCTGGATTTTCTGCCACGTGGCAGCAGGGTGAACAGACTGTAGCTGTAGGTCTGGATCTCCTGCCACGTGGCCTCAGGGTGAACAGACTGTAGCTGCTGGTCTGGATCTCCTGCCACGTGGTCTCAGGGTGAACAGACTGTGGCTGCTGGTCTGGATCTCCTGCCACGTGGTCTCAGGGTGAACAGACTGTGGCTGCTGGTCTGGATCTCCTGCCACGTGGTCTCAGGGTGAACAGACTGTGGCTGCAGGTCTGGATCTTCTGCCACGTGGCCTCAGGGTGAACAGACTGTGGCTGCTGGTCTGGATCTCCTGCCACGTGGTCTCAGGGTGAACAGACTGTGGCTGCTGGTCTGGATCTCCTGCCACGTGGCCTCAGGGTGAACAGACTGTGGCTGCTGGTCTGGATCTCCTGCCACGTGGTCTCAGGGTGAACAGACTGTGGCTGCAGGTCTGGATCTTCTGCCACGTGGTCTCAGGGTGAACAGACTGTGGCTGCAGGTCTGGATCTTCTGCCACGTTGTCTCAGGATGAACAAACTGTGGCTACAGGTCTGGATCTTCTGCCACGTGGCCTCAGGGTGAACAGACTGTGGCTGCTGGTCTGGATCTCCTGCCACGTGGTCTCAGGGTGAACAGACTGTGGCTGCTGGTCTGGATCTCCTGCCACGTGGTCTCAGGGTGAACAGACTGTGGCTGCAGGTCTGGATCTCCTGCCACGTGGTCTCAGGGTGAACAAACTGTGGCTACAGGTCTGGATCTTCTGCCACGTTGTCTCAGGATGAACAAACTGTGGCTACAGGTCTGGATCTTCTGCCACGTGGCCTCAGGGTGAACAGACTGTGGCTCCTGGTCTGGATCTCCTGCCACGTGGTCTCAGGGTGAACAGACTGTGGCTGCAGGTCTGGATCTCCTGCCACGTGGTCTCAGGGTGAACACAGGTTAGTGACAGCTGCTGGGAATCAAACATCATATTTCTGTGGTTGTTCACAGACGCACACGATACTTCTGAGTAGATTCAAGATGAATTTAATTGTCATTTTTTAATGTGAGTTTGTTTTTGTGAGATTTCTGTTTTTTAATTCTCTAAACTACATGAACATCATATTCTGGTTTCAGAGTTCTGGATGAACCCGGGCTGAAGTGCTCCAGTGGAGATCAGAGGTTGTGACGGACAACGTGTCGCTGCAAGAGACCAATGACGACACTTTGAAATGCAAACGAAGAAGAACATGTATGGAGACGAATCACCTTGAAACCAGGGTGATGGTTGGTGAGCCGTCAAAGTCTGATACCGCTCCCAGTCCTGGAGTCCAGACCCAAACTGAACCGGGTCTCAGGGTCTGGAGTCTGTGGGGGAGGAAAGAGATCAACACATAAAACACAAGCAGAGGAAGAATAAAGGCAGCTGGAGGAGAAGTGAACCTGTAAACTGACACAAAGCGACATGAAGACATCCGTCATGACCTCTGTGAGATGTAACTGAGTACAATTACTCAAATACTGCACTTTGTGATACTTTATACTTCTACTTTACTACATTTCAGAGAGACACTGATCCTTTTCATGTTTATTTCACAGCTGGCAAAACGTTTTACACACAAAATAATAAGTCTGGCTCATAAGATATTTACATGTTTTCAGATTGAATCACATGAAGAAGTTAGAAAACATCCTGAACAACATCTGACACTGTTTCCTCTTCATGTTTTATATTAATCTGTAGGATAAATAAAAGATATTTCAGGGACATTCAGCTGCTCATACTGAAATATTTGTACTTTTATTTGACAGTTTTAAGTCAAAGATCTGAGTCCTTCTTCCTTAACTGATGCTTTCTGATGATACATGTTTATATGCAGAACTTCATAGAGAAAAGGAGGATTTGTGCCCTCAGCCCTCAGGCTCGTTCCAGATGCTCATTGAAATGTTTTGAATAGCCAACTAAGTTTTTGTGCTTCCTCAGTGTGTTTCAAACATGTGTTCCTGTTTGGACCGAGCCAGAACATCCACTGCAGGGTCATTTCAGTGAAACAACAACTGATAACAATATAAATAAAAGTTGCCTGTTTTTTAAAGGGAGTTTTGCATTGAGACCCTTTGAAGACATGTTGAAGTTAAGCAGCAGCAGACATCTTTCTCCCCCCTCCCCTCTGTATCGATGGCTGATGGGGGGGCGCGCGGGTATCGATGTGGGCGCGAGAGAGGTGGGGGGCGGGCCGCGGATCGCGCGTGGGACTGGAAGCAGCCTATAAAGTGGATGAGAGTCCGGATTCAGCTCACCTGTGTGAACTCCTGCAGTGAAGCATCAGCTCACCTGGGAGGAGGCTGCGGACCCGGACCAGGACCAGGACCAGGACCAGGACCCAACACAACGAACCGGATTAATCTGAGACCGTCAGGAATATTTCAACTGTGACACAGAACAGGAGCTTCAGTCTGACGGACCAGGTGAGACACCTTTATAACAATATACAGAATATAGGAGTGTTGTGTGTGAAGGAGCTTTAAACGTGTCCCACATCTAAAAAGTTTAAAGTGTGTGAGGATCTTATCAGAACTTGTTCTTGTCTTCAGCTTCACAATAAGACCCGAGACATTTAGAAGTTTACTGTTTTATTAATTAACTGAAATCTGACCTGAGAACAGATTTTTATTAACTCGTGTTTTGAAAAGTTAGAAAAAGTCTTTTTTACTTAAAAAGTCCAGTGACGTGAAACTGAATCGTGTTTTTTAAAGTAACAGAGTATTTATAGAGTATTTATAGAGTACTTTGTCCCTCAGGTTTTGTCGTCATGACGCGTCAGTTGGTGCTGATGGTGAGTCTCGCGCTCGTGCTGCTGCTGGCGCGTTCCCGCGGCGGGGAGGCGCGCGTCCGACTGAACTCCATCAGGACGGTGATCCTGAGGGAGGGGCACGCGCTGCCGCTGAACAGGAGCACGTGGGAGCCGAGCCTGGACCTGACGGTGAGTGTCTGACGTCACGCGTCCGAACACACGTTATCGTTACATTGTATCAGAGTACAGAGTACTAAACCTGCGCATGCTCCGTGTGTCTCCCCGCAGCTCTACCAGTGCATGAGCGACCTGGAGTGCAGCGAGGGCAGCTACTGCCACGCCCCCACCAAAGGCCCCGCCCACTCGCGCTGCCAGACCTGCCGCCGGAGGAAGAGGCGTTGCCATAGGGACGGCATGTGTTGCCCGGGCAACCGCTGCAGCCACAGTAAGATTAGCCTTTAGCTCTGAGTGTAGCATGTTGGTTTAAACTGGCCGGATGTTTTTATTTAGTGAATCAAACTGAACATTTCTGCGTCTGTGATCGTTTTAATCAAAGTCTTTAGAAAGTTATTGATTTATGGCTGATACATCTGATAATGTTTCAGGTATAAATTCACTTTATTATTACCACAGTCTTCACCCTGTCGCTCATCACGTGATTTATTATTCAATAATCATAAGTATTTAAATTCTTTGAACATCTTTATTTTATTTTCCTGACAGTCAACTTGTGTGTTTTAGCTACAAACCTGAAACATTGCTAATCAATTCAGTCAACATCAGCTGTAACTGAACGATGTCTCTGCCTCGTCTCCTCGTCCTCCAGACGTCTGTGTTCCGGACCAGGACAGCTTCATGTCTCAGAGGATCCCGGACTCGGACGGAGAGCTGAGCCTTCTGTCCAAGAAGAAGGGATGGAGGAAGAGAGGGAGGATGGAGGTCAAGGCGGCCTCAGGTAAAGGTGAGCGTCCCCGTTGTGTTTTAAAGGCTCGGTGCAGTGAAATGTGGTCACAATGTAACGTCTCCGTCTGCGTCCCACTGACCAGCTGTCGTCTCCGTGTCCCCAGGTCAGGTCGGAGACCCCTGCCTTCGCTCCTCAGACTGCTCGGACAGTTTGTGCTGCGCCCGTCACTTCTGGACTCGCATCTGCAAGCCGGTGTTGCGGGAGGGACAGGTTTGCACGCGACACCGCAGGAAGGGGAGCCACGGCCTGGAGCTGTTCCAGCGCTGCCCCTGCGGCGACGGACTCAGCTGCCGGACGCTGCGAGAGCCCGCCGCCCATCAGCCGCCGTCGACGGCGTCGTCTTCGTCATCACTGCTGGCGGCGGCGGCAAAGTCCAAGTTCGCGGCGTCCTCTTCCTCGTCCCGCCACTCCTCCCCTCACACCTCACTGCTGTCCTCGTCCTCGAAGTTGTCGCCGCCGTCGTCTGCTGCGGCGGCAAAGACGAGACTTCACGTGTGCCAGAAAAACTAAACAGGGACGGACGGACTGAAGGGAAGGACAGAACTTCCTGTCTCTGCCAATGATCGCCCTCAGAGGGACCGAGAGGCGGAGGAGGACGAGACGAACGGAGGGAGCAACCAACCCGTTCACACCACAAACTGTCCCAGTGTCTCGATGCTAATTAGCTTCCTGTCAGGCTGCATTCACACACAAACTGGATGTGAAACTCTTTGTGCTTCAGATCCGGTTTCCTCTCGGCCGTCTAGACGAGCAGAAACCACTTTGAAATCCGGTTTGACCCCCAATTTCCACCGGCAGCGACCGCGAGGACTCACACGCATCCAATCACGGGCTTTTATTTTGAAAACCAAACAAAAGAAATGATCTAAAACAAGGACACATTTTGCCAGCTGAGAGACAAAAGGGAAGATAATGTCTCTGGTTTCACTGGTTTATTTAGTTTTTAACCTCCAAAGATGCAAAACATCGATCCGGACTGGTCTCAGTGAATTAAAGGACTCAGTTCTGCAGAAACTCCCAGAACTGAGCCGCTAACACACATCCCTGAACGTTTCCTCGTCTCATCAGAACCGTCCCTGAACTCCGGCTCAGGCTCGTCCAGACGTCCTGTTCGATTGCACTGTCGTTATTGTGATAGAGTTATTTTTCTATAAGTTGTTTCCTGTATATTTCGGATGAGTGTCGGTATAATTATTTGACTGTTTGTTGTGTTTATTTGGGGTTTTTTAATTTTTTTTTATTTCCAAAACTTTACGGAGGAGTCTTGTGTTTCTGTGCTGACCCTCGGGCTGTTAATGAATCACTAATGTGTGTTTTTATGATTAAAAGCTCATTTCAAACGTGCCTCTGTGATGTTGTGTTCTCTTTGAATGGTGTATATGCAGAAGAAGAGCAGCAGGGTGGAGGACGGGTGGAGGTTTTCTGTGTAGCTGCTTCAGTCGTTCTCACTTCAGCTCGTCTCCACGCTGAGTATCTGTCCCGGTCGGACCACACGTGTGACGACAGGCGCTGGATGTTGTTCCCGGCGCTGGTGGGCGGTGGTGAGATTAACGTAGAGGAAAAGACGAGCCCACGGGCCGTAAAGACACGAGGAAGTGATTCCATCTGTGCAGATAAAAGTTAGTTATGACATCACGGTTGAAGCTCAGAGTAAAGTGCTCGGTTTAAACGTCCGTCAGAAGGAAAACAGCTGATTCTGACTTTATTCTGTAACTAAAAACAACCAGTGACCCTGAAGACCGTTAAAAATCATCTGATTGTCTCCATGAGAGTTTATTACATCTCAGTTTGAACATTAAATCTTATCTGATTCAACATCAGAGATTTTTAAGCCTCTTAAAACCTTGAAACACAGATTTTCCTCCTCCACATGGTCTTCTGAACTAGTTTTCAGGGAATTTTCTGGGATCTGCAGAAGCAAAGTCTCCAAACTAAATAACAAATGCCTCATTTGTCATCGACAAAATCCTTCGTGAGCATTCTCTGACTTGAAATGTTAGCATATGGGCTAACTAGCATATTACAGTCAGTGCTGATGTAAAGCCAAGAAAAATACAATTAGCTAACAGCTTTATTGTTCTTGTGAAGTTGTAGGTTATGTTAGAAGAACTGTGTTGGAGTTTAGGCTAATGTTAGCATCTCCGTCCTGTGAGACACATTTTGTCAGAACTCCCAAAACACTTTTAAAACCGTCGAACAGTCTAAACACTTTCTTCTTTAAAAATGTCCTTCAATATTTAAGTTAGTTAGCTGCACTGCAACTCAAGAACATCGCTGGAGATCAACTGGTGACAATGCTAACATTTTTCAGCACTGACCTAGCTTTAGCTTCAATCTGTTAGCGTGATGTGATGTACAAAGCCATCAAGCGACATGCTTCATGTTTTAGTCAAGTCATCTTTATAGCCTACAGAGTTATCAACTAACCCATGAAGCTAATGCTAATCGACAAAATTAGCTAGCAGCAGTCATCATTACAATAACTGACAATGAAAAATGAGAAGCTGCTTTTGTTTTCCTCTGTCTGTTGTGCCTTTACCTCAGCGTATGTTTTGATAACGTTATGTGTTCGGACGAGAGCAGGAGATTTAGCAAAAGTGGCTAGCAGCGGTTAGCAGCTAATGCAAAGAAGAACAGCAACCAAAAATGTCTTTACACGCATGTTCGAGAGCTTTTCGCCTCCAAGCAGAGGGCGCGATGAACCAACGTTTAACAGGGACATGATACGCCAATGTTGCCTGACGTGTATCTAAAAACATCACACGTAGCATCTTTACCTAGCCACCAGGCTAAGCACGTGTGATTTCATGTGTTTGAATCCTTGTGAGGACGGTTCTGTTTTTCAGAGAGTAGGAGGACACACCTTCGACTCTTCGCTGACGATCCATGACCGTATACGGGGTTTTGTTGTTCCCCCAAAACTTTCCCAGAATTGATTTCGATCTTGCGTTGGACAGAACGTGACTCTGTGTGAGCCTGTTCCCTCCGCTGTGGTCGGTAGCTGTCGGGCATCACTGTCCTTAGTTTGGCTACGGTTGTTATAAAGATACACACACACACACACACACACACACACACACACAGTCCTTTACATGACACCCTTCCATCCGTGTTCCCCAGCTTCCCTGTCGCTGTGTGCTCAGTATAGGTCAGTCACACAGCGATCTGCATTAACGTCACTGTTTCCTCGTTTCCTTGATGTCACAGCTTTCACACACACACACACACACACACACACACACACACACACACAGTTTCCCTGATGTTCTGCTGATAACGTGATTACAACGTTAAGGTAAAACAGCTTTCCTGCTCTGAGCCACGGTTCTGTTTCCAGCTGGTTGTGGATCGGAACTAAATCGATTAATGCTGCTGCCTTCTGGTTGAGCCTGAGCCTTCAGACGAGAAGCACAGATGTTTGTTTGGAGTGAAGTTTAGAGGAGATCATCACAGACTGACAAGACAGAGAGGACGTCCACATGCTGCGATGATAATCTGTGTGTGTGTCTGTGTGTGTGTGTGTGCAGTCTGTTAATAATAACAACTGCTTGGTTTTATCTTATCTCTGTGGTTTCAGGCCGTCAGGATAAACTGTGAGCAGATGATGATGTCTCTCTGCAGCGGCCCGAGGCACGCACAGTTTGGACCAGAACCTTATTCTACACTGAGAGGTCGACCGCCGGGTCGGATGGTCCAGGACTCACTGTCAACGCCAAGGTAACTGATGAACCACACACAGTCATGGAGGTTTTGTTGAACAGTTGAAAGGAAAAGAAAGAAATCTTTATCGTTACTGACGTTTTCTTCTCAGAAGGATGAAATATGAGTCCAGAATTATGTTTGTGAGATAACACGTTTATATTAAATTATAAAACATAAATATTATCACCAGAAATGTGAGCTTTAGAACACAGATACCCGACAGGTCCAGACGGGCCGAGTCTGGAAAAAATGTAGAGATAATGTCTTGATCCGGGTTCGGTCTCGTTTATTGGCATAAAGCTTTCCAGCTCTCTCAGTGGAAATATAGTGGAAAAATAAAATAAAAAATAATTCTTAATTAATTCCTGTCGGTTATAAATGTCTAGTCTATGCCGTCCTGAACCGAGCTGTACTCTCAGGAGCTGATATCTCATGTTTTTTATGTCATAATACATTTTAAAATGTTGAGTTTTTCCACAAAACATCTTCTAATGTAACACTGAATCATAGCTATCACTGAGTATTACGTCTTCATTATCAGATCATTCGCTTGTATATTCAGTTATTTTCATAATTAATGTTTAAAGACAACAACTCCCATGATCCCTCACTTCTTCTGTCTTCTGTTTCTGATTGAGAGACCCCTAGTGGCAGAAATGACACACTGCACTTTAAACTGTAACGAGACACTTTCTCATAATTACAACAAAACATATTCTGACTTCATAATTACATGATGAGAAAAGCTTGGTGATATTTAAACACACACACACACACACACACACACACTACACTTCCCTTTAAATTCAGTCTCCAGGACGTTTTATCAGTTTTACAGCCTAATAAAGCTGCAGAGCGAGGGACAGATGGGTTCAGCTGGTTAATCTTTAACCACAAACACAACCTAACGTGTCGATGAGTCCAGGCACTGTGTCTATGGAAAGGTGAGGTGAGGCAGGTAAGACTCGCTCTTCTTCTCTTGTTTTGTACTGGAATACAGCACTTTGCCTTTCTTTGTCTGAATGGTGCGATATAAATAAACATGTCTTACATTTTTATTTTAACACTTTTTTTGCCAAGGCTATCATTGGATCACATGATCAACAAACGTGTCAAAGCCTGAATACATCATTAAATATTTCAAATTAAAAGACAACATAGAGTTAGTTTATGTTTTCTGAAGAGTTTGGATGGTTTTCCTGATGAGCCTGAGAAACATATTGTCTCTTAATGTTTATGTTTTATGTTTTTATAAATAAAATGATTTAACAGCAGAAACAAACATAACTCGTTGAACCTTTGTGTTGCTTCTTCTCAGACTTGGCTCCATCTCATCCTGTCATGGCTGACAACAGCCGGAGACGTCGACTCGGCGACAGCGAGCGCAACGTGCTGGCCCTGAATGTGCTGTTGCTAGGCGACAGGCAGAGTGGGAGGAGCTCCGTGGGGAATGCTCTGATTGGTCAGTGGTTCTACAGAGTCCAACCTTTGACAGTTATACTTGTGCAGTCTTTACGTCGTAGTTTAGTTCCATTAGTTTTGTGTGTGAGACAAGGTTAACATAAGTAATCTGAGCTGTAGTTTCCCCAGTAAACACACCAACCTGCCTGTCTGCTCTATGCAACGAGCCCAGAGACACTGCAGGTCGGTGTGTTTACCGGGGCAACTACAGCTCACAATGCACTCTATCAGCTCCACTGCACAACTCATTAACACCAACTACCGAAGATAAAGCTAAGAAATAGCATGCTAGCTAGCCAATGTTTAAATCCTGCCTGGTGGAAATGAGCTCGATTAACTTTCAGATTGGAACTGAAACCATTTATTTTCTAAACTGAACGTTCGACAGGTGGAGAGGAATTCCGAACAGGTAGCTGCATTTCTGGACTCTGCGTGACGACGGACTGTCAGGTGCTCAGGCGAAATTTCCAGGGATATTTCAGGAGACAGGGGGCGGAGTCTGACCTGATGCTGAGGGTGGTCGACACGCCCCCTGTGATGCCCCGCCCACAAAGGGTGCATGAGCTCTGCCCCGATGGCGTGCACGTACTTGTTCTCGTTGTGAGGGCTGACCTGAAACATGGCAACACACACCTGGAGGAGGATGTGGAGGTACACACACACACACACACACACACACACACACACACACACAGTAATAAGATCTTTTGGGTGATTTTGTGTATTTTGTGTGTTCAGAAGCTCTTCGGTCCAGAGTGGCGTCGTCACGCTTTGCTCGTTTTCACCCACGCTGACCACCTGAAGGAGGCGGGGCTTAGCCAGTCGGTCTACCTGACACAGGCCACTGATTGGCTGAGAGCTCTGGCCGAAAAGGTGGGAGGAGGAGTCTTGTTCTTGGACAACAGCTGTGATTGGCCGACGATCAGAGGACGACCGCTGAGAGAGCAACTGCTCCGCCTCTCGGCCAGGAACCATCACAGAGCTCTGACAGTCCGGACAGAGGTCTCACTCTGAACTCTAAAGAGGAACCACAATCTGTAAAGTTAACTTATACATGTAGTGGAGGTAAAAGTACAATATTTGTGGAATTGTGGAGTATAAAGTAACAGAAAATGGAATACTCAAGTGTACTACCTCAAAATTGTGCCAGCAGGTGAGTAAATGTACTCAGTTACATTAGATTACTTCTCTACTCGGGTCGTTTATAATCAAGAACACTGAAGCAAACAGACGATTGTTAGTAGTTAAATGAGTTTTAATCAATAAACAAGAATGATGCAACTGAAATGTACTCAGTTTCAATTCATTTTGTCTTCTTTTGTAAGCTAACAGCACTAGCCGCTAACGAGCTAGGTCTTTGTTAGCAGCTGTTTTTTGTGGTTGCCTGGCTACAGCGGAGCAGGCTTTTCACAATAAAAGCATCCAGGTGAACGTCATCTCTTGAGGATGCCTCGTCCTGTACGCCGTGGCTCCTCGCTGGCTATCTGATGATGCAGTTGGTGAGGGACGGCGCCCTGCACAGTCCCTTCCCCTTCACCTCAAATCTGCAGCCTTTGTAGTTCGCCACGCCGCGGCAGTCGACCTGCAGGTCCGGCTGAAGAAGCTCCCAGACCCTCTGCTTGGACTGCAGCTCTCTGTCCGGGTCACCTGGACACAACAGAGAGAAGGTGTCAGGATTACCTGGAAAGTGGCTGCAGACATTAGCAGGCCAGCTAGCACAGTTAGCACTGTGTCAAGCTAGATACGACTGTACACACAGAAAAATAAAGGTGCTAACTGGAACCAAAAATGGTTCTTCGGAGTGATGCCATAGAAGAACCATTTTTGGTTCCACAAAGAACCTTTTAGCAAGAGGTTCTTTGAAGAACTTTAGCATTCTTTAAGGAACCATTTTCAAGAAAGCTCTTTGTGGACCCAACTGGTTCAGTAAAGAACCTATTATAAATGGTTCTTCAGTAATTTTTCAGTATAAATGGTTCTTTGAGCATTTTAAATCAAATCGTTATGGGTACGTTGAAAAACAAGTACAATGTGCTACGTTGCTCTTTGCAACGTATCTGTTGCTGTACCTGTTGTGTTTGGAGCTACAATGATTAGTTGATCAACAGAAAATGTATTGACGACTATTTTGATAATAGGACTTAATAATCGTCAAAGTAATTTTTCAGCAAACAAGCAAAATGTAAGAATTTGCTGCATTTCTGGGTCTTAATTGAGAAAATAATCTGCAGATTAATCGATTAATGAAAATAGTTAGTTGCAGCCCTAATTTCATGCTATTACATGCCAGCAAATAACTCCAATAAAAATGAAGAACCTTTAGTACTTTAAAGAACCACATAAAGTCTGTGAAGAACCATCCCCCTATATAAAAAGGTTCTTCAATTGGTGATGGTTCTTTAAAGAACCAGAGAGCCTTTTGAAGAACCATTATTTTTCTGTGAGTAGCTTAAAAAATAGCTCTGCAAATGGTTGTCACGTTACCCTGTTAGCTTCCAGCTAACCTATTTTGCAAAGACACATTTAATTTTTGTTAATCATTTTTACGGTTACCGGGGAAGTTGTTGAAGGTAACTCTGTCTCCAGGGGCGGAGCCTGTGGGCGGGGCCAGCATCTCGCTGACATCATCTGAGGTGGAGCAACAGAGGAGGCGGGCCATAGAGACCACGCCCCTCACCTTACAGGCCTTGACGTTGCATAGCAACACAGCTAGAGCGCCCTGGAGCTGCAGAGAGAGAGGGGACATTGTATTTGTATTAAATCGCTATAGTTCAAGTATATTGAATACATTTAAGCAACATTGTGAGAATAAGTTCAAAAGTTTAATAATAAGGTGGCGTCACCTCCTCCAGGTGTGTTTCTGCTCCCAGCTTGCTGACGACCACGCGGGGGGCGTTCTCCCCCACGTCCACTTCCTGGACGGACAGCGTCTCAGCCAGCGGGTGGCGGCGGACGCTGATGATCCGTCCAACCCGCAGGTCCAGTCGTGACACGTCAACCCGAGGCTCCACCCCCAAGGAGAGCGAGTCAGGGGTGGGACGAGCTAAGAGAGAGAGAGAGGTGATGTCAGTCTGTTCCTCTCCTGCCTCCTTGCTTCCTTTCCTCAGTGTTTCCTCTCACCTTTCCTCTCTCCCCTCCTCCTCCGGCTGTGTCTCTCTCTCTGGTCGTGTGAGGAGGAGGGGGGAGGAGGGTTTGTTGGAACGGCAGCTGTTGCTCCTGCAGGAGGTTGATTGACAGGTGTTGTAGGGGCGGGGCTTACGGTCGAAGGAGGCGTGGAGAACAAAGCCTTGGCTGAACGAGAAAAACACACACGTTTAATTCAACGTATCTGGAAGTTTGTTTTTATCTTTGTGACAAAATCTACAAAAGATTTCGACTTAATAAAGTTCTGATTGAGTCAAAATGGTTCCGTCTGGTTCTGTGTTATTTAAATCGGACCACAGTCGACACTGAACCAGCTCCAGTTGTGTGTGTGTTCGTGTGTGTGTGTGTGTGTACCGGTGCGTCTCCTCTGTTTGTCTTGCAGCTGAACTCTCAGCTGCTCGATGTCTTTCTTCAGTTTGCCGTTCTCCACCAGCAGCTTCTTCTGATCTCTGACCGACGCCTGCAGCACTGACACACACACACACACACACACACACACACATATAAACAGGTGTTACATGCCTGAGCAGTCATTATTTGTTTCAGTCACACATGTATGAGCCATAAATTTAAGCGTGAAACAAAGAAAATATTAATATCAGATGTTATGAATATGAATTGTTGAATTAATATAATAACACAATTATAGGATCTGTTTATTGATCATTTATTTAATTGGTGGGTACACTCTTAGAAATAAAAGTTCTAAGTAGAACCATATAAGGTTCTTCGGCTTGTCCTCATAGGAGAACCCTTTTTGGCTCCAGGTAGAACCTTTTATAAAGGTGGAGGGTTCTACCTAGAACCCAACATAAAGGGTTATACCTAGAACTGTGTGTGTAAGGTTCCTCCCAGAACCCCCCATGAGAGGTTCTACAAAGAACCCATACAGGATATTATACCCATGCTTTCAACAATCCCTGAAGAACTCTTTCTCCTAAAAAGGGTTCTCTGGATCAAAATGGTTCTTACTGGAACCGTTAGTGTCACCAAGAACCCTTTTAAAGCCCTTTATTCAGGAAAGGGTTTTTAAAGGGTTCTCTGGATCAAAATGGTTCTTACTGGAACCGTTAGTGTCACCAAGAACCCTTTAAAAGCCCTTTATTCAGGAAAGGGTTTTTAAAGGGTTCTCTGGATCAAAATGGTTCTTACTGGAACCGTTAGTTTTACCAAGAACCCTTTTAAAACCCTTTATTCAGGAAAGGGTTTTTAAAGGGTTCTCTGGATCAAAACGGTTCTTACTGGAACCGTTAGTGTTACCAAGAACCCTTGAAAAAACGTTTCTTCAGGAAAGGGTTTTTCAGAAGCAAATGGTTCCAGGTAGAACCTCAGCCCTTGTAGAAGAACCCTTTTGGAACCCTTATTTCTAAGAGTGTAACATGTTTTCACTCTTACATGCTTTCTCTCTCATCAGCAGGGCGTGAGTTTTGAAATACTCCACGATTTGCTCGCCGTCCTCCGGATCGAACTTCTTCAGAGCAGCTTCCAGGCTGAGAGACAGAAGGACCGAGAGGGTGAGATACTCAGATAGTTGGTAATAAAGATGTTCAGTATCAGATTCTGACCACACGATTATCATGGCTGAAAGTATTCACCATAAAGATATTATCCTCATATCTAGAGACACTTCTATGCCATTGACAGCTCTGTTGTTTGTGGCATGTTCTCCAAAATCCAACACATTATGCTGCTGTTGTTTTTATGTTCAGTGCACAAGATAGTGATGATAATACAATCTGCATCTTCATCTTTTAAGTTCAGCATCAGTGATGTAAACACTGAGTCCACCTCGTCTGTGTTTACAGGACATGAAGGAGGAATGAACCTGAGATTTAATCAGCCGAGAGAAGATGTCACGGATGTTTCTGGTGTCTTTTTATAAACATGTCTGATGCAAATGTGACGAGTTTGGATGTAAATTAAATGGTGAGAATGACTTTGCGGTCAGACTGACAGTCAGTGATGTCACCAACACGGCGATCAAACGTTTATATAGATGATATCTCAGAGGAAGGATGTCGACGTTTGTGCCACGAAATGTCAGAATTAATTGAGGAGGGGAAGTTTGTCTGGGGTTTGATTTATGCATCAGAACAGAGATTAAATGAACCCTGTTGTTTCAAGGCGCTTCAAAGCACTTCCTGTTTGACTCCAGATGGACAGGTGGATTACAACACACCTGTCAGCCCCGATCACCTGTAGTCCTTAATGATTTAACAGCCGTCTGTTTCAGGTTGATGAACACCTTCTCAAGATCTCTGTTAGGCTTCAAATACCTTTGACTAAAAACACAGTTTGTCTTTTAAAAATATCCAGTTTCGTCGCCACAATCACGACTAAAAATGTCCCGATGTCTTGTTGAGAATATCTGTTTTTGTTTCCACAATGAGGACCGGAAATGTTTCAGTACACTGTCAGAAACAGGAGTACAGCAAGAGTCCATTTCTGTAGGACCCCCTAAGACCAAATACTGGACCTTGAGGTATCTCTGGACCCTTTAAGGGCCACAAAGGTACATATATGTACCGTGTTCTCTAAACGTACCCTTCTTTAGGGTCAGCTTTTGTCCTCTGCCTGTAAGGGTACATTTTAAGGTACTAACCAGAACGATACAAATACAGGAAGTACCAAATGTCAAGGGTACAAAAGGTGAACTTTAGAGGGTTCTGCCCCAGTGACAAGCCCTTTTAAAGTACAAATATTACCCTTCTTTCACTTCCTGACAGTGTATCGCTGGTTCTGTCGCCACAAAGACATCCAGAAAGTTGATTTAAATTCAATTCATTTACAATTAAAAACAGGTTTTTATTCAATAACGACTGCGAAGCAAAATAAGATACTTAGGGTTCAGCTACAGTCAGATTTGGATCAACACTTACGACTGTAAAGTAGATAAAAGTCGCTTCATCTCAACTTGTAATAAGAATATTTTATATTGTTGTTTTTTTTAAGTAAAAGATCTAAATTCTTCTTTCCCTGCAGTCGAGAGTTTAGCGTTTGAACTGAGACATGAAAGCATAGAAAGAGCATTGAAGTTTTGACGGACGTTATCTGTGATGAAGGAACGTAAAGATTAATACCATCAAAGTACTGCACACACACACACACACACACACACACACACACACACTGAAACCAGCCTATTTGCATAATGATAAACAGAAATCTGCTGCTTCACCGTCAGCTGGTTAACATTTACTTACACAAACACACGGAGCTGACACTGACACATTTATCTACACAAGCTCATTATTAAAGGGAGAATCCCCCTAAAAACTCAGATAAAATGCTTTTATCTTCTCAGATAGAAGCTAAAAGGCAGAACCAGGCTGGTAAGAAAGACTTTATGTTGGATTATTTGTTTAAAAGTTAAAATAGTAAGAATATAAAATAACATAAAGTACTATAAAAGCCCCAAACTTTGAAGTGATGGCAGATAATATAACTGCACTCTTTTGTTAAACTTGACAGTTGTCATGACGATGAGGTGGCGTAAATGTTATTATTTGTAGATCCATGTGTAAAACTAACAATTAGGAAACATGTTTGAGTACAGATTAACAAAAACTTCAAGTCTTAACCTCAAATTATAACGCTTGGCCTCGTGGGGACCTTTTGTCCCCAGATCGTATTTGGGTCCTCACAATATAAGTGTGTGAACGGACGTCCCCACGATGTAATTAATACAAGCACACACACACGTGCAGCAGCTGTTAAACTAGTGAAATGCAGAGAGAGACACAACAGCTGCAGTCGGCCTGCTGCTATAAATAACATCAGCTGGAACAAGACAAGCCAAAGACCCAAGTAGTAACATCAAGTAAACACAGTGATCTCACAATGAAAAGACACTCTGGGACACGAACAAATGTAGTGTGAGAAGTAAATGTACCTTTTATGCAAAATAGCTCTACTCAAAGTTAATTATTAGATATTTATTGTTGGAAAGTTGCTCAGAATTCAGCATCTGAATGTTAGAGTAGAAGAGACTTTAACCAAAGTCATGTCTACTTTTACATATAACTGCATATTTCAAAGAAAACTTACATATTTAACATTTGAAATATTGATCAGGAAAGTATATACAGCCTTAGAGTACAATAAATATAAGTACCTAAAATTACATGACTTGAGTAGATGTGCCCAAAAAATCGGTGGTCTTTACACAAAATGAAATAACCGAGAAGAAAATCAACCATAGGAAAACAAAACAACAACAATAAAATACATAATTTAAAGAGAAACGAGCATCTTCAATGAACCAAATCTTATTAAAGAAGCTCCTGAAAACAATGAATTGTTCTCTTTACAAGAAAGATTAAAGATTAAGAGCGACTTCATTAAGTGTAAATAAAAATAGGATAAAAATAGTCAATAAATAATGAGAAATTCAAACGTACACAGGACATTTTAAGACAACTCCACCTCTGATTTAACCTTTACACGTCCTCTTTAATGAGTTCAGCTCTTCATATAATCTTTATTTAACACTACGACACACTCTGTTCACTCAGAGGACGTTTATAAAACACACAAACACACTCAGACGAAGGTTTCTGGGTCGTACCTGGGGTTAAACAGAGCGTCTGCCTTGTCCATGTCGTTGGTCGGCCGGTCGGAGAGACAGAAAGCTCTGAGTGCGTCTTCAGCTGAGACACTCGGTCCACACGGTCTGTCAGCTGTCTGGTTCCATCTCCAGCTGGCTGGAGGTCAAAGGTCAAACACCTCCCCTCTAGAATCCAACAACACGACTCCATGATCTGGTTCTAATCAAAGACTTGATAACCTCTCAAGTCTTCAATCTGTTTCCGCTTTTGATTTCACATATTTTATGTTTACTTTGTTATATCTGCATATCTTATTATTCTGGTCTAAATGTAACAAAACGTAAAAATGTATAAAAACGACTCAGCCTTTGTTCAACATGTTGTTGAGTTGAGTTCTTACATCATCACAAATGTTTCCAACGATGTTCAAACAGAGAAATCCACAAGTTTAATCGTAGTCTTTGCTGGTCTCTGTTCGACTTTGTTGGTTCCTGTTGGACTCTGCTGGTTTCTGTTGGTTCGTTATGGTCTCTGCTGGACTCTGTTGGAGTCTGTGGGTCTCTGCTGGACTCTGTTGGAGTCTGTGGGTCTCTGCTGGACTCTTTTGGACTCTGTTGGTTCCTGTTGGACTCTCCTGGACACTGTTAGTTTATATTAGTCTCTGTTGGACTCTGCTTGACTCTGTTGGTTTATGTTGGTCTCTACTGGTCTCTGTTGGTTCGTTATGTTCTCTGCTGGACTCTGTTGGTTTATGTTGGTCTCTACTGGTCTCTGTTGGTTCGTTATGTTCTCTGCTGGACTCTGTTGGTTCATTCTGGTCTCTGCTGGACTCTGTTGGAGTCTGTTGGTTCCTGTTGAACTCTGTTGGACACTGTTAGGTTTATGTTAGTCTCTGATGGACTCTTTTGGTTTAATTAGTCTCTGTTGGACTCTGCTTGACCCTGTTGGACTCTGTTGGACAGTGTTGGTTCCTGTTGGTTTACGTTAGTCTCTGCTGGACTCTGCTGGTCTCTGTTGAGGAATCAATTCATCGACTGTTTGATGGATTATACCCACTAACTTAGGTTAAAATCAGTAATAATTCACTGATTTTAACTTCTTGTGTAGTTTTGTACTTTTTGTACTTTTTACTGTAAACATAAACACGTTTTTAATACTTTTGTTTAGTATCTATCTATCTATCTATCTATCTATCTATCTATCTATCTATCTATCTATCTATCTATCTATCTATCTATCTAGTATCTCTTCAGTGTCCTAGGTGTTCAGTATGTAAAGAATGTGTATTGTTGTGTCACTGAGTCACTACAGCAGTCAGTTTGTGTTTGAGTGCACAGTCAGCTCCCTCTGGTGGACAGAAAACACAACTACAACCACCGACACCACAAACCTTCACTGTGCCTCCGGTCTGTTTTCATGCAGGTGTGTCTGAGGTCGTTTCTTCTCTATAATGTCTCTTAATGTTTGAATTAACATGATCTTCAGACCTGCATCAGGATGTTTTACCTCTGCTGGAAAAAAAGATGTTTAGATGTCTTTGTTTTGAAAAGTGAGTGCAGTTAAGGTCAGCGGAGGTTAAATGATAATGAATGTAATACATGTTTGTAAGGTTTATACAGTTATCTGTATTTTTAAAAATCTTTTATCATATATTATCTCGTGTTTTTCCATAATATTTGATATATAATTTCATTTTCTGCAGATTTTCCTTCTATGAATGATGTTTTAAATCTCCACAAGGCCAAGATTTTATTCTGGTGGAGAAATTACTATTTTGATTTATTGCTTCTGGATAATACTGTCACATTTAGGAATATTAACTAAATAAATAAAAAAAAAGAATCAGCCATAAACAGTTCAGCCAAAAGTGTACATTCAGTCATTATCTCTTCGTAGTCCCAACAAACAAACACACCAACACTTAATCTAAAAGCTACGGTGAAGATTTGGGTGAACTGTTCCTTTAAGAACACTCCTTTACAGTTACAGTCAGTTGTTAAATGTTAACTCCTCCTCTGCTCGTTAAAATCATCAATGATTTCTACACTTATCAAACAAACACTGACACAGTCGGTTTGTGGAGCTGAAGACAGGAAGTGAGCCGACACATTTATCGGTATCGGTGACATCACAGCGACTTCAGACTGTGTCCACAGAAACTGGCTCACCTTCTGCTCATAGGACCAACGTGAGCAAACCTTTGTGATCAGACATGATTCATTTGGGGAACACGGAGATAAAGATGTGACTTGCTTTAGTCACCATGTTGTGTGTGGAAAGTAACTGAGACTATTTTTACTTTTTACTTGTACTGAAGTGCATTTTAAAGTAAAAGCTGCAGTCACACCACTTCCTGTTCCCATCATGGACCTTACTGATCAAACCTTTGTCTGTTAGTGACTGAAGAGACACAGATAAAGTTCTGATCCTGTCTGAACTGTGTCATGAATCACACACGTGATGTTTGTCACTTTTTCTGACCCAGTTGGCTCCATGTTGGTTCTGGTGCCGTGTTGATGAGACGATGTATTTCACTGAGCTTTAACACAAAACTACACGAGGTTTGACTTTAATGACAACAAACTGACAAACATCATGTGTGAGATTAATGACACAGTTCTCTTTTATTAAACATAAACAGCTGTACTAGTGACGCCATCTTGTTAAACCCGTAACATAAACATTGTAGAGCTGCTCCTGTATGTTAAGCTAACTGACGAGCTAGCTAACTGACGAGCTAGCTAACCGCTCAATTGGCGGCCATGTTGGTGTTTAACTTAACTTTGATCACAACAAACGGAACAATCATCGTTTTAATTCAAACACCATGTGTGAGTCCAACTAAAAAAGAAAAGTGTGTCTCTTCATTCACTACCATACTAAGTCTTTCTGAAATAAAGATAAAGATGTTAAATAATGCAATTTTATCTTAAAAAATGTAATGATAAAGGAAAATATCGCTATAAGTTGATAAAATCTACTTTAATCTTCCGTCTGACTCAACAGAAATCTTACATCACAACTCTTTCTGCCTTTTATTGTGAAAAACAAACATTCCCGCCATCTTATTCACGGAAAACGCCGAACGCCGCCGAACTCAGGTGAGTCATCGTCATCAGTTTCGGAGGAGGGTGGGGGAGCAGTCGCCGGAAGCTGCCGAACCATATTTGGAATCCAAACATCGGAGGGGAGGGCGGGGCTCGTCCCGCACACGCGGAGGAGCCAGGCGCGCGCTCACAGTTGATGAGGAGGGCTGAGGAGAGGAAGAAGAAGTTTGACAAGGTGAAGAGTTGTGAAGACGAAGACGCGAAGAAGAGCAGCCTGAGCAGGTGAGTTGCTGCTGTGCGACAGGAACATGGCGGACGGTTAGAGGCTGACGCACAGGTGTGTTCAGTTCCTGTTGACGTCGAGTCAACATGAAGGACGTGGAGGGTTGTGTGAACACCAGGCAGGTCGACTCGTGCCAGTCAACGTCCTGCTAGCTTACTTCTGCTTAATGCTACAACGGTTAGCTAATCAATCAATCGACTGTTTAATCTGTTTGACAGATTATCACACTCACTAACTTACTTAAACTCACTTTTTAAACTTTATTAGGGGTTATGTTCTTTATTAACATGCATAAACATGTTTCTAATACTTTCATGTAGCGCTGGAACAAGTTTCTCTGTTTTATATGTTTTTATACTGAATATAATTTTGTTTCTGACAATCTGAAGACATCAACATGAGCTGTGACGGACAGGTTTACATATCTCGTGACACTAAATACACTAAAATGTGCACTATGTAGGTTTGTTCACGTGATTCAAACCCAGAAATGTGGTCTTAATAATATTAATGAGGCAATGATACAAACATTTGTCCATAAGTGGATCAGTGAGCTGTTCTCAGAGGAACATACGGTCCCAGAACACTGCTCGAAGCTAGAAAAAGGTGGCAGGGTCCGCCACATGTAAACAAAGTATTAGTTGTTATGAAAACAAAGAGAGTTTGTTTATTTAGTTTGTTTATCAGCCAGAGAGGATCTTTCTCTGCTCATTAACATTTCTTCACCAAAACCTACAGACTGCTCCTTTAAATAATCAAACAACAATCAACAAATAAATAGAAATAGTCTGTTTGTAGTCAGAAGTGATGGTTATGTGAGCCGCAGCCCGGTCCTGGTCTCCTCCCGGTCCTGGTCTCCTCCCGGTCCTGGTCTCCTCCCGGTCCTGGTCTCCTCCCGGTCCTGGTCTCCTCCCGGTCCGGCTGTCTTGTGTTCACGAGTCGGTTCTGATTAGGAGGAAATTGAATTCTCGTGATCTTAACTTGGTTAGCGTGAGTGTCGCTGTCGTCCTGCAGGGCCGTCAACAGGAAGTGTGGATGCTGAAGAGTTCAGGCTACAAAAACATAAATAAATCTATGTTTCATAAATGTATTTATATGTTTTTATGACCAACCAAAGCACAGAGGAGAAACTGTTGTTAGTTTAGTTTACGTATTCAAGTGTTTGGCCCATCATCAAATATTTAAAGACATTATAAAGAACCTGATATCTCATGTTTTATGGGATAAAAATACACATTTCTTTAGATATTTAATCAGAAACTGATGGATATTCAACCTGATACAAATTGATCTGTCGGTTAAAGGAAAATGATTGGTAACTATTTTGTTAAGTGGTCTTCTTCTTCCAGCCACAGAACAGTTCAGAACTGCATAAGGAATTCATTCAATTTAGTGATTTTCATTCAAAGCTTCTGTTGAGACTTTGAGTTGAGTTTTATGATGAAACTTTGAGTTTGTGCATCACAATAATCCTGCTGGACGGGTTTGAAGCAGCAGGTTGTTTGCATGATGAACCGAAAGTGTTTCTGAATGTATTTAAAAAACAGTCTGTGTTTGTCTGTGTGTGTGTGTGTGTGTGTGTGTGTGTGTGTGTGTGTGTGTGTGTGTGTGTGTGTGTGTTGGCACACATTCACGTGAGTGTGAAGTGTCGATGCAGAGGCAGCAGGGAGTGAAGGCATTTAGCAGCAGAGAGAGACACGACCACAGAAACATCGCAAGAAATCCAGATTATTTCTCCAGAGTTTACTTACGCTGGCTGGACTGAACCAAACAAATAGGTCAGAGCCGTCCGTCGGATGATCACTGCTGTGATTAATTGTGATTATTTAACTAACTGATGCAGTGAGGAGCTTCTCGCTTCTGAACCAGCCTGTCAGAAGACAAATCGTGTGGTCCTGGAGAAGATGTCAGTCTGTTTCAGAAGAGTCAGATTATTGACCTGAATCCACCACGTTATTAAACCTGGAGGGACGGCGGTCAGAAAACAATCTCGAACGACGCTGATGGGAGATTACAAGCCCAACAGTCGAGCAGTGTTATGATCCGGGGGTGATTCAGTTGGTCAGGTCAGCTGACGACCTGAATATACCGAATGAGCAGGTTTTTCCTACAATGGACGTTTTCTTCCCTGACGGACAACACGACAATGTCACGATTCATCAGCCTGAGATAGAGAGACATCATTATCAGCACCACACAGTCCAGACCTGAACTCCACTGAGGATCAATATTTATTGTCTCACGAGTCAGATATCGTCAGTCTGAAGGTGATATCAGCCGGCGGTGACGGAGGTTCAGGTCGACGCTGTCTGAGTCATTATCTACCAGAAATCTAGTGTGTGGGTGTGTCTGCCCTGCAGGGAGTGCCTCCCTCAGGTTACTCAATGTCAGAGTGTGTGTGTGTGTGTGTGTGTGTGTGTGTGTGTGTGTGTGTGTGTGTCTACACACACTCACACACACACACACACACACACACACACAAAGGAATGAACTGCGTAAGAGAATTCCTCCTTTCAACCACAGTACAGTTCAGCGGTCGGGTCACAGCAGGTGCGCAGTTCAGAACTGCATAAGGAATTTAATCGTTTTAGTGTTTTTCATTTGAGTCTCCTGTTGAGGCTGTGAATGTTTGTCACCAGAGCTCACAGTTCATCAGACGTCTCCACACAGCTGGTCTGCTGTGATCACAGTCTGCAGGAGGCTGGATTTGTCATTTTTTGGGTGAACTGCTCCTTTAAACAAACGTTCAGAGCCTCAATAGAAGATTCAAATGAAAAATCACAAAATCGAACAAATTCCTAATGCAGTTCTGAACTGAGCTTTTTTCTGGGTTTTTAAAGGTCCAGTTTGTAAGAAGAGTTTTTCCCAACTCGTCAAATTCTGACTCTTTTGGTATTGATCTTAAAGCAGTTTTGACAAATTAGAAAGAGACTCAAAAATCATCTTTCTCACATATTGAACCTTTAAACTCCTCAGACAGTTTGATGAAAAGTAAAAATATGTTTGTCTTGTTTTGTTTCCAGGTTTGTGATGAATCATCCGGATTGGACCTGATCGATCAATCACCCGTCCCCTCTGTGACCTCACTCGTTCAGACCAATCAATGACCCTGGACTTGTGACCAGACAAAGAACTTTGCTGACTGGATTATTGATCACGCTTGAACCAGAGAAGCTGCATATAAAGACAACTGAAGCTTCCTGATTCAGCTGTTATTGGACCGAACGAGGGAAACTCTTCCTTATTGATCGGACAGTCGACAACAGATCGATCAATGGCGGCGTCAGAACTGATCGAGGACACCGACGATGTGCACCCTCATGTGGAAGCTAACGTCACCACGATGAATCCCCCGTCGCCTCCGAGGGTCGCCAACGGTAAACCGACCCACCTCGCCTCCACGCCGTCGGCCCCCACGGACGCACACGATGGCAGAACGGGCAGCAAACTGAGCAGCCTGCTGAAACAGAACCAGCTGATCCAGTCTCTGAGCAGCGGCCTGAGGAAACACTGCGAGTACGTCAAGATCCCCATCGCGGAGGAACGGGCCAACCGCCTCCCCAAGGAGTGGTGGAAGACGGGCGTGGCCTTCCTCTACGCGGCGTTCAACCTCGTCTTCACCACCGTCGTCATCACCATCGTCCACGAGAGGGTGCCGGACAAGTCGGTGAGCCCGCCGCTGCCCGACAAGTTCTTCGACTACGTGGACCGAGTGCCCTGGGCCTTCACCGTCACCGAGGTCAACGGGCTGATCCTGTGTGGCCTCTGGCTCGTCCAGTGGCTCCTCCTCAAACACAAGTGAGTCGGCGCCGCAGGTTCTGTCGCTAAGTTCATTTGACCAGCGTCAGGTGTCACGATACTAAAATTTTCAACTCGATACCGATTGTAGCGCCAGTTGAAGATTGATGAAGCTTTACTGGTGGTCTGAAGGACTTTATTCTTTATCTCATAATCCGAGAACAACAACAACACCGTAAGAGCTAGAAATAAAAACAAATAAAAGCCATTAGTACATCAATAGTAGCATTTAGCTTTGCTTTACATAAATTAACTAAAATTTCAACAGAAACATAAACCTAGTTACCTTGTTGCCACTTTCAACCGGGCTAATAACAAACTCTTACAGTGAAGTTTCACACCGTAGTTATTTCCTTTATCCGTGTGTCGCTTGTTTTCCGTTCTCTATCCTTTTCCGTTTACCAAAAACCCTTTCAAAATAAAATGCGTCCGTTTGACAGGGAGTGTCAAAATATAATACACAAAATCATCCACAGCAAACAAAAACCAACATGCACTAAGTTGATGTCCTTTACACCGATACTCAGGAAAATATTCGATACTCGATACCACAAGGATAAAAACAAAGAGCCCCAAATTTAACAGAAACGTTTTTATTAACAAGAAAAGTGTGGACTTTTTTGTAACAGTGAAAGACGACATTTAAAACAAAGTAAAGAATAATAATTTGGATATTACAGTTACACTGTACAATATTGAAGGTGCTGTGAGGTGTTACTCAAAAGAGAAGTAAAATAATTCAGCAGCTGACTGATGTTAAATGGAATATCAAAAATCGTTAATAATCGAATCGAGACTTCAATAATCGAATCGAATCGGGACATTGGGCTGATTAACCACCCCGAGTGTGTGTGAAGGCAGAGAGAGAGAAGCAGCTCGGCGACGGGGGTATCGTTACTTTTGAAAATGAGTATCGTATTCGGTAGGAATGTGCGATATGTTATCGTTTACGATATATCGTCAAAAACATTCCCCACGGTGAGAATATGTCACCCCACGATAAAAAACGATAAATTCCCGTATGTAAGCGCGACACACTCGCAGCCCAACACGTATGGAATATTGACACCAATGGCGGAAGGCGGAGCAGATACGCCGGGCAGCGAGGAGCGCGTTCCTCAACAAGGCTCCACCTCCATTATCTGGACACCGCACGACATTATTTTCATGTCATTATTTTATTAACTTCACAGGCCGTCTAACATCACATTCATGCAGCACACAGACGAGGTTGTACACTTGACTTTGCTCGGCAGCTCCGCTCGTCTGTGTTGCCTAAATCTCCGCTGCCTCTTTTTTTTTTTTTTTTCAATCTCAGTCTCCGCTGCCTCACGTGGGTGGCAAGCTAGCAGGTGAGGTCAGATTTGTTGTCGTTCGCCGCTCAGGACGGCTTTGCTCGCTTGTGTCGCATTTTCGTAGCAAACAACATAAGCTAACGCTAGCTGAATTGATAGGTCAAGGGTCAATAGCGCGTGCAGTAGGTCAAGCTGATAGTGAAGTTTTAGAGCGCCCTCTGCTGGATCACAAGGCAAACTACTTCAAACGGTCTAATAGACTGTACATTTTGATTTCGAACAGGTCATTACATTCGAATAAGAACTCCCCCCACTTTCGAACGAAATTTCGAATAAAAAATGACAGCCCTAACAAATGAACGAATGAAAAACAACAAACATTTTTGCAGTACAGGTGTACTGCTTGAACTTAATTGATGTAGTTTAGTAGCCTTTATTATTATTTTGGTGATAGATTTATAGTCAAAATGATTAGGCTGAATTGGTGTTTATTTATCGCCATTTTTATCGTTACCGTGATAAATACCAGAAATTATCGGGATAAATATTTTAGTCCATATCGCCCATCCCTAGTATCCGGATACAACGTTTTAGTCTCGATACTTTTTTGAGTATCGATACTTTTGACAGACCAGCATCAGGTGTCGGACACGTTTTGATCCAGGAGAACCTGAATCGTTGTCGTTATTTACCGTTCTTTCTCCTCAGAGCTATCGTTGGCCGTCGCTGCTTCTTCCTGATCGGGACTCTGTACATGTATCGCAGCGTCACCATGTACATCACCACGCTGCCTGTGCCTGGAAAACACATGGTGTGCGCCCCGAAGGTACAAATACACACTAACCTGTGTACTCAGTGTGCTGCTCGTGTGACTGTTCTTCATCGGTGGGTGTTTTCTCGTCTCTGTGCAGCTCTACAACGACTCCACGGGGAAAGTGTGGAGGATTTTGCGGCTGATCTCAGGAGGAGGTAACGTCGAACGTCCAGTTTCTCCTCCATACGACCGAAGTCATCAGAGACTCACAGCTGATTGTGTGTTTGTGTTCAGGTTTGTCTCTGACCGGCACTCACCTGATGTGTGGCGACTTCCTGTACAGCGGACACACCGTCATGTTGACGCTGTCCTACCTCTTCATCAAAGAGTGTGAGTCCACTGCTGCTGGATCAGATTTGATAACTGGTAGTCTTAATAGACTGATTCACGTTATTATATTATCAAACGATCAATGAGATGTGGTGTGTTGCTCAGACTCTCCTCGCTGGATGTGGTGGTATCACTGGTCCTGCTGGCTGCTCAGCGCCTCGGGAGTCCTCTGCATCCTGATCGGACACGAGCACTACAGCATCGACGTGGTGATTGGATACTTTGCCACCACCAGGACCTTCTGGTGGTACCACACCATGGCCAACACACACGTGAGAGCCACACACACACACACACACACACACACACACACACACACACACATCACCAGGCTAAAAGGGAAGCTAACAGTCACATTTTAGAGGTGGAGCCTGTGAAAGTTCAGCACCTTTCCTGGAAAAATGATTAGTTAATTATAACTGCTCATGTGGCTCCTGGTCTGGATCTCCTGCCACGTGGTCTCAGGGTGAACAGATTGTGGCTGCTGGTCTGGATCTTCTGCCACGTGGTCTCAGGGTGAACAGACTGTGGCTGCTGGTCTGGATCTTCTGCCACGTGGCCTCAGGGTGAACAGACTGTGGCTGCTGGTCTGGATCTTCTGCCACGTGGCCTCAGGGTGAACAGACTGTGGCTGCTGGTCTGGATCTTCTGCCACGTGGTCTCAGGGTGAACAGATTGTGGCTGCTGGTCTGGATCTCCTGCCACGTGGTCTCAGGGTGAACGGACTGTAGCTGCTGGTCTGGATCTTCTGCCACGTGGTCTCAGGGTGAACAGACTGTGGCTGCAGGTCTGGATCTTCTGCCACGTGGTCTCAGGGTGAACAGACTGTAGCTGCTGGTCTGGATCTTCTGCCACGTGGTCTCAGGGTGAACAGACTGTGGCTCCTGGTCTGGATCTTCTGCCACGTGGTCTCAGGGTGAACAGACTGTGGCTGCTGGTCTGGATCTTCTGCCACGTGGTCTCAGGGTGAACAGACTGTAGCTGCTGGTCTGGATCTTCTGCCACGTGGTCTCAGGGTGAACAGACTGTGGCTGCAGGTCTGGATCTTCTGCCACGTGGTCTCAGGGTGAACAGACTGTGGCTGCAGGTCTGGATCTTCTGCCACGTGGTCTCAGGGTGAACAGACTGTGGCTCCTGGTCTGGATCTCCTGCCACGTGGCCTCAGGGTGACAGACTGTAGCTGCAGGTCTGGATCTTCTGCCACGTGGTCTCAGAGTGAACTTGGGCGTTGTCTTTTCATTTCATCTCCAGTAATTTCCTGTCATTTCTTTCCGTGTGTTTCTGCTCAGACGCTGCGTCAAGCTCCCAACAACTACCTGTCGAGGACGTGGTGGAACCCGGTCTTCAACTTCCTGGAGAAGAACGTTCAAACGCCGGTTCCTCTGGTGTTCTCGTGGCCGATCACGCTGCCGTCGTCCTGCAGGCAGCGGTACAGGATCGTGGAGGGAGGGAGGGACGAGTGAGGACGGGGAAGAAGAAAACAAAACTTTAACACCAGTTTAGAAGAAGCAACATCTTGAGCCGTCTCCTGCGTACTGAGGGAGAGGTTATCATGTTTACATTCATGTGGTCGCCTGGTGTTTATTCATCAGCAAGTATAGTCGCCAAAACAGTAATAATGCAGCTCGTCGTCCTCCTGAATCTGAGGCGACGAGCTTCCTGTGACAAGAAGCTCGACTTCCGTGAGACGACTCAGATCAAGACAGAGATGTTTGCTGAAAACTAATTTTCTAATATTTGAGGTTTGAATTGAATCAAGTTTCTGATGATGTTATGTTTCTAAAAAGTCCAACTTCTGGTTTTGTAACCTATGAACAGTTGGGGTTTAATAGTCTCCAGCTATCAGGAGGAAACTGCTGCTCCACCTTCACACCAAACAGTTATCAGCGACGCTAACAGCTAGCTAACACTGTCGCTTTAAACAGAGCGTATGTGGAAGCAAGCAGCTGCGTCACAAGTGTTATTGTTTGCACTCGTGTGGATCTGGAGGCTTGAAAGGTTTATATGTCGGCTAATAACGAGCAGAAACTGAACTAAACATGCTGATGTTATTATTTTTGCAGCCTGAACTGCAGAATACTACTGAAAAATACCGACAGCATCTAAAAGACGTGCTGACATGAAGAAGTTCTGAGTGGTATTTACAGGACGGATGTTTGAAAGAGAAACTGCAGAAGACGAGTAAATAATTATTACTTTAAACACGAGCAGCCTGACAAGAACTTGAGAGAGACAGTCTGAAATCAGCAGAATCCAGATTTAGATCAGGAAAGAAACAAAACTCTGACCACTCGGAGTTATAAACGTAGATGTGATGATGCCAAAATCCTTCCAGGAGGAGCCACGAGGATTTATTTAAATGATACAGCCAACAGAAACGTTACCGTTAACATACGAGCTGGCTAACTTCCTGTTTAGCACCCAGCTAACTTGGGCTAACATGTTGTGGCTCTTCTAGACTTTCTAGGAGTTACTTCAGCTGCTTCTTTCCCAGTGGAAGCTTATGGGAAAAGTCTTTTTGGGCCGCAGTCCATCATGGCGTGATGATGTCATCACACGGTTCTGCCTTCCTCGGGGGGGCTTGGTGCTACCTACAGTTGAGTCTTCATCCGTACGAGAGTGGTTAATCATGGAGCTGAATTGGTCTCAGTTAGCCGCATGCTAGCTAATCATAATAAACAGTTGTTTTCTGATCTGTGTGCCACCTGTCAACAAACAGAAATCACACTATTTACATGCGTTTTATTTCTGTTTGGATAGTAAGCTAGCCCTAAAAATAAAAGGCTACATCAGTCGACCTCTAGATCTGGATCTGTTGCTAGTCTGGATCTGTTTCCACGTGGCAGCAGATCCAGACTAAGTGTCGCCTGATGGGTCTTTTTCAGGGCAGCGAGCTACGTGACTTTACATTCCAAGTGCTAACTTCAGTTTTCATCAGTGTGACAGTTGACGAGTGTATTTAAAGAGTATTGTTGTTTCTGTATTTGATTGTCTAAGTTATATTTTCATGTCAGATTGTGTAAAGTGTTGAGACACCGACGGTTTGTTTCACTGTTGTTCACAGCCGTTCTTCAGCGTGATGTAAAATCAATGAGTGAACCAATCAGACGATCGTTGTTCCGCAAAGCTCCAGTTACTTGTATCAATACGTTACTGTGTGTGGTTAAACAGATGAGATGTTTGCTTTGATAATAAAAGCTTTATTTTTCAGTCAAGAGCTGGTGGTGATTGATGTCCTGAAGCTAAGCTAAGCTAAGCTAATGGGGGAAACGCACTACCGCTCACCAACTGTTTCATGGGTTGTCATCATATTGTGCACAGAAATGTTGCACGTTTGTGTTGCGCCATCATCAGTTCAATCATACACTGCTAATTAGCAAATGTCAGCATGCTAACACGCTAAACTAACAAGCAAAATGCTAATATTAGCATGCAATCAAAAATTTTGCATGCAAAATGCTAATGTTAGCATGCAATCAAGCTAAAAATGTCCACGAAAGTTAGTAGGCATGCAAAATGCTAATGTTAGCATGCAATCAAGTGCACAGAAATGCTAATGTTAGCATGCAATCAAGTGCACAGAAATGCTAATGTTAGCATGCAATCAAGCTAAAAATGTCCACGAACGTTGACAACGTAGGCATGCAAAATGCTAATGTTAGCATGCAATCAAGTGCACAGAAATGCTAATGTTAGCATGCAATCAAGCTAAAAATGTCCACGAACATTAGCATTTTGCATGCCTACTAACTTTTGCACATTTTGCACGCCTACTAACTTCATTTTTAGCTTGATTGCATGCTAACATTAGCATTTTGCTCTAAGCAGAGCCACACAGAGCTGCTAGCACGATGTTGCATTTATGGAAGTCGAAGCCGATCCGTCTTCCTTTAATTCACATTTTTATAAAAAAAATCAGCGAACAGTGACACAGAAATGTGCATTTTTCTTTATTGAGCAACGAGCATGTTCTCCACAACGAGTCGGACACACGAGGAAATATTCATTTAATACAAAACCGAGTTATTTCACAAACCAACACGAGGAACATGAAAGATTTAGACCAAGCTACAGTTTCATCAGTGTGTGTGTCACGTTGTCTCTTCAGGGCTCTCATGCAGCACTCAGAGTCCAGCTGCAGGGAGAGAACAACACACCAGATCATTTCAGGGACACGTCGAGTCAGAGGTCACAGTGGTGCATGATGGGAAAGTGTCGCAACACATCAGCACAGTGGAACCTAAAAAACATACTCGAGTAAAAGTAGAGATGTCGTGTTAAAATATTACGAGTAATCGATTACAAGTATCTGATTTAAAAGTACTTTTATTTTGTGTCCTGTTTACTGACCTGGGGCTACTTCCTGTGTGCTGCTGGCTCCTCTTCCTCTTCCTCTTCCCCTGAAAGGAAACGAAGAAGAAGGTGAGGCCATCTCAAACACACAGTACACACAGTACACAAAGTACACACAGTGTGTACACATGTGCAGTACGTACGTAGTTGTCCCTGGCGGACCATCCGGGGTAGAGCTGCATGTGAAGCAGCCTCTCCTTCTGGGCCAGCTCGTAGTATTTGGACTGTTCTGAGGTCGACAGAGCGTGCCACTGAAACACACACACACACACACACACACACACACACACACACACACACACACACGTACACAGAGTCACACACATGTGTACGGCAGAACTTCACACGTCCAACAAGAACTTCAGACCTCTGGCATCCACCTCAGTCACATGTTCAGTCCAAAACACAGAGCTCATCGTTAGATGGAGCCTCTATGCCCGCCCTCGAGCCTGCAACAGCCAATGAGTGCTCATGTAGAAGAGTGACCCGCTCTCTCTCCTGCCTCCTCTCTCCTGAACCAATC